>JAJMRX010000009.1:0-381811 GCA_030558135.1 Petasospora adriatica | reverse complement strand
AGTTCGTCAAGTCCGGTGACGCTGCTATCGTCAAGCTCGTCCCAACCAAGCCACTCTGTGTTGAGGCCTTCACCGACTACCCACCTCTCGGTAGATTCGCTGTCAGAGACATGAGACAGACCGTCGCCGTTGGTGTCATCAAGTCTGTTGAGAAGTCCGACAAGGCTGGTAAGGTCACCAAGGCTGCCCAGAAGGCTGCTAAGAAGTAAGTTATAACTTCGAATGTATGCTAGGATCTTAACTATTGTAGAATTGTATCTCTTTGCAACTTGGGTGTTGATTATGGAGGCGCCTTATCAGCCAGCCTCTGAGTTTTCGCGAAACAAATGACTGGTGAAGTTATCACACACTCCCAACATCATTGCTTAGCATGTCATCCCGTAAGAAGACCCTTCTCAAAGTAATCATCTTGGGTGACTCTGGCGTGGGCAAGACGTCGCTCATGCAGCGGTTTGTGAATGGCAAGTTTTCAAACCAGTACAAGGCCACCATTGGTGCTGACTTTCTCACCAAGGAGCTCCAGATTGACGACAAGACTGTGACGATGCAGCTCTGGGATACTGCTGGTCAGGAGAGATTCCAGTCGCTCGGTGTGGCCTTCTACCGTGGTGCTGATTGCTGTGTGCTGGTGTACGATGTCACAAACCAGAAGTCATTCGAAAACATCTCAACGTGGAAGGATGAGTTCTTGGTACAGGCAAACGTAAAGAACCCAGAGAACTTCCCCTTTGTGATCCTGGGGAACAAGGTGGATGTGGATGAATCAAAGAAGGTTGTCACCTCAAAGAAGGCTCAGCAGTTTGCGCAGAACTTGGGGAATCTTCCTCTGTTCCAAACAAGTGCCAAGGAGGCCGTAAACATCGACCAGGCATTTGACGTTATCGCTAGAAACGCCTTGCAACAGGAGGAGAATGATGAGTTCAACGACGAGTTCAACGATGCCATTAACATTAACCTGGAGAGCGACAACGGGGGTTGCGCTTGCTGATTGTACAATACACAATAGTCATTTTCTCGATTTTAAGTAGCACTACTGTTTCATACCTCTCGTTCTACTAATGTACACTAGAGAGCCGCGATGCCATCGTAGGACTGGCCGGCAAAGTACTTGACATCGGCATCGGCATCCTCTTTGAGCGCCTCCACAGAGGGCACAATCTTCTCCTTGATGTACTCCTTATCCTCCAGTGCCTTGGCAGCAACGAGATAACTCTTTGCCACGTTGAAACGGATGTTTGGTACCTGGTCAGACGCCAGCTTGTCCAGGAATGGCATTATTTTGGATACCACAATCTCCTTATCGAGGACTGGAATCAGTCTTGTCAAGGTAAAGAGAGAAGTCAGTCTGTACACAAAGTTCGTGAAAGAGTTGTCGTCAGACTTGAGAATGCGCTCCACAATCTCCTCATCGGCCCACTTGGATCCAAAGATTGTCGCCAGCTTCTCAAGGTTAGTCACAGCAGCCTCTCTGATCGAGTAAACGCTGTCCCAGAGCCACGACAGCACAAGGTTGCCAAGTTCCTCACCAAAGAACGAGACTCCCAGTTGCTCAGCAAGTAGGGGAATGTACTCAATGATGGCAAGTCTGACTCTCCACTGCTTGTCGCGAGCCAGTTCTGAAATGGCTGGTAGCAAATGCTGGGCGAGGATGTCAATCCCAATAACATCATTCACCACTTTCAACTTGGAAATCACATTGAGCTTCACCTCTGGGTACTCATCCTTTAGCATTGTCAGCAGAATAGGCAGCAGCTCCTTCATCACAACCTCCTTCTCGAGGAAAGGTGTGAGACCGGTGATTTCTGATGCCAGTGCACTTCTCACAATCTCGGATGGGTCCCTACTGAGCTCCTCCACAACAGGGATCACCTTCTCATAGAGTACATCCTGTTTCACCAGACGGCAGAAACCAGGAAGCTGTTTTGCGATTGCCTTTCTCACTTCGCCCTCGTTGTCTTTCAAAAGAGCCAAGAACGGCTCAATGAGCTCCTCCACCATCGAATAATCGGTGAACTGCTCTGCAATCTGTTCGTAACGGTCTGCTGCCATGTATCTGACTCTCCATGATGCATCCTGGATGAGAGACAAGGCACTGTTCAGAAGCTCCTTGTGATGCTTACTCTCTCCCCTAGCATTGAAGAAACGCAATATAGCGATTAGCACATCCACCGACAAAAACTTGACAGAGTCCTGCTTGTCGTTGGTCAGGGCCTGGAACATGGCAGAGATGATGTCCCAGTCCTCCTCAGTGGAGACATTCCCCTCCCGTAGCAAATCAATGAGCTTAGGGAGATGTGTAGCGGCAGCTCTCTTCACCATTGGGCCTTCATCATTGACGAGCTTTGAATAGGTTGTCAGGAGGCTCTTTCTTGTGGGTTCGTCCACCCTCACGATGATGCTCTGGAAGAGCCCCGTAGCGGAGACTCTTGAGGAGAACCACTGGGTATCAGCAAGGTCCTCCACTAGAGGGTAGAATCTCTCCTTAATCTGTTCTGTGGATAATTGCGAAGCAATCTCGTTGAGTGAGTTTACTGCCTTGTCACGAACAACAGGCTCCTCTGTAGCAGCCAAAACCTCCAAAACAGGAATCAGCATCTCCGCATGTTCGGAGCCTCCAATGAGCGGCACGAACCGACCCAACTGCTCTGCCAAGACAGCAAAGACTTCGTCCTCGTCATCCTGAGCCACCTCCTGCAAGAAAGGAACAAGTTCTTCACGCGTTCTTTCGGGTCCCAGAGCAAGAGCAATTGTGTCGAGCTTTTGCATAGCACCAACACGGTTCGTCACGTCGTCGTGCTTTAGCTCATCCATGAGCAAAGCAAGGGGGTAAACGTCCTGATCCATGCTAGCTGTAATTTGATGAAATTAGTATGGGCTTGTGCTATCTACGCTCGCCACTCGACGATTGGGCGTGCGCTTGACAATATTAGGTAAGCATACGCACTGTGATTAGGTAATTTTTTCGACTATAAGGGGTAAAACACCCTTTTAAATACAATTCGTCCCATCATATCACCTATAAATACGTAACCTTGAGTGCCATTGCGAGCGTTCCGGCAAAACGGTTCCATAGCCACTGGAATCTCCGCTGTAGCCATCGATTCTGCAGAGCTAGCACAAAAGACACTAGGGCGAGCACTAGGGACAAAACAGTGCCACTATCGAGCTTCAGGAGTCTCTTCTTAATGCTCTCAATTATAATGCTGGATTGCGATTGATCAGGGAGGCTCATCTGTTTCTTTTTCTGTTGGGCCTCCACGGTCGTTGGCTCCCGTAGCACCTTTCGAGGCTTTGCTTTCGCTTTCTCCTTGGCTCTTTGTTCCCTTCTCTTTGCTGATTCTGCCTCCTTTTTCCTTTGTAGCTCAGCTCTTCTTTTCTTCTCCCCCTCCTGTTCCACAACTGCTTTCTTTACCTTGGCAAGCATGCCCTCTTTGTCCTTAACAGAGGGATTTGACTGTATGAGATACTCGCTTTCCTCGCTCTCACCAAGCTTGACTAATAGCTGGGTATAGTAAACTTCCAGCAACTCCAAAAAGTCTTCATTGTCTGAACCCCCGGACACAAGGTACAGATCCACCTTGTCTCTCAGCAATTGTAAATCGCACTCCGCTCTCATCGAAATGATCGTCAATATCATCACCAGCTTGGGACTGACGATAAAGTTGAGTTGGTATAACTGATCAAATAGCGAGGGTAACACAACGTCTTGGTCCTTCGTCACATCTATGAGATTGATGTACAAACTCCATATGTTAACAAACAGCTCTTTATCGATCTTCCCAAGATCTACAAGAGAGAGCGAAACATCGGCTAGCTTCTTCACCTCCTTGAAGCTCTCCTCAAATCTCTTGTGAATGAACAATTTGGCACACTTCCTGTAGAGTCTCTTCGCCGTCTCGTTTTCATCCGGAAGTGTCATGCTCCTGGAAAGAAGAGAAGACGTTGAGTCCTCGAGGCTATGATGTCCGTTGACACCATTTTCCCGGAGGTATTCAGTCATAATGTGATGTACCGATAACACTCTTTCTCTCATTTTGCCCCGCGAGTGTCCATACCGTGAGGTCTGGATGACAACATCCGGACACCTAGAACTGGTCAATATACCAATAAATCCCCTGAATAACCCTCTTAGAAGGGCATCACTGAGATTCTGAGCTCACTAGCTTTCAAGTTCGATAGATCGGCAGGAATTTTGGTCTTTTAGAGGGATTAAAATTTTGATACTAAAGCTTGCGATACAGCAACACAAAGCTATGTTTATTCTTACCAAGGAATTTCCTCACCTGTGTAGGACAAAAATTTACCACTGTCACTCTTTGTCAAACCATGAAGCAACTTCAATTGAGCGTCAGCGCTCTCTTCTGGAGTGATTGATCGAGACTTGATGAGCTCCGCAGCTTCCTTGGGCATTAATTCACCAAGACCAAGCAATGTATCGGTACTGACTGTTCCAGGATGGGCTGCAACGACAGTGAAACCCTCACCTGCGAGCTCGGTGGCCAATTCTTTTGCAAAATAGTTTAAGGCAGCCTTTGAGTGGCCATAGGCGGACGTTGGGAGAGGCAGAAATTGACCAATGGAACCTGCGACGGTAGAAGTCAAGTATACCACTTTGGTATCTCTATTTTTGAGAAAGGGATACAACTTCTGTGTCACTAGAATAGGACCCAAGGCGTTGGTCTTCCAGTGCTCTGTCCAGACTCTAGCTGGTACAGTCAATGCGGTGTGGGAGAAAGCTTCAGCTGTGCCAATTGCAGAGTTCGAAATAAAGTAATCGATGCCATCAACGTACTTTGAGATTTGCTTCTCGAGGGAGCTGATGGATGGCTCTGAGGATACATCAAGATATATGATGTGGACGTTACCTCTCTTTGATAGTTCCAGAAGATCCTGCGTCTTTAAAGGATCCCTAGCAGTGGCAAGAATGGTGTTGTCTGGGTTAGCTGCGAGCTTCTTAGTCAGCTGGAACCCAATCCCCTTGTTTGCACCTGTGATGAAATAGATTGACATTGTTCGATGCTTGGGGAGAGCGGTATATTGAGCCCTTTTATACCAAAGCCTAGTTTACTAATCAATATATGCTTTGTGTCACCTAACTGTCCTTTCTACAGTAGTGGTACTCATTTGTAATCAGACAGTACGGGAATATCATACGAGAAGTATGATAGATCAGGCATTCAGCAATGTTGAATAGGTGAAATGATAGTCGACGATTGACCTGGGATATAATAGGAGATGCGGAGTGAGGATCCGGTACGCGCACGCGCGAGCGACTCCATGTTTTGATCCAAGATAAGACAAACAGTAAGCAGCGAATGGAGGAAGCAAGCCAGGATGCTCCACCAGAGAAGGTGGCACCAAAGTCACGTCGTCTGGTGACGCTTCAAAAGTACACGCTCTATGAGACTGCCACACGCATGTATATAGTTGGCAGCAATGGTCGTGAAACGATGTTCAGGGTGCTGGAGATTGATCTCACGGTGCCGCAGGAAGAGCTGTCGATAGTGGAAGACTCTGTCTTCTTCACACGAAAGGAGATCATGGACGTTCTTTCACGGCTTGAAGAGGCGAGTCCCGAGGGTCTGAACAAGCGACTCACAGCTTTCGGCCTGTTAGGACTCATCCGCTTCACACAGTGCCACTACCTCTGTGTGGTGACCAAAAGATCACAGATCGCCGTACTTGGGGGCCACTACATATACCATATTGACGATACAGAGCTAGTTCCTCTCTGCCACAATTACAAACAGCCCGACAGACACAGCGAAGAGCTACGATTCCTCCAGTCATTCTCCAATCTCGATCTCAGCAGGACATTCTATTTCTCCTATACGTACGATCTCACAAACACGTTGCAGAGAAACATCATCCGGGAGAAGCAGAAGGCTCTCGGGATGGCCCCCACTGCCAAATTTCACGCCGGGGTCAACGAGATGTTTGTGTGGAACAGCTCTTTACTGAAGCCCGTAAGGTCATTTGAAGACTGGTTTCAGCCAGTGATCCATGGATTCATTGACCAGGCGAATGTGGCGATTCTGGGGAGGCGAGTGTACATCACAGTCATTGCTAGACGGTCGCACCACTTTGCAGGTGCCCGATTCCTCAAAAGAGGCGTCAACAATCAGGGCAACGTTGCCAATGAGGTGGAGACTGAACAGATTGTTGCGGAGATGTTAACCACAAGCTTCCACGACTCCAAGTTTGGCATCTTCAACAACAATAGGTACACTTCCTATGTGCAACACAGGGGGTCGATCCCGCTTTTCTGGTCACAGGAAGCGACAAACCTGAAACTTGCGAAACCACCCATTGAAATTGATTTGGTGGATCCTTTTTACTGCTCTGCAGCACTCCATTTTGACGATCTGTTCAAGCGTTACGACGCGCCGGTTCTAGTGCTGAATCTCATCAAAACCAAGGAAAGAACACCGAGAGAGACCAAGCTACTACGAGAATTTGAGCGGTGTATCACGTATCTCAACCAGTTTCTGCCAGAGGATAAACGTATCCGATATACGAGCTGGGACATGTCCCGAGCATCCAAAAGCGATGGCCAAGATGTGATTGAATACTTGGAGGCATATGCCGATGAGGCACTCGGTGCAACAGGAATATTCCACAACGGGGTGAGCCTTGAGTCCACAATGCTTCAGGAGGGCATTTGCCGTACGAATTGTATTGATTGTCTCGATCGAACAAATGCAGCGCAGTTTGTTCTTGGTAAAAGGGCATTGGGTCACCAGCTTCGAGCTCTGGGTATCGTGGACGATGTCTTCATTGAGTACGACTCAGACGTTGTGAATCTGCTCACAGAAATGTTCCACGATCATGGCGATACGATTGCACTACAGTATGGAGGCTCGCACCTCGTTAACACCATGGAAACATACCGGAAAATCAACCAGTGGTCGTCACACTCACGTGATATGATCGAATCGATAAAACGCTTCTACAGCAACTCATTTATCGATGCACAAAGACAGGAGGCAATCAACCTCTTTTTGGGGAACTACGTTTGGGAACGGGGCAAGCCGATGCTTTGGGATCTCAACACTGACTACTATCTACACAACGTGCACTCAAGGGAGAAACACAAGAGAAGCTACCGTATATGGTGGACTGACGCCAATCTTCAGAGGCTGGGAGGAGTTTACGATATTCCACATGATGGACTGCACGCTAAAAGGCTGGATCCATATCCTGGCTTCTTTGACAACTATTGGAACGAGTACTATATACCGCGGCGGCTATCGTATTTCGACCGGCTCTTTGAGATCAATATGAACTCCACAATGCGGTACATCCAACCAGGCCATTCAGCACTGGAGATGTCCCCCTTTAAATCACGAAAGCAGACCTCCATCAATGCCAAGCTACGCAAAAGAAAGCCTCTTACCGTGGATGTTCCCCCAACAGTAATACACCACGATATGGAGCTGGAAGTGTCTAAAAGACAACAGAGCCGTTACCGTGAGGCTACGGAAGAGTTGAACATGCTCTTGGTGTCTGAGAAGGAAAAGCTGGGATACCATACGCTAATGGAGGATGATCATAGCGAGTCCGCATCGCTGGAATCCCTCGACAATGTCACCATCAACAGGGAAAATCTCGAACTTTACGATGAGGTGTGCTCTGCTGACATCAATGGGTTTGTTAAAGGGGATAGCGCCCTGAAGTTTAGCATGCCAGACGTGCTTGTGAGGGATGTGGAGTTGTATGAGAGTTTGACTAGTCTGGGGGACGGGAGTGAACAAAACGTCAAATATGAACCCAACAGCCAAAGCGTGATGAATCTCTACCTTTAATCATGACATTAACATTACCCATTAAATATTTTTGAAAGCGTCGTTGATGGTTTTCACAAACTCCGCAGCCGGCACACGCTGGCACTGCTCAATGGCATTGGCAGCAGCCAGCGTGTACTTCACCTCGTCCGTCTTGATCCACACCTTGCCGTTAAGCCCGATGGCAATCTCGAACTTGCACTTCTTAGCAAGCTGGGTGAGAATAGGATGCTCAGCGTCAAACAATAGCGTTCTGGCAAAGGCTAGCTTCACATCAAAGACGTAGCCGCCTTCTAGCAGCCCAAACCCACCATCTTTGCCCGTAGTGGAGTCCATACACTCAATCTCCACATCGACATCTGGCGAACTGCTCGACACTCTGGCGTAAACCAAGTTGCCAGGCTTGAGGTTTGGTCTGTTCTTCTTGGAGGCATTTGGGAAAGCCATGGCACTCAGCGACACGGGGAAAGTGAAGTTGGATAGCGAGACTCGGAAAGAATCTCCAAAGGAGCCCGTTACTATGCCAATGACGTAGTCGTTTGTGGAGGGCACATAGCGTTTGCCGTTTGTTTCAACGTGTGTCGACCTTGAAGTCTGCTGGAGAAGCCCTGCGTGCACCGGGAAAGTCGCTGTGGGCGTAGCATACATGCCAGGGCCTATCACAGTGTCAGAGACGTTTGTAGCGTCTCCTGGGAGCACAAGAGACATGGTTGTAGTGGTGAAAAAATGTCAAGTGTACCGAAAAGAGACGATGGCCCAGGGCTCACAACCAGTGGGAAAAGCGCGGGCTCAAAACCAAACGGCTCGTTCCGGGGCTCAAAACCGGAGCTCCGCGCCACCCGTACACCAGGAGGCCCCTATCTGGTCCTTGTTAGCCGCCAGGGGCTGATCTGAGGGGAGAGGGTGGTTCATCCTTCCTATCAGGCACGGATGCAATCACGGGGCAATCGGCAGAAGGCGTCGCAATTACAACGATCGGTGCTCAATAGATGCGGTCCAATTAATGCGATGCAATTACATGACAGGCCCAGAGAGAATGCAATCACTTAAACGAGCCCATTATTGATTCATCATTGGTTGCAATCCCCCCGGCATTCCGAATGCGGCAGGTGCGTGCGCGCGGCGGCGCGCTCAGACCTTCCCGATTAGGCAAGGAGATGCGGATAGCACTTCTGCATTAAGATAAGAAACCCGGGGAGGGTTATATAAGGCCCATCGTCTGCTTCTCTACAACTCCATCCCGCAATGGAACGTCTTCAGCAGATTGCGACTCAGGCTACCGCCTCCCTGGCTCCACCACCAGCCCCAGCTCACCCGCTTGACCCGCTCTCACCAGCGGAGATCTCCGCCGTGGTTGAGGTTGTCAAGAAGAACCACCCGGCCCCAGAGGATCTCTCCTTCAATGTCATCACTCTGCGTGAGCCAACCAAGAAGTCTTTCCTCTCCTGGAAGGAGAAGAACGGCCCAGTCCCACCAAGAATGGCCCACGTTGTTGTCTTGCAGAAGGGCAAGAACGGTGTCCAGGAGGGTTACGTTGACATTGCCAACATGTACGTGACTGGCCTCACCCACGTTGAGGGTGTCCAGCCTATCCTCACCGTTGAGGACTTGCAGAGCACTGAGAGCATCATCAGAACAGACCCAGCCGTTATCGAGCAGTGTGTTCTCTCTGGTGTTCCAGCCTCGGAGATGCACAAGGTGTACTGTGACCCATGGACGATTGGCTACGATGAGAGATGGGGAAACTCGGCCCGTTTGCAGCAGGCTATGATGTACTACAGAGCCACTGAGGATGACTCGCAGTACTCTCACCCACTCGACTTTATCCCAATTGTCGACACTGAGAAGAAGGTTGTCATCTTCATCGACATCCCAGAAGTGAGAAGACCTCTCTCCAAGCACCCACACACCAACTTCTACCCAGCAGACTCTGTCAAGAAGCACGGCTACAGAACCGACGTGAAGCCAATCAACGTTACCCAGCCAGAGGGCGTCTCCTTCAAGATGACCAACAACGTGATGGAGTGGAGCAACTACAAGTTCCACATTGGCTTCAACTACAGAGAGGGAATTGTGCTCTCGGACATCACCTACAACGACCACGGCAATGTCAGACCACTCTTCCACCGTATGTCTCTGTGTGAGATGGTTGTGCCATACGGTGACCCCTCTTTCAAGCACTTCAGAAAGCACGCTCTCGACATTGGTGAGTACGGTGCCGGTTACATGACCAACCCACTGGCTTTGGGCTGTGACTGTAAGGGTGTGATCCACTACCTCGATGCCCACTTTGTGGAGAGATCGGGTAAGCCTCTCACCGTCAAGAACGCTGTGTGCATCCACGAGGAGGATGAGGGTATCCTCTTCAAGCACTCTGACTTCCGTGACGACTTTGCCACCACGATTGTCACCAGAGCCACCAAGCTTGTCATTTCTCAGATCTTCACCGCTGCCAACTACGAGTACTGCATCTACTGGAACTTCCTCCAGGATGGTTCCATCAGACTCGATGTTAAGCTCACCGGTATCCTGAACACATACGTTTCTAACCCAGGTGAGAAGGTTGGCCCATGGGGTACTGAGGTGTACCCACAGGTTAACGCCCACAACCACCAGCACTTGTTCTCTCTTAGATTGGACCCAAGAATCGACGGTGACAACAACTCTGTTGTGCAGAGCGATGTTGTGCCTGGTGAGGGTGCCCTTGGCTCCTTGGAGAACCCATACGGTAACGCCTGGAAGGGCCAGGGTGCTGTCTTCCAGACTGTTGCTGAGTCTGTTGCCTCCAAGGCCAACGCTGAGACTTCGAGATCGTGGGACATCATCAACCCTAACTCGATCAACCCATACTCGGGCAAGCCTGCCTCGTACAAGATTGTCTCTGGTCAGACTGCTACGATGATGGCTAAGGACAACTCGATCCCAGCCAAGAGAGCTCCATGGGCTAAGAACACAATGACTGTTGTCAAGTACGACGAGGACAGACTCTACCCGTCTGGTATGTTTGTGCCACAGTCGTCTGGTGACGGCTCCTTCGGCATCAAGACATGGATGGGTGACGGCTCCGACAAGGTTGAGAACACTGACATTCTCGTGTTCCACACCTTTGGTATTTCTCACGTTCCAGCTCCAGAGGACTTCCCTCTGATGCCTGCTGAGCCAATCTCGCTGTTGATCAGACCGAGAAACTTCTTCACACAGAACCCAGCTCTGGACATCCCACCATCCTACGCCTCCACAACAACCGAGGCTAGAGCCAAGGGTGTCACGGAGAAGGTGTCCAAGCTCGACTCTGCTTCGAGACTCGCCTTCTCTAACACGGCGGCTTGCTGCAAGAAGTAATGTATAAATGTGATATTCAGGTATAACTTTTGTAGGCTGGCGCAGATCTGCGTGCATAACATGGCATAGCGGATTCCAAAGGCTGCAACTAAAATTGGAAAGATTGAATTTTACTGTACCTTAGACTTGAAAAAGATACAGTTGAGGCATTTGTCCCTTTGTGTAAACGGTAGCCCCCTGCATAAAAACTGCCGCTCAAGCAAACGGTCCGCTTATTATGGCCGGCTCCTTGTGCGGGTTTTGTGTCGCGTGGTGGAGCCAAAGGGCATTGTATCCAAACCGTTTGGTGGAGAATAATTCGTAAAGACTTCGTAAAGGCTCTAAACACTTTGAGTATCCAAGTTAATCGAGAATGTGCAGAAGTTGTTGCAAGTTCTCATCATGCCATTCTCGCGTCACTGATTTGTGACATTCACCCAAACGGCTCTCATCAACAGCTATATAAACCCCTGTAGATTTGACAGTATACACCACCAATGCGCTACCATCTTCCTCTCGCTCTTGCCTCCTTGGTGGCAGCCCAAGAGGACCCGGTCCCTACTGGATTCGACCCAGCTCCCTTCGACTACGCTGGAATCAGTTACATCGACTCTCCTGACGCTTTCTCCTGGGTGGTTACTCTTCAGCACCATCCAGCGGTGGACGAGTGCATCGAGCAAGGAGGACCAAGCGACTGCTTCCCTACAAACCTGGACTGCTACTCCTTCGACTACTACTCCTTTACACCAGACGTTGAAGCCGTCTCTGAAGGACGGGATGTCAATTCTGATGTGAGCCTCAACAATCCAAATCACATTCGGGTCCAAGTGCCAGATTATGGCAACTCGGCTACTATCTATCTTCCAATCACGGACTTCCTCTGTGGTGAACTCTATGTCTATTGCATTGCGACCTTCGACGTCCATGCTTTGGGTACTGGCACTCATTATCAACACGGATTCTACGTGGAGAGCAACGTGACCCACCCTTGTCCTGAGCCATCGTCATCGGAGGAACCATCTTCGTCTATTGAGTCTTCATCTATTGAGCCATCCACAAGCTCCAGCACCTTGAGCTCCAGCACTTTGAGCTCCAGCACTTTGAGCTCCAGCACTTTGAGCTCCAGCACTTTGAGCTCCAGCACCTTGAGCTCCAGCACCTTGAGCTCCAGCACTTTGAGCTCCTCAACCGAGGCAAGCTCTGAGCCTTCCCAGTCTTCTGAGGAACCAAACACCTCTTTCGGACCAAGATCTCACTCGGACACAACTTCTGGTGAGCCTTCAGAGACTTCCTCTTTTGGATCTTCATCCATGGAGCCTTCGACTATGGAGCCATCTTTGACATCGTCATCCATCGAGCCATCCGGTCCATCCTCTACTGGTCCATCCTCGCTTCCTTCCTCAACAGAATCATCTGTGGAGCCATCCATGTCTTCATCCATGCCTCCATCCATGTCTCCAGAGCCAACAGGTACGCTCACCACTACGTCTACATTCACTCACCACTCCACTACAGTCATCACAATCACATCTTGTGAAGAAGATGCTTGTACCACTGGCGAGGTCACCACTGGTGTCACTATCATCACCACCACATCTGAGGGCGTTGTGACAGAGTACACTACTTACTGCCCAATCACCTCTGGTGAGATTAAGACCGAAACTGATACTGAGACCCAGACTGAGAGAACTGAGACCATCACTGTGACTTCCTGCTCTGACGATGTTTGTGTCACGACAATCTCCACCACTGTTCCAGGAGAGCCAGAAGTCACCACTGATGCTCCAGCTCCAGAAGTCACCACTGATGCTCCAGCTCCAGATGGCACTACCAATGCTCCAGCTCCAGAGGCCACGTCTGACGCTCCAGGGGCCCCTGAAGATCTGACTACACAGATCTCTCCTGAGACTCCGGAGACCTTGACTACGCAGACTTCTCCAGAAAGCACATTCTCGGAGATGACAACCTTCGAGGGTGGTGCTGCTATCAAGGAGCTGTCTCTCATCTTTTCTCTTCTTGTGCTTCTCATCTGAGGCTTCTACTATTCAGTCTTCCTTCACCTTAAAATTTGGCCCCTATATTCATGCGGGCCTACTTTGATCAATATATGCTTCGTATGTTGTCAAGTTGTCAAAGCCTCTAGCTCATAAAATTGGAACAGCTTCACCAGAACTTGCTTTGGGTTGCAATCTGGAGCTTGCCTACAACTAAGAGTCGTCTCGTCATTTCAAGTGCTTTCTATAGTCAAAGTTGAGCTTGAACAAGTTGAGCATCTTGTCCACAAGCATCTTGGTGGGGACGAACTTTGTCACGAGGCTGAGAGTACCGGACTTTGTGCCCTCGTAGATTCGAAGAGTGTCCACCGTGCTCTTCTCAATCTGGTCCAAGACACGTTTGGCAAACACCTCTGGGAGCATAGCATCAGCGGTGGAGTCACCAACTCTCTCGCTTCGTAGCGCATACTCCTCCCGGTAGGCTTCAAAGTCAAATACCGACCCTGGTTTCACAGAGTGGACTCCGGACTCAAAGATCTTTGTCTGGATGTACCCGCCAACCACATCGATGACCTTTACGCCATAGTTTCTCATCTCGCACTGCAAGACAGCCACGTACTGGTCCAGAGCGGCCTTGGAGGAGGTGTAGAGACAGTTTGAGTGGAGAGGAAGTCCCTTAGTGACAGAGCCAGAGAAGGCGATCGTGCCCTTGGCATTCACCACAAGACGGCTGAACTCTCTCACCAGCCTCATGTTGGCAAACACATTGAGCTCGTACAACTTGCGGATCTGCTCATCCTCCATATCAACAGCGAGACACACCTCTGCCCTGCCAGCGTTACAGTAGAGAAAGTCCAGAGTGCCGTCATTCTCAGCAGCCACGATGTCCCTGATGGCCTGGACATCCTCGTTGGAGGTCACATCCATGATGTGGCAAGACACCTCGTCATTGAGCTCGTGGAAGTGGAGTTTCGTCTCATCGCTAAACACAATGTCTGTGGCGTACACTTTGAAGCCGCGCCGCTGGAACTCCAGCGTGAGAGCCTTGCCGATGCCGGAGTTGGCTCCGGTGACGAGTGCCGTCTTGAGGGAGATGGCCATCTGCTTAAGCGAGTGTAGATCTCGGAGTGTATGTATCTTTTGTGCCGAGGCTTACGCGACCATTCCCGAAATCGGCAGGGCCACACAAAACGGGAAACTAAATCTAACACAAAACTCCACGACTTGAGACTCTACATAGTTCTAACACAAACCTAACGTCTAAATTCTCTAAATCTAACACAAAAAGCGGTAAACCCTGTACCACAGCGGCTTGGCCTGGAGCCTCTCCTTTCTCTCCTGCTTCTCCTGCAACAGCAGGTCCACGTCTGCGTATCTCTTGCCCGTGTCGAGGTCCACCTTGCTGAGCGGGATCCACGGCTTGGCCAGGAGGCTCTTGGTGACGAGCTTGTAGGAGAGGAAGACCACAATCATGAGCGGGATCGAGAGACAGTTCTGGAAGAAGGTGGTTACGTCAGCAGGCGACCCGAGCGGGAAGATGGAGATCCAGATCTCGCCCATGATGACGACAAAGAGGATCACACACCCGAGAATCGAGCCTGGAACGCCCAGAGTGGCTTTGTAGCCCAGCTCCTCAGTAGATCTGCCCTGCGCTCTGAGAGCCAGTCTGAAACGGATGTGGGCAAAGCAGATGGAGAACCAGGTGAAGAAGGAGGAGATGGAGCACAGCGAGAAGAGCCACGTGAAGACGGTGCTCTGGTTCGTCGACTTGACGAGGAAGCACAGCAGGCCAATGGCAGAGGCAATGGCAATCCCGACAAGAGGTCTGCCCTCGTTGTCGATGTAGGCACAGATGGATGGAAGCTGGCCCGAGGCTCCGAGTGCCTGGATGACACGTGACGAGGCAAAGATGCACGAGTTGGCCACTGAGAGCACAGCCACGAGAACAACGGCATTCATAAAGTGGGAGACTCTCACACCAAAGGCGCCCGTGTTGGAGAGTGCAATGACGAATGGCGAGGCTGTGATGTCCTCACTGGTGGACCCTCCGAGCAGTCTCTCGTCAGTGTAAGGGACGAGACACCCAATCACCACGATTGTCGAGACGTAGAAGAGCGCAATACGCCAGAACACCTGCTTTGTGGCTCTGGTGATGGCCTTGGCCTCTGTCTCAGCGGAGAGGATCGAGAGCTCGGTACCACCAAAGGAGAAACCGGCGGAAATGAGAGTGGAGCAGATCGACTTGAGCACTGGCTTCACAAAGGAGCCAGGGTCGTGCCAGTACTGGGCTCCGATGTAGCCCGTGGAGTTCGGCCCGCCGCCACAGATGAGCACGATGCCGATGATGAGGAACACCACAATGGCAATCACCTTGATGATGGAGAGCACAAACTCGGACTCTCCGTACGCCCGCACACCAAAGAGGTTGAGCGAAACGACAAAGACCCAGAAGATGGCGACCCACGCCACAGGGTCGATGCTGGAGTTCCAGTATGTGACGGTCATGGAGGCGCCGATGAGCTCCGAGGGAAGCGAGATGAGCCATGCCAGCGCATAGTTGGATGCGATGGTGAAGCCCAGTGCAGGGTCCACAAAGCGGGTTACGTGAGCAGCAAAGGAGCCATTGACTGGGTACGCCACCAGCATCTCAGCACCGGCCTGGATCACACAGTAGATGCCCACACCGACGATGGAGAAGCCCACAAGACAGGCACCTGGACCCAGCGCCAGGGAGTAGCCCAGGCCGATGAAGAGACCGGTACCCAGGGTGCCGCCAATGGCAATCATCTGGAGGTGTCTGGTCTTCAACGCCTTCTTCAGCGGCTGGTTGGCGAGGATGTAGTTACGCTTTTGCTGCTCATCCATCTGGCCAAAGTCGACATCGTCGAAGCGGGGCTCATTACGAGCAAACGAGTGGAGAATGCGCTTGAAGCCAGAGCCGGCCTCGACCTCTCTGGACTCCTTGGACTCGGTGTACGACATGCTGCCTTACTGCGCTCTGTGTATTCTTTTTCTCTCTATATATACCGCCTGCAAATTTTAGCGGAAAAAGAAATAGATAAGTCCGACGCAGAAGTGGCCACAGAGTCATACGCACGCTCCACACCGAACGGCACCGCCCAATCAGTGGTGGACAGCTTGCAGGACACAGCAGCTTAGAGAGATTAGACGATCCATCCAATTCCTTTTGCCAAAATCCACCATATAAAGGGATTCAAGTCCCGTCGGGGTTTGCCGAGAAATCAAGCTAGCTGTCACCGCGGACATCTGTCCAAATGCGGCACATCTGCGCCGTGTGCCCGACTAGAGCCGTGAAGCCACACTTTGAGGGTCTGATTGTGCCATCGCCGCACACGCTTGCACAGATGACTACACTGTGGTCTGACACCGCTGGGATAGCCACAGGCGAGTGGCCACACTAAAGGGGACGAGGGAGGGGGAAGAGAGGACGGGGATTATTATGTAATCACATATATGCTTACATAAGTAATTACATAATCATAGATGCTTACGTAAGTGCTTACATAACCATGGGCCCGGGGTGGTGTCCGGGTGCGCTACCCCTCCAGCACGATTAAACCCTCGCGGCGCCGCTCCAGCTCCACACACGATGCCGTCGCTGAGGAGCAGAGGCTCGCGCAGAGACGCTGTAGAGACTCCGGAGATCAAGGAGGAGGTTCCCGAGGAGATGGACGAGGAGCTCGAGGAGGACGAGGGCGACGAGGCGGAGACGCGGTGTATCTGTGGCCAGGCCGATCCTCCTGATGAGGGAGGGCTCTTTATCCAGTGTGAAAAGTGCTCGGTATGGCAGCACGGCTTCTGTGTTTCCATCAGCGAGAATGTGCCTGAGAAGTACTGGTGTGAAGAGTGTCGTCCCGAGCTTCATTCCATCACTGTGACCGATGGCGACAAGATCTCAAAGTACCTGCCCGTACAACCCAAGGAGAAGAAGAGGCGTGCTCCCAAGGAGGAGGAGCCAGAGCCCAGAAAGAGACGCGAGAGGGCTACACAGGATGCGAGATACGAGGCGATGATACAGCGAGTGATGGAGGAGAGCAAAAAGGATGTGGTGAAGCCTGAGGGTAAGGAGGAGGAAGAGCACCAGCAGCAGCCACAGCCACAGCCACAACCACAGCCACAGCCCGTGGCGAAGCCCAAGAAGAAGGCCAAGACGCCATCCAAGGAGAGAGAAAAGGAGCCAGCAGACTCCAGCAGGCCCACGAAACCACGGCTGCCACAGCAACGTGCGACGCTCAACGAGATGAGAAGGCGAGTAGCAGCCATTCTGGAGTTCATCGGGAGAACTCAGATTGACATTGCGAGCGAGCAGAGCGATAAGGACGAGCTCACCAAGTTTGTTGCTGATGAGGACACCAGACGGCGCGTCGAAGGCATGTTTGACAATTACAAGGGCAGTCTGCAACAGATGGATGTCTTCACCCGCAAGCTGCTGCAATGGGAGCAGAGGTTTGGCAAGTTTGGCGACAAGTAGGGATGTTAATGACTGGATCGTTAATGCGGACGCCGTTTAATTGGATGTAAAGAGAGACGCTTAGCGTAGAAACGGGCCGCGATTTTGCAATAGTAGGTGGCCAATTGGGTTCATCTCCACAATGTGAGACTATCCCCTTTCGGCTGGAGGCCACGAGGCCACTGGCTAATTATGTCCCATGTTCTCCACTATTCCACCGCTATAGCCTCGCGCAATTGGGTGATGCGGCCCCTACCGGCGTCTCCGCTTTTTCCACAAACCTCCCCAAAGTGCCACCATTGTTCTGCATGCGGAGGGGCCCGGAGCTGGCACAATGTGGCAGGCTGGTGTAGCGGGCTGGGCGTGTAGTTGTTGTATTCTGGCAGTTTGTAGGATGTTCTGGCCTTTTCCAGAATTGTCTGGAAGGTTCTAGAGCGTCAGCCCCATGCGGTGGGTGTGGAATGTTCTGGAGAGACGGCAAAGTATAAAAGAGAGTTGGCGACCCTTCCTACACACCATCAACTACAATGAGCAAGGCTATCGGAATTGACTTGGGAACAACATACTCGTGTGTCGCACACTACACCAACGACCGTGTGGAGATCATTGCAAACGACCAGGGTAACAGAACGACCCCGTCGTATGTCGCCTTCACAGACACGGAGAGACTGATTGGCGATGCTGCCAAGAACCAGGCTGCGATGAATCCAAAGAACACAGTCTTTGATGCGAAGCGGCTCATTGGCCGCAACTTCAACGACCCGGAGGTTGTGACGGATGTGAAGCACTTCCCCTTCCGCGTTGTGGAGAGCGGTGGCAAGCCAAAGATTGCCGTCGAGTTCAAGGGCGAGGAGAAGGTGTTTACGCCCGAGGAGATCTCGTCGATGGTGCTGACTAAGATGAAGGAGACTGCAGAGGCGTATCTCGGCACCACTGTTAAGGACGCTGTCATCACGGTGCCGGCGTACTTTAACGACTCGCAGAGACAGGCCACCAAGGATGCCGGGCTGATTGCCGGGCTGAATGTGCTGAGAATCATCAACGAGCCCACTGCAGCAGCCATTGCGTACGGACTCGACAAGAAGGGAGCCGCAGAGCACAATGTGCTGATTTTCGACCTCGGTGGTGGTACCTTTGATGTTTCGCTGCTGACGATTGACGAGGGAGTGTTTGAAGTGAAGGCCACTGCCGGTGACACCCACTTGGGAGGCGAGGACTTTGACAACAAGCTTGTGGACCACTTGGCTGCTGAGTTCAAGAGAAAGAACAAGAAGGACATCACGTCCAACCAGAGATCTCTCAGAAGACTCAGAACTGCTGCTGAGAGGGCCAAGAGAACCCTCTCGTCTTCCGCGCAGGCTTCCATTGAGATTGACTCGCTGTATGAGGGAATCGACTTCTACACATCCATCACGAGGGCCAGATTCGAGGAGCTCTGTGCTGAGCTCTTCAAGTCCACAATGCAGCCTGTGGAGAAGGTGCTGAGAGACTCGGGCATCGACAAGTCTCAGGTGCACGAGATTGTGCTTGTGGGAGGCTCGACGAGAATCCCAAAGGTACAGAAGCTCGTGTCTGAGTTCTTCAATGGCAAGGAGCCAAACAGATCGATCAACCCAGACGAGGCTGTTGCCTACGGTGCTGCCGTCCAGGCTGCCATCATCACTGGTGACACTTCCAACACAAAGACGCAGGACCTTTTGCTTCTGGATGTGGCTCCTCTCTCGCTGGGTATCGAGACTGCTGGTGGTGCCATGACTAAGCTTATCCAGAGAAACACCACGATTCCAACCAAGAAGTCGGAGACGTTCTCCACCTACGCTGACAACCAGCCAGGTGTGCTGATCCAGGTGTTTGAAGGTGAGAGAGCGAGAACGAAGGACAACAACATTCTCGGCAAGTTTGAGCTTTCCGGAATCCCTCCAGCTCCTAGAGGAGTTCCTCAGATTGAGGTTACGTTCGATGTCGATGCCAACGGTATCCTGAACGTGTCTGCTGTGGAGAAGGGCACTGGAAAGTCCAACAAGATCACCATCACAAACGACAAGGGAAGACTCTCCAAGGAGGACATTGACCGGATGGTGTCTGAGGCTGAAAAGTACCGTGAGGAGGATGAGAAGGAGGCTGCCAGAATAGCAGCCAAGAACGGCCTCGAGTCTTATGCCTACTCGCTCAAGAACACAACCTCTGAGGAGAAGTTCAAGAGTGCTGTGGGTGATGACTACGAAAAGTTGCAGTCAGCCATTGAGGAGACAATCTCGTGGCTCGACTCTAACCAGACGGCAGCCACTGACGAGTACACTGACAAGCAAAAGGAGCTTGAGGGTGTTGCCAACCCAATCATGACCAAGTTCTACAGTGCTGGAGGAGCCCCAGGTGGAGCCCCAGGTGGAATGCCAGGTGGAATGCCAGGAGGAATGCCAGGCGGTATGCCAGGCGGTGATGCTCCAGGCGGGCCTACCGTCGAGGAGGTTGACTGAGTGCTATGAAATGATATGATATGACTAAATCGGTAGAATAATAATTAATTTTTCTTTTCAATTCAGTAGATGAATTTTTCAGGTATTATGTCGAGTGCATTCCTTGAAATTCAAAAACGTGGAAATTACAAATTGTGAAAATTATACATTATCGTAATCGTTACAATCGTCAAACTTGTTTCAACAACGAGGCCACCTCGTCCAGCGTGATGCGCATCGTGTTGTCCATCTCCAGACACCCCATCAACACCTTCTTCAAAGGTCCCTCCACAAAGGCACTGGTGTCATAGTTGCCCTTTTGGATCATGGCACGTAGCCGTGGCTCATACATATGACTGAATGGAAGCTTACCAACCACCATAGTGTAGAGCATGACTCCTAAGGCCCAGATGTCAGCGGTGGGCCCCAATGGTGGAGGCCTTAGCTCCATCAGCTCGGGAGCAGCATAGGGTAAGGACCCAATCAGCGTTTCAGAGCCCTCCAGGGGCTTGGCATCGAAAACAATCCCGTCAGAGTCCAAAGAAGACGACACAGAGGGCTTATCAGTATCGCTCATCACTCGGGAAAGTGATGGCTTGATACTGGTACTTGACAGAGACTTTGGAATAGAGGGCCTTCTCCTGATGAGTCTGTTGTTGGATACAACCTCTTCCTTGTCTGGCATCTGCATGTACCGTTGCGCCATACCAAAATCACACAGCAAGAGCTGTCCCTTATCTATGAGACAATTTTCAAGCTTGACATCGCCATGGACAAACCCCAGCGAGTGCATATACCGAAGAGCATCCACAGCCTGTGCAATGTACTTTTTGGTGAAACCAATTCTCTTCTCTTTCGAGATGTTGTCTTTGTTCCACTTTGTCACGAGGTCAAAGAGATTCCCATCGGCTTTAGGTGAGAGACAGAAGATGGCTTCGTTATTCTCAACAACGTCCAGAAGCGGCAAAATGTGTTTGTGGTGCAATTGCCTCCATACACCAACTTCTCTTCGGAAATGGCTCCTCGACTCTGCGTTGGTTCTGATGATCTTCATTGCCATTCTGGAATCGTCATTAGCGCATTCACGAATGAGACCCCATGCTCCAGACCCAATCGTCCGCCCCAGTTTGTAGCCCAGTATGACACTCCCCTCCTCATAGCTTCTTATGCTTCTTGGCGTACTGAGACTCTGGAGAAACTGTGATGCCAATGATGACTTGCTTCTGCTCGCCTCCTTGGCAAGCTTCTTCAGCACTTCCGGAGAGGTGTATGATGCCATACTCTCCAGTACTCTGCGACGCTCAGAGAACTTCATCTGGTTGAAGTCAGAAGGAAGGCCTCTTCCTGGAACCTGGACAGGATCCACTTGTGCGTGTGACTCCTCCACAGCACTCTCCCACAGATGTACAGCTTGTGCAAAGTCGAGATCGGGGAGGTACTCATCTAGGCCAGTGTCATGCCTCACTCTGAAGGGCCGGTGATTCTCATGCTCCTTCCTACCAAAGACAGGATCGTAATTGTTGGTTTCGCTCTCGGAGAGAGCCCTGTGTTTGTCCTTATATCTCATTGAGGGAATATCCACAATCTCATCCCCCACGGAAATCAGCCGATCTGTGGACCCGGGGCGAGATCTCAGCCTTGATGAGACAGTGCCTGGCACTAGCTCAATACAGGCATCGGGGATACACGCCATAGCGGGACTCATCAACGAGTGAAGCTGGCGAGGATTGGAGGATAAAGGTGTTTCTTGGTTAACAGCTCATGTTGAGTCCCGGATCTTGGGCGCAGCACGTGACTGTGGGGACGCTCCGAGGGGAGCGCGCGAAAATTGCCTCTTCCGGCACAGCCAATCGACTGGCGCGGATTTCGACGAAAAATAAGCCACCAACTACAACTACAACTACAACAAAATGGGTGCCGGTGCTCCACACGCAAAGACTTACATGGGCTGGTGGGGATCCCTTGGGTCCACCCCACAGAAGGGTATCACCACCTACGCCGTTTCGCCCTTTGCGCAGAGACCGCTCAAGGGTGCTGCACACAACGCCGTCTTCAACGTTTTCCGCAGAGTGAAGAACCAGGCCTTCTTCGTCATTGTGCCAGCTGTGATTGTTTGGGAGTGGTGGGCGCAGGCCAGAGACTACAACGAGTACCTGTACACCAAGGCTGGTAGAGAGGAGCTTGCCAGAGTCAACGTCTAAGCATATTCATATACATAACATTTAGTACATAGTAGGTTACAACGGAAACTACATCTCAATATCTAGAATACGTAGAATTAGCTCACTTCTTGCGCTTGTAGATCTTGTTCAAAAACTCCGTCAGCACCTGGCCCTTGAAGCCTCTGGACTCATCCACCTTTGCAATCTTGTCTTTGAGCTCAGATGCGACCTTCTCCTCGTACTCGTGGAAAAGTGCATCAATACCCATGTCGTTGAAGAGTTTTTTGACAACCTTCTCCTTCTCAGCATCCTTCACACCGTAGTTTTCATCGAGAATTTTTCTTTGCTCTGGTGTAGCCAGCTTCAATGCGGTGTTGACGACC
The DNA here is from genome assembly GCA_030558135.1 of Petasospora adriatica. Classification (NCBI taxonomy): domain Eukaryota; kingdom Fungi; phylum Ascomycota; class Saccharomycetes; order Phaffomycetales; family Wickerhamomycetaceae; genus Petasospora; species Petasospora adriatica. The sequence goes on along the minus strand of JAJMRX010000009.1, from coordinate 359,240 downwards.
CAACTACACTTGTTGTCCTGAATGTCAGTGCCCACCTTGCCAATGTCCTCCGGCTTGCCGAAGCAGTCGAGGTGGTCGTCCTGGATCTGGAAGTACTCTCCCAATGGGATGAGAACGTCCTGTGCCTGTTTCAAGTCCTTCTCATCGGCACAGCCAGCAACGTACATGGCGAGAGCCACAGGCAGGTAGAAAGAGTAGTAAGCCGTCTTGAAGATGACGATGAAGGAGTGCTTAGACAATGAGAACTTAGAGAGGTCCACGTTCTCCTCTGGAGCAGTGATGAGGTCCAGAAGCTGGCCCAGCTCTGTCTGGAAAGTGACCTCGTGGAAAAGCTCGAGCAAGTCCACGTAGTATGGCTCCTGCTTGAAGTACTTCTTCAAAAGCACGTAGATAGCACCTTCCAGCATGAAGGCGTCGTTGATGGCAATGTCACCAACCTTAGGCACCTTGTACCAACACGGCTGGCCTCTTCTGGTGATGGACTTGTCCATCATGTCATCAGCAACAAGGAAGTAAGCCTGCAACAGCTCAATGCACCAGCCCAAAATGGCAACCTTCTTGTACTCCTCCTTAGAGAGATCGGTGGAGGAGTTGTAACCCTTGAGGATAACATACGTGTCCACGACAGAGATGCCTCTGTTTAGCTTCCCTCCAGGAGTGTTGTACTCCAAGTTCTCCTCAAACCACTCAATAGCCTCGGGTGTCATCCCGTAGGAGACGAGCACAGACGTCAGCTCAGAGACAAGCTCCGGGAACACACTGAGAAACTGCTCTCTTTTCGACATGTTGTGTGTAGAGTCTTGTAACTTTTCGCTCATCGCGTCTCGGCTCGAACGCTGACTCTCGTATAGAAAAAAGAAATGGGGCCAAAGCTTACGTCAGCACCGCCAGCCCTCCGCCAAATCGCCCCGCTCAAGATAAGCACTGGGAAAATGTGCGGGATAGTAAAAGAGGGGTCTCCTCTTATTGGCCAAGGGTCTAAAATGGGCTCAATTGGCGCCATAAGATGCCTTGCTGACCAGCGACATCCGCACACCACCTAAACCCCTAACTGCATAAATTGCCCCACGCAACGCTGGCCCCGTCTCCTGGGCAACTCCAAATCCGATCGGAAATGTGTAGTGTCTCAGACACGCTGGATATGACTACATGTGTGTGCTAATTAGCATTTGCCTATCTATGCCTTCAGACTCAGCTGTGACTGCGTTCTCCTAAACTCCTGCGATTCTTGTGCAATTTTCAACTCTCTCAGCTTAGCCTCCAACAGTGGCGCATCTCTCAGCTTCTTGTTAAGGTCCATAAGCTCGCTCTCCCACTGGAGCCTTGTAGAGGCCTTCAATGGCTGGAAGGCATAAGTGCCATCACCCCGGAACTTGAGAATGTAGTTGTGGAAGTGCCAGAGCGACGATCTGTGAGCCACCGATAAAAGCGAAATACCCAACGATTGAGCGTGCTTATACATCAATTGCTCCATCTGTGGCGAAACAGCCGAAGTACACTCATCCAGCACGGCAAACTTTGGCTGGTGATAGTACATTCTCGCCATTGCGAGTCTCTGCTGTACACCAATGGAGAGCTCCTCTGGCCAGTTTCTCACTGTGGCAAAGGCGTCAATCTGATTAACCTCCAGCTTTGGGTTCTTGGCAAGTTCAATGGCTATGTTATCATTGAGAATGAATTGTAGTTCCAGCACTTGCAAAATCTCCACTAGTCTTTTGTTGGATGAGTACTTGTACTCTGTCGAAGGATATATGATGACGTCTCTCAAGGACGACTTGGATAGATAAGCCCTTTGAGGCAGGTAGAAGATCTTTTCATAGTGTGGAATTGTCAGTTCACCACTCATCACATGCCACAAACCTCCCAAGATACGGAACAGTGACGACTTGCCACACCCGTTAGGACCTGCAATGAGTAGATGATCACCATGCTTTATACGGAAGGAGAGCGAATTCGCAAGCACAATGTTGGCAGGAGTCACCAAAGGTATCTCTTTGAATTCGATAACATTGTCATCGTACTTGATTGTGCCTAAAGAGACATCCAGCTTGGCGTCAACCTCATCCAAAGCCTTGCTGAACTCCGTGATACGTTTCATGTACCCCATAACCTGTTGAACCTCTTTGCGGGATGTGATGAGCATTCCAATGGACGACGATGCTGACAACAGGAGTCTTCTGTTTGTGATGAATGTGGCAGACGACGCGTGGTCCACAATTCCATTGAACTTGTTGACAAATATTGGAATTGAACACAAAACGAGCCCTGCAGCTCCCCAAGTGTACTTCACGATAAAGTCGGTTGCCGTATCGTAGACAGCCCTCGCTCTCAACTCATAATTGGTGAACTTCTCAAGCTCATAGTACGATCTGTCAAGGATATCCAACTCTCTAGGATGGCCGCGCAAGAATGCAATTTCCTCACTCCACGTTACAATTCTCGAATGTAAGGTACGCAAAAGTCCCTCGAGCCGTGATCTCTCAATGGCAATTCTCGTAAAGTTTGGCGACATGAATCTCAAAAAGAGAGACGTCGAATGAGCAAGCAGACCCAGCAACAAAGTTCCCTCAGCAGAGCCCGTTTTGGCGAGCTCGAAAGAACACAAAATGAGGTCAAGAGACGGTTTCAGAATATGGTTCGGCAAACTTGCCAAAGCCGATGCCATATTGGTGACGTCCGTCGTTATCCGTTGGTTTGGGTCCATCACCTTATTCTCCACAGGCATGTGAACCAATGAGTAGTAGTTTGGGTTTTTCTTCACATCCCTCATTGAGGGCAGGTACTTGTCAACTAGACTCTTGGTCATGTTCTGGTTGATGCTGAGCGATAGCTGGTTCGTAACAAAGTCCAACAAGGCATTTGTGAGAGTGGCAGGTATCCCTATAGCCATCCATTGTAGCAGAAGCTTCATGAAAGTGCTTGTCTTCTTGCGGATCATAGCAGAAACGAGCCACCCATCCAAAGCTGCCACTCTCAGCGTAATGAGAGCCCGAACCACCAGCAGACATAGCTGAATAGCAAAATATAGGGGCACTTTTGACCTCAGCGTTGGTACCACAGTCTTGAGTAGCTGGTAGAGGGACTTGCGATCAATCCGCACAGACTTTTGCGTCTGCTTCTTGTCGGGCTGCTTACTAGGCGCTCTGAATGAAGCCAGTAACAGCACAAGGTACGACGTCTTCAAAATGACGCCCTTGTGGCGAGAGTACCACTTCACAGCGGGTGAATACTGAATGTTCATGGTGTCATGGCTCAAATTTGCAGCCCCCAAAGTTATATAGTTGCCGAGCTCGATGCGGGGAAGCGTGATCGGCAAGTCACGTGCACGTGCTTACATAACCAGTCACGTGACGTGGCTCTTCAACTGCTGAAACTCCTGATGCACATCGCCAATCTCCGACTTGAGTTCCTCGAGTCTCAGTGCGTAGTACTTCTCACACAGCTCAATCACAGTGCTGTCTGGGTTTTCCTGTGTGAGTTCATCCACCACCTGCTCAATCTGTTTACGAGATATCTGTAACTCATCGTGGAGCTGGTTGTGTGAGAGCAAAAAGGCTGGAGCCGTTGTGAACTGCTCGTGGATCGTGTCGAGATCCTCGAACCCGTGCTGCTCCAGCAATTGGCAAAGCAGTAGGAGGTCTCGTGTGTTGAAGCTGCTTAAGGTGATTTCCTGCTTCATGATTGGTACAAATGCGGTTGAATGTGGCTGTAGTGCTCTTCTTATAAAGTAGGGTTACCAATGGATACCTCAATGAGTCGAATAACTTGACTTCTTCTTGGTAAATTGGTTGTTGCAATTGGCTATGCTGTGTATCTCTGTTTTCGTTGTTTATGTCAGCCCTAGATCTCCACGAAAAAAATCTTTTACGCACACTTTCCAACTTTACCATCCACATAATGTGTAAGTAAACGAGTGATTTGCTCCACGGATATGATGATACACAATATGCATAGTTCAACTGATTATAGCTGAAGAAAACATTACCATCGTCTTTCGCTCCTATCTGATCCATGGCTCTTCTCAAGCAGCACTAACATTAGATGCCCATAATAGGCAAACAGATTAGCCAATTTACGATTCATGACCACCCTCAAGCAATGTGTAGTTATAAACCACATCTAGTTGCCTATGTAATCTCCCTAGCCAATTGATGACCTCTTCGAACTCTTAGTACCCATCATTCATCTCGGCCATAATCCTTCCTCAGTCCTTCTACACCATCTCTACAATCACCCAGAGCTCTCCTCTATTAAGTCCTCGCAAAATCCACAGTGGAATCAGTGCTCACAGCGGCTTCAAGGCATACATCCTCACCTTGAAGAGTTCCTTCGGCAGCCCTCTTTGCAGCTCTGTAGCGATGAGCTTGAGTCCCGCCTCCTCAAACAGACGCTTGAAGCTCTCATCGCTTCTCGTGACAGAGCTGTCCTGCTCATCAAACACGTCCTCACTGGCATTGTTCTCCTTCACCACAATGGTTCCATTGGGCTGCAAACCCTCTTTGCAACGCACCAGGAACTTGACAAACTCCTCATCGGGCAGGTGGCCCACACACCACTGACACCATATGAGCCAGTACTTGCCCTTCTCCGGGACCCAGTCCTGCATCCCCACGTCGTAGATCTCTCCCAGCTTGCCCTCTTGTGCCAGCGGTGCCAGCTCCACCCTCATCTGGTCCACAAACGGCTTCACAGGCTCCACCAGGTCCACTTTATCGCTAAACTTGTGTAACATGTCCCTCGTGACTCTGCCAATGCCAGCACCTATGTCAGCACTCACTTTGGAGTAGCCTTGTGGAGGCACCATCCGGGCCTTGAGCTTTCTCAGAAGAGTCGATGACCCCACCACGTCCGCCTTGGGCACAGAGGTGGTCTCGCCGTATCCGCCCAGCACGCCGTCCACCGTTGCTGGGACGGAGGTCCAGTAGCTGACGGCATCGTCGTAGTTGATCGAGGAGTCTGCCTTCATGTGTGGCTGGTTGAAACGTTCGCTGAGAAAGTCAACGAGAAAAGATTACGCCGCACAGCGGGGAACAGCACGTGAAAATCGGCAGAGGCAGTGCAGAGCCTCACAGGAGCACAATGGCCGATTTGTATAGCTATCTAGCCAGTCCGGGTCGAGATATCGCCGTGGGGAGGGTGCTTACGTAAGCGCTCCGCCAAATTGGACGTTGAAAAAAAGCCACCGTCCACTCCTCTACACCGCCATGAGTGGATGTAAGTACCAGCCGCCATGAATATCTCCGGGCCGGCAGCTATCCGAAATCGCTCCGCTACTAACGCCAGTCCGCCTTGTTGACCTTGCAAAGCCGTTTCTGCCGCTCCTCCCGGAGGTGGAGCTTCCCCTCGAGCAGCTGCCTTTCGACGATAAGGTGATGTACACAATCGGAGCCTCTGTGCTCTACCTCTTCTACCAGCTTCCAGTGTACGGAGGCTCCAAGGTGAGCTCGGACCCAATCTCGTTTCTCCGTCCGGTGTTTGGCGCTGAGAGGGGCACTTTGCTCGAGTTTGGAGTCTTCCCAGTAATCTCTGCGGGAATCGTACTGCAGCTTCTGGCGGGACTGAAAGTTATCAAGGTGAATCTTGCCTCGAGAACTGACAGACAGCTCTTCCAGACCATGCAGAAGCTCTTTGCCCTTTTGCAGTACGTTGTGCTGACCAACATCTTTGTTGCCACGGGCTACTTTGGCTACGGGCTCGGCCTCTGGCAGATTGTGCTCATCAACTTCCAGATCATCACTGCAGGCCTTGTTGTGACTCTGATTGCTGAGATTGTGGACAAGGGCTATGGCTTTGGCTCGGGTGCCCTCACCTTTGTCACTGTAAATGCTGCTGCCAACTTTGTCGGGGACATTGTCGGCATCAACAGCGTCGCCACCACCAGAGGCTCAGAGTCACAAGGTGCTCTGCTGAACCTCATTGGCAAGGTGAGAAAGGGGCCTTTCAAGAATGCAGTGGTGGATGCCTTCACCAGACAGTACTTGCCGAACCTCACCCAGGCCTACATCTCCATCGCCGTGGTGCTTGCTGCCATCTTCTTGCAAAACATGCGGATTGACCTTCCAATCAGATCGACCCGTGTGCGCTCCGTCAACAATGTCTACCCAATCAGACTTCTCTACACTGGTGCGATGCCACTTGTCTTTTCGTTTGTGCTTCTCTTCTACATCAACATCATCGGCTACACCGTGGTGAACCTCGGCTTCAAGAACGATGCCACCAACGCCTTTGTCAAGGTTGTGGGCTCGTACTCCGCCACCGCTTTCGACTCGAGCTTTGTCGTGGAGAAGCTCTCGCTCCTCAACCTCTTCAGCCCATCCTCCTCCATTTGCGAGAGCATCACCAAGCCAATCAAGACCATTGCATACCTTCTCTTCATTGTGGTCTCCTCGGCCTACTTTGCCAACACCTGGTGCCTCATCTCCGGCTCTGGGCCAAAGGACATTGCCGCGCAGTTCAAGGAGCAGGGCGTCTCACTTGCAGGCAGAAGAGACCAGTCCATCTCCAAGGAGCTTTCCCGTGTGATTCCAGTGGCGGCCGTTTCCGGTGCTACGGTGATTGCAGTGCTCTCAGTGGCTGCCGACCTCTTTGGGTCCAAGGGTAAGGGTGCCGGATTGCTCGTCGCTGTGGCAACCGCCTTCTCCTTCCTCGAGATCATTGCCGTGGAGTACCAGCAGAACGGCTCCCAGAACTTCTCCCAGTTCTTTGGCGGTCTCGGACAGTAAAAGTAGATTAATTAATTTTAGCCCTGTGCATGCTTGTTGTAGATCGTTTCGATAAACTGATTATCTAGATAACTCTATTCGTCCACCGCTTTGAAAAGCGAGAGCCCAGCTCCACCAACCAGCACATTCTGGCCATGGGTGTCTGAGGATCCTGTATCAGCGACTGAGGTATAGTGCTTAGCTAAAAGCTCCAGCGTATTGCCAGCGTAGCTCCACACCCGTACAGTCTGGTCCACAGACACAGCAACAACTCTCTCGCCAGAAAGAGGTGATATGCTTGTGATGAGCGACGAGGCTGCGTCTTCTACCAGGCACAAAACCTCATCCTTCTCACCAAACCGGGAGAGTCCCAGTGCGTTATCATCGCCACCAGTGACAACGAGAATATCGTCCTTGACAATGACCTCGAAGCTCTTGATTCCATTCTGGTGGACTTGAAGTGTTCTGGGGGATGGAAGCGTTGTTTCCTCGAGGTCGCCCTTATACAGCTTACCATCCTTCAAAGGCAGACTGAGTTCCCACAGGGCAAGATGGCCATCAGTGGCCCCCGCCAGGATGGAAACACGCCCATTCTGCTGAATCATCTTGACGTCCAGCAGACAGCACGTCTTGTATGCCCCTGAAACCAATTTGGTGAATGTGTTTGTGGCGAGATCAAAGTAAAAGGCCTTCACGGAAGAGTCCGAGTAGACGTTACACAAAAGCACACCGCTGATCTCGGAGCCATCGTACACAAAGAGATGGTCAAAGTCCATGATTCTGAGGTCTGGATTATTCGAGGACGGCTCCAGAGTGCCAATGACAGCCATCAGCGGGTACTTGTAGCTCTCGTCAATTCGCCATACGAAAAACTCCTCTCTAGCTGAAGACGATGCAACGAGGGTGTCACTCAAGAACTTCACCTTCTGCAATCCTGAGGTGTGCTTTCTCATAGTCCAGTAATGATGAATACTCCCAGTATCGTAATCCACTCTCCCGAGCTTTATGAGAGTCTCCTCACCTCCTGTTACGTAGAGGCTGTCTCTGATGGAGATAGCCCTAGTTTCTCTTCCATGGGTCCCCTCACTTAGCAGCTGAGGCATGCTAGGCTTGAACTGCCTGATGTGGAGTACTCTGTCCCGCACATACAAAAGCTTCCATACTCCATCAATATAGAAGAGCTTCCACAGCCTGTGTGCACCACCACAGTTGTCGTAGAGGATTTCGTAGTCGCGTGACTCGTTGTATATGTAAAAGTAGGAGGACTTGAAGCCGTAAGTGATGAGCTCGCCATCAACATCCATCGAACCTTCCAAAAAGCCCTTTCTCACGTTGTTTGTGTGTAAAAGTGTGTGGGTTCCATCCTTGTGGTATCGCAGATAGATATAGTAGCCGTCTCTGTTAGTGATCACTAGCAGCGTACCATCGCCATCCTCAACACACCGTACACTCGTAACTGTGTCAGATATTGAGAGCTTCTTGATAAATGCCAGCGTGGATCCTGTTGCCACGTCATAAATGCCCAGCGAGCTTAGGCGGTAGCCAACATAGACGACTCCTTGTGAGACATCCAAACACGTTGTAACAAAGGTCTTGGGGTTCTCGAAGAAAGTCGTCTTGAACTCAAGCTCCTGGTCAAACTGGTAGAGCACAAGCTCCTCGTTTTTGTTAGGGGACTCCACCAAGAGGTAGTTCTGGTCTCTCTGCACTGAGATTGCATTAACACACTTTGATACGCTCTGTAATTTCAGCTCCTTCACAACTTCACCATTTTCAAACTTGAGGAAAAGCGTTTGGCCTCTGCTGTTTGTGAAGGTGACAATGTCTCCAAACCCATTTGTCAAGGTGAGGTTGTTAAAGTCGCCGTCTGTGCGAATGTGCTTCCACCCATTTCTATAGAGATATATGCCGCCAGAGGACGTTACCATCACCACTCCAGACTTCAGGACCCAAACACCTTTCATCAGGTCGTTACCATCAGCTCCAGGCATATCTGCTATAGTGAAGGTTTCAGTCTCATTGGAAAGCTTGTCGTGATCGATATCGATAAGCCTCACACGACCGTCGTTACCTCCGGTAGCGGCAACTTTGCCCTTGACGTCCAGCCCCCAAACGTGTCTCCCAGTATGTAATTCGTAGGTGTGAACCGGATTCAAAGCACCGTCTTTAATCTGCCACGTTCTAGCTGTGAGGTCTTCAGAAACACTAACCACACCTTGCTCCATGAACCGCAAAGTCCATATTCTGGCCCCATGGCCCCAAGCTGTGGAAAGAAGCTCTCCAGTCGCAAAGTCCCACAACTTGATTGAGCGATCGTCAGAGCAACTTACAATGTACTGCGGTGATACCTGGACGTTGAACACAGGGCCCTCGTGTGCTTGAAGTGTATGCTTCACCTCCTCCTTGTAGAGATCCCACACAATGACTCTTCCCTGAACTGTGCCTGCATTGATGTAAACCGCCTGTCTCGAAACAGAGATCGACCCAGAGTACAAGATGGACTTCTCTCCATAGATCGACTTCTCCCACTGCAGAGTATCCGAGTAGGTGTCGACACTAAGAACGACGTTGTGAGCCGTGAGGATGAAGAGCTCAAGGCCATTGTAGTTGAGCTCCGCAGCGGTGATCCAATCGTTTACAGCCTTCTCATACTGCCAGAGGTCCTCATCCTCCAAGATCTGGCCAAATGATAGGATAACGAAGGACCGGCCACCGTACAGAGCTATGGTATTTCTCTGAAAGGTTATGCCGTGGATTTTGTTGCGGGAAAACACCTTTTTCGATGCCACAACGACACCCGCAGAGTTGTAGACTTTCAGAATAGGCCCATTACCCACGAGCAGATAGTCCTCATAGAATTTAACAGCACAGACAGGGCCGTGGTGGCTCACAGGTTCCAGCTTCATCGAATGGCCTGCTAAGCGTAGCTCATCGCTGAAAAATTGTGCCCATACCGGGGCGCCAAAGTTGCCATGGCAACCACAAGTCGCGGTGTGTGGGTGTTGGAAAAGTAAACAAAGCCACAAACACTAAACACAAACACTTGACCCACAACATGTCGAGACGGGAGTCCTTCTACAAGGGCATCTTGAAGAACATTACAAATAACGATGAGAATAACACAGTCTCTCTACCGTTGACCAAGCCGCACAAGGCCCACTCGAGGCTTTCACTGGACAGTAAGAGACGAGTATCGTTTGCGCCAGAGGTCACATTACACAAGATCGAATCGATAGTGCCACCAAGCCCCGTACGCAATGAACCAAAAAGGAGGGAAACCATTGCTTTCCAACCACATAGCGGGCCTGCATTCTCGATCCACGAGGACAATATGAGTCTGACTGGGATCCAAGATCTCAGCCAGGAGAGTGTTGATATGAGTCTCACGCAATTGCACATTGACGATAAGAACGAAGATTTCGAGGACGAGGAGACGATGGATCTCACCGAGTCGCTGACGAGAATCCAGCCTCAGATGTCTAGTCAGTCGAGTGGATCGAGCCAGTCAAGCCAGGCTAATGACTCTTCCCAATCACAGAGACCGTTCGGGTCAATCACAAGTCTGTTTGAAGACGAGGTGGAGTCAGATGTGGAGTCTGAAGAGGAACAAGAGATGGAGCTCACAGGACCTGTCACTGTTGATGACACAAGCTCCTCAGACGGCACTACTAAGCGTAACACCATGCTAAACAAGGCGATGGAGGATGAGGTAACCATGGAGCTTACGGGGGTTCATTCAGTGGCTCCACTCAAGAGATCACACACGTCAGAAACAGGCTCGCCGATATCCTCTAAAGACCTGGCAACGCCCAAGAGAAGATCAATGGGTCCATCAATCTTCCCCTCACAGTTTAAGGAGTCACAGGAGCTGAGTAGTTTTACTCCACTCAGATCCAGAAATGCGCACATGTCAATCGAGAAGGCCGAGATGCCATATGAGTACGAGCCAGTGACACTGTCAAAGTTTATGAGCGATGCGGATGTCGACTTCTACGATACCATGCAGGTTGACGAAGACTTTACTGTGGAGTTTAAGACCCTTACGTCAACGGCTCAAGACCTGGACTATGTGGTTGCAAAGAACACAAAGATCCCATGGCTTGAATTGTACAGTTTCAGCTGCCACGAGCTCCATCAGAACATGAAGACACTACGTGCCCTGTTTGACGATTTGGAAACAGAATTTGCCAAGGAGAACCCTAGACTCGTCCGTGAATTTTATGAGGCGAACGAAAAGGAGGTACAAAAGAAAATGGTGGACCGGTTTGCCCGCATGAAGATGGTATCGGATAAGGCTGCTGAGACTGCGTGGTGCAACTGGCGACTGAAGCTGGTGGATGAGCTTCAAATACGGCTTGAGAAGAATCTCGACGCCCTGGCAGAGGATGAGAAAGTGATGGAGGAGGCTATGGGAGCCATTTCCGTTATTGAGAAGGATGTAGCGATGGAGTTTGCCAGCGTGGAGGCGGAACTGCAGCGTCTGTTGTTAGAGAAGGAGGCATCCGAGTCTCCGGACATTGAGACCATGAAGATGCTAAGAGAAGAGTTGTACAGTGAAGTAATGGCGCTCGTCAATGAAGAGGAGCACGTTGCGACTCTGGAGAAGGAGATTGCGGCCCAGTCGAGCCAGATGGTGGATATCGCTGTACTGGAGACAGAGGTGGACTCTATGAAGGCGTTTGTGAAGAGACAGAGCCAAGACCCAGCCATGAGGCTGGCGAATGAGCTGGCGACTCTAGAGATTCTTCAGCAAGTGTCTGGAGTCCACTTACAATCTTGCCAGGGGTCTGAGGTTTCACTTTTGCTCCCGGAGAGCCAAATTGAAGTCACTTACAACTTGCTAAGTAAGGCCACCACTGTCAAGCTCCCCGAACTTCCAGAGATGAAACGAGTCTACCTCGAGAAATTTCTCCGGGGAAACACGATGCCAGCCAGTGAGCTAATGGAGGGCCTTACCAAGCTTTACCGTTCGCTAACGTCCCTGGAGAATGACCTCTTTGGGATCGGACTTCTCTGTAACAGTACGGTGGATGCTGGCGAGTCGCTTAGTGTGGAGATTACGATTTTCGATAGGGTGGCCGAGTACAAGGCCGTTGTTAAGATGGTGTTCAGCAAGCTGGCGACAATGGACTTTACACCCGATGTCTCTATCGAGATGAACTATGGCAGGGCCTCTGAGGATGAGGTGCTGAAGAGCTTGAAGAGCCGGGCCACGGCACACTCCTTCATACAGGCTCTCGGTAAAAACACTTAATGGATGATGAAAATAGCCTACTGGGCAAATAGGTAACCTCGTATATACACGTTTCTCTATGCTCATCCCTGGCGCTGTTTGTGCTTCTTGTTCGTTTTGCAGTAGACGTACACCTTGCCCTTTCTTCTCACAACGTAGCAGTCTCCGCACAGCTTCTTCACCGAGGTTCTCACCTTGAAGCCTCTCTGCAGTACCGCCACCGGCGATATCAGCGACGCGGCGGCTCTCGGCCGCGTGGCTATGCCCACCAGGGTTCTGAAAAAGCTCATGGCCGATTGCAAAGATGGTGTTGATGTTTTTCAGTGGAGAGCGCCGCGGTGTGCGGGTGTTGCGCCAGGCAGTATTTACCACACTCAACTTGCATAGGCGGACTCCTCATGGAGAATTGGCACGAGATCGGCACCGTGCCGCTATTGCGGTCCCCCCGGGACCCGGCGAAGGTCACGTGCGCACTCTTTGACCATCTCAGCGACGTGGTGTGGGCTGGCGACTCGGCCGGCTTTGTGGCATCCTACACAGGGACCGTGATGGCTCCTTACACGAGGTTCAAGGCCCACGACAAGGCCGTGACGCAGCTTCTGACTCACCAGAAGGGCGTCGTGTCGACGGATGGCACTGTGCTCCGGCTCAGCAGCAGAAGAGGCCTCGTGGTATCGCAATGGGAGTTTGAAGGGATCCAGAAGGTCACTCTGACCGGTTCCAACGAGGCGCTAGTGGCGTGCCTTGCCGGGCTCGTGAGGCTCGACCTGGCCAGGGGCACAGTGCTCTCCACCATCGCCACCGGCCAGGTGCTCTTCCTCCAGTGCAACAAACGGCACGTGGCTGCTGGCAGGGCCGACGGCACAGTGGATGTCTACGACCTCAAGAGCCTCGCCAAAGTGCACACTTTCTACACCAACTCGTCCACTCTGGCAGACATGGACCTCCGGGACCAGACGCTGGTGACTTGCGGGCTCCATAGAAGGCACAGCCAGTTCTCGGCCGAGAACCTCGTCAACGTCTTTGACCTCCGGACATTACGGCCGCTATCGCCGATTCCCTTCCCGCTCGGCGCCAGCCATGCGAGACTCCACCCGAAGCTTTCGAGCGTCGTCCTCATAGCCTCGTCGCTGGGCCAGATGCACTGTGTCGACATCTACGACCAGACAAAGGTGTTTGTGTTCCAGCTCGACGTTGTTCCGCCCATCTCCGTCTTTGAGGTCTCCTCAACAGGCGACTTCCTCGGAGTCGTCGACAGCTACTCGCTCTTCCACATGTGTGCCCACAACCCGGAGCACTCGGCCATGTCCGCGGGCCAGCCTCTGGAGTACCCCTCGATTCCACAGCCCGGGCCAGAGGTTGGTGAAGATACGCCGCTGAGTGCAGTGGGGATGCCCTACTACAAGGAGACCTTGCTCTCAGCCTGGCCGCAAAACGTTTTCCGCAGTGCAGGCACTGTGCCGAGGATTGATGAGAACCTCATCACCAGTGCCAAGATGGTCAATGGGCTCCACGAGGCTCCGTACGATAGCGACAAGTACGGGAGAAGAAACCAGGCCAAGAGGCACATCCCCGTGGGGGTTGCGGGCAGTGGCAAGTTCCTCAGCAGCAAGACGGGGTCTCCGGCCAAGAGGTCCAAAGAGGACATCGATGCCTTTGAGTTCATCCCGAGGGACAATGCGATCCCGAACGCTTTCAAGAAGCTCGAAATCCTGTACAGCAAGTTCGGCATCGACGACTTTGACTTTGACTTCTACAACAAGACGCCCTTCTCGGGGCTCGAGTGCCACGTCGACAACTCCTACACAAACTCGCTGTTGCAACTCTACCGCTTTGTGCCCGAGGTTTTCAACTTTGCCGTCGGGTACCTCGCACTGGAGGACCTCGAACACGACTCTCTGCTGACGGAGCTGGGCTACCTCTACGATATGCTGGTGAAGTCGGACGGGAAGCACTACAGACCCACCAATTTCCAGCACTCGCTCTCGTCGATTCCGGAAGCGAGGCAGAACGGACTCATTGAAAGAGATGGGGCAAACGAGCGGCTTCCGGATCTCGTTAAACGGTCACAGTGGTTCAATGCCTTCCTGCTCACGAAGCTCAAGCTCGACGAACACAAAAGCAAGTCCGCGACACAAAAACAACCAGAGTTTGATACGCTCTTTGGCATAGAGTCACGAGAGCAGGTTGTGCGGGTCTATTCGCAATTGCAAAGCACCCAGGCAGCAACACGGTACCACCTGGACTTGCAAGCTCCCTCTAGAGCCAATTGCACCATCTGGGACTACCTGGAGCTGGCGATGAAGAGATTCGAGCAGGTGAAGGTGCAGGAGGGCCAGTCGTTCGATGTCCAGGAGTCGATGTCCACTGTAGTGGCGCTGCCTCGTGTGCTATCGTGCAATGTGATACTGAACTCGGAGGAGAAGAGGCTGATGCGTAGCACGAGGGAGTGGCTCAAGACGGGCTTCGATACGGCCTGGGACGGCAACAGGTTTGCCGTGAGGGAGAGCATCATTGGCGAGTACGTGGGCCACTACGAGCTCGTGGGGTTTGTGGCTGAGATCTCTGGAGACTCGCCACACCTCGTGACTTTTGTCAAGACGGAGGGCAAGTGGTACATGTTCAACGACTTCCTCGTCATCGAGATGCCCGAGGAAGAGGTGCTGAACGTTTCCTACTGGTGGAAGACGCCGGTGACGGTGGTTTACCGGAGAGCCGATAGCGTGGCCTTTGACTACAATGCCTGGCAAAAGGGGCTCAATGACACGATCCTATACAGAGACCACTTTGCTGCTGGGACAAGGGAGGGAAAGAGGATTGAGTACGAGCTGCTGACGAGGGAGGAGGCTCCACGGCCAGGGTCTCTCGTGGCGATCGATACCGAGTTTGTGACGATAGAGGAGGAGCACTATGAGATCAGAAATAACGGCGTAAGGTCTCTGGTGAAGCCCAGTGTCCAGGCTCTGGCTCGTGTCTCAGTGCTGAGGGGGGAAGGTGCCAAGTTTGGCGTGCCCTTTATCGACGACTGGGTTGTGGTCCACGAAGGCGTCAAGGACTACTTGACCTCGTACTCTGGGATTGAGCACGGCGATCTTGATCCGCAAACCAGTAACAAGGCTCTTGTGACCCACGAGACCGTCTACCGCAAGCTGTGGCTTTTGCTGAACCTCGGGTGTGTTTTTGTGGGACATGGCCTCACCAAGGACTTCCGTACCATCAACATCAGCGTTCCCAAGGCACAGGTGAGGGATACCGCAGTCTTCTTCTACAAGGGCCAGAGAATCCTATCGCTACGTTTTCTGGCTTACGTCCTGCTGGAGAAGAAGGTCCAGGAGGGCAACCACGACTCGATTGAGGATGCTCACACTGCGCTGCTACTCTACAAAAAGTACCAGCAATTGCAGGACCAGGGCAACTTTGACACGATGCTCAACTACATCTACCAGGAGGGCCAGGCCCTCAAGTTCAAGCCTCCGGGAGCGGACTGACCCGGCCTTACGATTTGCTAGCTACCCCATCTCACGATTCTTTCCACTTTTTCAATTTGCTACTTTGCTTAACCTTGATGCTTATGCTCATTATGCTATGACAGCTGCACCTGTTCCTCGGGCCTTCTGATCGCTGCCAGGTCGATCCGGTTGTTCTCCGGAGCCCGATTGGCCCGATCAACAGCCCTCGTAGTTGGGTGTCTTGCTGGGAGTGCCGTGTGGCTCTGCTGGAGTGGCGGTCTTTGCTGTGGCACGTACTGCTGACTCAGCGGCCTCTGTGGCTGAGGTCTCTGTGGCCTTTCCTGGACCCATAGCTTCATCAGTTCGTGCTGTGTATTTTCGTTCAAGACACTCTTGAGACTCTCTGGTGAGGCCTTCTTACGGCCCACCACTCGCTGGATCCGTTCTACTAGCGGATTGGCAAACCGCCGCACGTTGGCATAGTCCCGGGACACTCTTTCAAACTCCCGTCTCACTTGTAATGTCTCGGTCCTCACAGAGAGGTCCAGCAGAGAGTTTTCCCTTTGCAGCCAAAGCTTTTGCTGTGTTCTCGTCTCTGAACCGAGGAACTGGCTCAAGTTGGGTGTCTTGGCCACTTCTCTTCTCACTGGCTCCGCCTGGAACGACAGCACAGACTTGGACTCAGAGGAGGTGGCTAGCGGCTGGAACGCTTTCAACGAGTTGGAGAGCTCCGCTATCGGCTTGCCATTTATCGTACCACTAATGTGGTCGTTAGAGTGGATGTACTGTAGCTGTCCATCCATCAACGAGTTCGTGAAGGCAATGTCGCTGAACTGGCGCACAACTCCCGTTGATTGTGAGAGAATCATATTGCGAGTATAGTCCTCAGTGTGCTTGAACTGTGGAGGTGCCCGGTAACTGAGCGGAGCCAGCTCCGGTTCCGGAGGCACTGGTGGGTCCACTTCTAGCTGCAAAGACGAGTGGATCTCCGCTCCAATCTCGTCGTCGTTCTTTGTCTCGTTAACTGGAACCTCTTCCACACTCTTTGCATCGATGGGCTTGTCACCAGCATCCTCCTTGGCTTGCATCTCTGGTGTCGCTTCCTCATCGCTGAAGGTGTCAACCTCCTCCTCCTCATCTCTCACGTGCCGTACGTGCTGATGAGACCTCGTCCTCGTCAGAGGATGTAGCCCCGACAGCTTGGTGAAGGACCGGTTTCTTCGGGTTAGGTTGCCATCTGTACTCCGAGACCGGTTGAGAAGAGGCCTTTGCCCCAGCTGGTGTACATCCTCTGCGCTTGTGATTCTGCCGAGCTTGTTCAGGTTTCTGCCATAGGAGGCTGAGCGTGAGTGGTTAGTCCTCACCGAGAACTGCTTGGACTTCTGCGGCTTGGAGTTCTTCATGGTGAAGTGGAGAGAGTGGTGGTACGGGGCAGTTTTGATATAGACACCGGAGGTCACGTGGCGACCGGAAGTCACGTGCGCACAACCGGAAGTGCCACCCAAAGAGCCCTTCTGTACGGGGCACCTCCACACTCTACAATAACAACAGGCATGGACCTCTACGAAGTGGGAGACATCTATTTGAACCGGATCGTGGCCAATGAGAAGCAGGCCTTCGAGTCTGCGATGCCCGGGTCACGTGTCCGTGTGCTTCTCCTGGATCAACACACTACTCCTGTGGTATCGCTAAGTGCCACGCAATCGGAGCTTTTGCAACACGACATATATCTAATCTCGAGAATCGACAATGGCGAGAGGGACAAAATGAGGCATTTGAAGTGCATCTGCTACTTGAACCCCTGCGAAGAGTCCATCAACCATCTCCTGCAGGAGTTGAGAAACCCAAAGTACTCGAGCTACGAGCTCTACTTCAACAACGCCGTCACTAAGAGCCAATTGGAACGACTCGCTGAAAGTGATGACTTGGAGGTGGTGACCAAAGTGGAGGAGGTGTTCCAGGACTACCTCTCAATCAACAAGGAGCTGTATTCTCTCGGGATGGAGAAAGTGTATGGCGACACCAAGGACACATGGAATGGTGCTGCCTTCAACAGAACGACTCAGGGTCTCACTTCTCTTCTTCTTTCTTTGAAGGCCAAGCCCGTGATACGATTTGAGGGCAATTCGAAGATGTGTGCCAAGCTCGCTAAGGAGGTCCAGTACAATGTTGAAAAGAACTACGAGTCATTATTCGACTTTAGACCAAGGGACTCACCGCCTGTGTTGCTAATAATGGACAGAAGAAACGACCCAATCACACCATTGCTCACCCCCTGGACATTCCAAAGCATGGTGCACGAGCTTATCGGCATCGAGAACAACACAGTGGACCTCTCTGACATGCCTGGAGTGACGGACGAACTACGAAAGGTTGTTCTGAGCTCCAAAAGCGACAAGTTCTATGAGGAAGCGATGTATTTGAACTTTGGAGACTTGAGTGATAAGATTAAAGATTACGTCTTCCAGTACAAGTCAAAGACCAAATCTTCGAAAGAGATTGTCACGATTGAAGACATGAAGAGATTCATTGAAGAGTTCCCCGAGTTCAAGAAGCTGTCGGGTAACGTCTCGAAGCACATGGCCCTTGCCTCCGAGCTTGATAGAAGAATCAACATGGGCAAGCTTTGGGACGTTTCAGAAGTGGAGCAGAACATGTCCTCGCACGACCAGCATAACTCCGACCTTGCTGAGGTGGAGAAACTGTTGATGCTACAAGAGCCGAAGCCAATCTCTGAGCATTCCAAGCTGAGACTGGTGGCATTGTATGCACTGCGTTACCAAAACAATGCAAACAACCAGACAAACAGGCTCAAGAACTTATTGAAGGACCAGGGCGTTTCTCCATACAAGGTTGCCGTGATTGACTACCTCTTACAATGGAGTGGCTCATCGCAGAGACTTGACGATGAGCAGTCGATCTTTGACAAGGCAACGTCGAACCTCATTGGCGGCTTCAAGACTGCACATGCCACTGATAACATCTTCATGCAACACGTTCCAAGAGTAGAGTCCGTGCTGGCCAAGGCTGCCAGAGGAAAGCTCACTGAGAAGAGTTATCCCGTTTTGAACTACAAAGAGTATCCAAACATCGCACAGGAGAAGGCCCAGGACATCATTGTGTTTATAGTTGGTGGAGTAACGTACGAAGAGGCACGGGTCGTTCATTTACTCAATGAGGTCAACAAGGGTGTGAGAATCTTGGTTGGTGGTACTTCTGTTGTTAACACGAGGCAGTTTATGGGAGAGATTGAACAGGCCGGGTCGAGGTGGCCCGCTACATCTGCCTCAGAGAGGCTCCACGCGCGTGTATAATTTTGTACAAATTGGGACGGTTTTCGTAGAGACAGTTATCGAATTGCGGTCGAAAGGTGAAGTGACAGGTGATGTAGGTGATGCAGTTGATATTTGTCCAATTCGCGATTTGTCCCGTATGCACCTCACGGGATTGATCAGACAGGAACGCGAAACATCAACATAGGATCCAAGAGGTATTGACATGGAACAAGGAACGCTTCAGCAGAAGTATGCTCAGTTCCAGTCGAGGATTCCGGTCAAGGATAGGACGAGGCAGGTTTCCACTCCTATCCAGCCACTTGACGAGACTGCGCTGGGGTCCAAAAGGAGATCTGCGATCCCACGTATAGCATCATCGCCCGTCATCTCCACACCAAGCCCAGACAAGAGACAGAGGACAAGAGGCACACCTCTGGTGAATGTCACCAATGTGAGGACGCGGACAAGGACTAAGCTGGACACTCCACAGACTCCCAGACTGAAACAGGGCACTCCGCCTTCCACCATCTCGAAGCTTGCCTCCCAAATGGCTCATCTCTCTCTTGATTCTCCCCTCAAGGATGTACAGGGGGCGATGGATCGTACCAAAAGAGCCAGAGGAGTGGTGGAGAAGACAGCTACGATACCCAAGAAGGAGACAGTTACAAGAAGAGTCCAATCACGAGATGACTCTCCCCTACTCTCCCGGCTCACAAGGTCCACCACAGCATCCGATCTCAAGTCAATTCGCAAGGAAATACCTAAAAGAATCATCTCTGACAAGCCCAAGCCCAACACAAAGGTACCGAGAATGCCAAAGAGTCTCAGTGTCAACACTGGCTTGCGGGACATTGCCCAGCCCAAACTTTCACAGCCAAGGCGGATATCAAGACCCCTAGGCAAAGTGACGACTACAGATCAATTGAAAAGGCTTTTGATGGCCAACCCTGGTACACGGAAAGTGTGTGAACAATGGGACCAGCCACTACCAGTGCCGAATCCAACCAACACCCAAGAGGCCCTTGATGAGGGCAAGTTCAACGAGTTTGAAAGGGCTGAAGTATCACGAACAGAAACTCTCTACTATACTGGTAATGTGGGACGAGCATTGGACTCATCTGTGAGCCTGAATTTCGGGTTTGACGATGCAAAGAAGAATCTGGTAGTGTCGCCTGGAGATCACATCAACTACCGGTATGAGGTTCTGGGCCGTCTCGGCACTGGAATGTTTGGACAGGTGTACCGCTGTCTTGACCACAAAAAGAGTACAGTGGTGTCTCTAAAGATCATGCGTAATGATCCACAATGGTCTGTGCAGAGCATTAACGAGATCAAAGTGCTTAAACAACTCCACCATGCCAATCTGCTATCATACATTGACTACTTCAACTTCAGATCTCACATCTGCATCACCACAGAGCTCTTATCGCTTACCCTTTTGGAAGTGCTGGAGGCCACCAAGTTCAAGGGATTGGACATGCCAGTCATCCACATCTGGTGTAAGCAGCTACTAAGTGGACTCTCGTACCTGCATTCCCGAGACATTGTGCATGGAGATCTCAAGCCAGAGAACATCATGCTAACGCACCCAGACAAGTGGGATATCAAGATCATCGATTTCGGCTCATCTGCAACTAAGGATAACGCCACATTCCCATATATTCAGTCTCGCTTCTATAGAGCTCCGGAGGTTCTTCTAGGTGCACGTTACGATACCAAGATTGATATCTGGTCCTTCGCCACAATTGCCTATGAGATGTATACAGGAGATCCGCTTTTCGAAGCCAAGGACGAGGAACATCTATACAGACTCATTGCTAAACTGATTGGCCACCCGGATACAAAATGCGTCTTGTCGCTGAGAAACGAGATCTTTGAAAAGGGCTCCATCAACAAACATAATGACGCTAAGCATATCGACAAGAAGACAATGATCTTCACAAAGTTTGACAGAATGGGCAAGTACAAGGGTAGCTACATGGATACGCCTAGAGATTCCTTCTTCCAAAGACGCATCAAGCTCGACCAGCCAAAGTTTGCAACGTTTTTGCAGGAGATACTGGTCTGGGATCCAAAGAGGAGACCAAACGCTACACAGTTACTCAGTCATAGCTTCATAAATTAAGGTTCCCCGTTTCTCGTATATTTTCGTAGGCGCACTACACAAATACGACATCGACATTCCTCTCCGAGACAATGTCGCTCCAGAAGCGGCCAGTCTGCCAGCACTCAAGCATTACCTCACTCGCCAAGTCTCCAGCAGTCATTCCATGACCGCTTAATGTGCCAACTCTTTCGAGATATAGCTCTCTCTCCTGCGGGGAGACTGCCTCGCACCCAGCTGCAAATAATGGATAGATTGTGCAAAAGGCCGAGGTTGAATTCTTCTCAATGTGTGTGGCAAACACATTTGTCATGCGATGAACAATGTCCTGAACTTCCGGAGAGTCACGCGGCACCATGAGCACCCGCCGCAAGACTTGAAGAACGCCACACCAGGCAAACACTTCATTACTTGCCCTAATGACGTGATAAATTGGCAATTGGCTGTTCAATGGCTCAAGTGGATCGCTTCTCAGATGGGTTTCCACTAAATCGCGTTCCTGTTCAGTTCTCACAAAGTAATCAGCCATGCGGTCCTTAAGTTCGAGGGCGCGCTGCACCAGATGCGAGGGAAGCGCGCCCGCATGCTCGTATCTGCACTCGCGAATCTTGACCAGCGCGATAATGTCTGAAAAGAACTCCACAAGCTTCAGATCGAGGCCCATGAAGGGATCAAGATCTTGGAGCTGCTCACGGTCGTGCATTGTTGGAGCATCGCATTCATATGATAAGTCTGTGGCCCTGCCCTCCTTGAAAACAGCTGAGGAGGATGACAGCGCTCCAATAACGTCAAGGTAGGCAAACCACCGTGCAAAGAAAAACTTTGGATCCGCTTCTGTGCTTCTCAGTAGTGTCACGACACGGTTATCTCTGTACTCTCCAAGCTCGTGGATACGATTCTGAGTGCGTGCTGTGGCCCGCAGGTACCCCCTGGTCAGCATGATGTTCTTAGCTGAGAAATGATGTGCCCTCCACGAGTGCTCAGGATTGCAGATAATCTCAAAACTGCTAAGCAGAAGCAAGAGAGCCAAAGTATAGTCTGAGTTACACTCTCTCGAGTCGGTGAGCCTGCTATACAGGTCCATCAGAGCCTTGGAAACAAGTTCGCGCACCTTCTCCTTGGGGAACTCAACCCGGTTCAATGCTTGATTGCACAGACTGAAACACACCAAAACCGCCAAAATACCATCAGAGCCAGCTGATAGAGACATCTTTGGTATGATCACAGTGAACGGATTATCGGTGTAGTAAGAAGGCGGCGCTGCGCAAAGCCTTTTCGAAAATATGTCAATGTAGTTCACATACCCCATTTTGTAAAGAGGGTTGTTCCTTAGCAGATCAGGGAGCGGATCCAGAAACTCAGGAACGGTTTCGAAACCTGTGAATGCCTGCTGTAAACTCGCCAAGAACGGCGGAGTTGAAGCCTTCTGCGACTTAAAACTGTGAAAGTTTTCCATAAAGGTGAGATGTTGCTTCTCTTCCACCTCCTTGATCTCGTCAAATATGCTAAAGTCAGACAACAAAAAGTTATTGACAAACTGCTTAGCCATCGGATTGGAGGCCTGGATATCTTTGAGTTGCAGCATCAATTCGCTCTGCGGAGAAAGCTCTGCGTTCTCAAGAGATCCTTCGCTTGAAGATGAGCTAAACTCATACACTGGAGGATTCAGCAGCTTACCAAGATCAAAACCTGGTGAAGGTTGATCTTTCAGCTCGAGAAATGCAGACTGCTGGTTCCTCGTATCGGGGAGATGGTGCATTTGATGTGGATCAACTCGCTCTTGACTCTCCTGTGTCTTTTGTCTTGTATGCAATAGCTCATGAGAGAGCTCCATTGGTATTTGCAGTGTCTCCTCCATTTCAAGCTTGGGTTGAGATTTGGTATGGTGTTTTGAGCTTGATGGTTTCATTACTTTGGAATGGGACTTTTTCGTAGGTTGACTCGGTGTAATAGTGTCAAACGTCATAACTGTACCGAAAGAATCGGGCTTTTGCTTTTTGAAAGGGCGTCCTCCCCAAGTCAGTTTCAGAGAATAGTCACATTCATGTCCAGCCTTGACACATAGAGAGCACGAAGGCTTTTGTTCATCGCACTTCACCTTCAACCTCTTACACCTATGGCACCCCAACCGGGACCTTGTTCTCTTGCCCGACATAGCACGGGTACTATGTGGCTCTTGGATAGATTGTCAAGCAACTTGAGAGCCAAAGAATGCTTCCTGTAGAGTGCGATCTGCCTAGACAATAGATATGCCGCTAGAACATGTCAAGAAAGCAGGGTGTGGGTTGCTGTTTTCTCGGGTGGAGATACCGCAAAGGGCAAGGTTATGTGCCCCGGCATATCGCGGAACTTGACAAAGAGCAAGGTTTACTTTTTCGAAAATGGTTTTATAGTGTAGTGGTCATCACCTTCGGTTCTGATCCGAATAACCCCGGTTCGAATCCGGGTAAGACCTTTTTTTTGAATTCCCAGGAATTGTATAATAGTTCAGCAATTGAATATTTTCTTGCTTTTCCCGCCTCTAAACATAAATTATTTGCAAGTCTATTAAGTTATATGCTATTTTGGTGGTGCGAGTAGCAGCACATCCTTCTTAGGCAGGGTCTTCACCTTGTCACCAAACTCTCTGACGGTGATTTCACACTTGACCTCCTTACACAGCTCCTTCTTCTTGTTCTGCGGAACATTTTGCAAGAACATGAGCCCGGAGGATCTTTCAAGGGCTTCAAGTGGAACGGCAAACGACTCGAGTGGAGTAGCGTTGTCAATGACGTCGTTAGGTAGCACAAAAGCACCAACGGCGAGATCACCGTTTGGTTTCTCTCCCACAATCAGCTTGAAGAAGTGAGTAGGCACTGCAATGTTTGGCGGGTTGCCAATGACCTCGTAGGAGACTCTCCACTTGCCGTCAGGACCTCTTTTCGGCAGGTACAACGGACCAGTGACGATACGTACTGAAGGGTAAGTGCCCGTCGTTTGTCTGGCAAAGTGTTCGAAATGGGCCCAGTAGTCTCTGTTGAAGCCTTCCCCCACCTGAGGCGATATGTTGGCAAGCGAAAAGGTCTCGTCCATGGCCTGCTGTGAAAACTTGGCGTCAGCAGCTGGGGCCTGGTGGCCTCTGTCGTAGCCCGATCTAAAGTAGTCTCTTAGCAGGGCTCTGAACTGCGGAGGCACCTTCTCGTCCTCCTTGAAGACGGATCTCTTTCTGTCAGTTTCGCCCTTGCGTTGGAGAGATGCCGGGGTCACGTGCTCCACAACGTAGTAAGGGTTACGTTTCTGGCGGTCATAGCACGAGACAAACTCCATGTTGTTGGATAGGTCGTGTACAGGCCCGGGGAAGCCGTATTTGAAGAATGCAGAGGGGTTCACCTCGCTAGGGGCTAGCGGTGATGATCCGCCAGACCCGTGTGCCGGAACACTTGACACTGGAGTGCTGGTCTGAGTGGCGGTGGCAGCAGGCTTCGAAGACCCCCAGAAGTACGTTGCCACGGCCGCAGCGGCTCCAGATCCAGCGAGATATTTCGACATGTTGATGGAGTAAAGGAAACGGAAATTCGCGATGAGATGCCTTACATGGCCACAATAGTGTTACGGAACGTGCCACCAGGGTGGATCGTCGGGATCGATCTCCAGTTCTTCACAGCCAACAGTGTGCTTCGTGGCATCAAGCTCATCCCCAAGGGGGTTCACGTTGTGCACTGGTGCCAGGATACCAACAGCGTAAGGAGTGGCTACTTCTTTGATGCCAGAGACGATGTACACACTTTGACATTTGGAGGCGAAGTGACGATTGGCCCAGGCGAGCTGAGGCCTGAGTGGCTCCCCTATATGGTGAAGTACCCGGAGGATACGATGTGGGGGCATCTGTCCTGCCATATTCGGGAGAAGCAGATTGAGTACATCCTACCCGGGAACCGGATCGATTCTGTTCTCACATCTACAGACGAAAACAACATCCTACTGGAAGCCATAAGGAGAGGCGGCGAGGCCCGGAGCCTTGCCAATGATCCCGTGGTGAACTCCATCATCGATCAGGCGGACGACGAGATCCGGTACACTCCAATAGACCTCAACAAGACAATCAGGCCAAACAGTACGCCAGAGGAGAAGACCAAGGATGCTCTGGATAAGTCGTGGTACCTGGAACAGCTCATAACCTCCCACTACAACGGGAACGACTTGCTGCTGCTGGGAGAGTGGCAGCTCGCCTATATCAACACCGTACTGTTTGCCAACTACAGCAGCGGAATGCAGTGGCTCAAGGTGATGAGAATCTTGCTATACTGTCGAGACATCACAGCCAGGCGCACAGCCTTCTTTGAAGAGTTTCTGGGACTGCTGTGTCTGATGCTGGAGCAGTTCCCTGAAGACTACGTGGAGGAGTTTGTGGATGCAGACTTCTTTGCGGTGGCTGTCGGGGAGTTTGAGTATACTGTTAAGGAGCAAAGTCTACACAGGCTGGTGAGGCTGGTGATTGATCTCAAGGCGATTCTGGCCCGTATGGGGATTACGGTACAGTTTGAAGAGGAGGACCCCGCGATTGACGAGTGGTGATTAGTATATATTCTCCTTGATAAAGCAGTCCACAATCTCACTCTTGTGGAAAAGCGGCATCGCCACAATCGTATTTGTGTCGTGATCAATCAGCACAGGCGTATTGCGGTAGACAGAGTACTTGTAGTCTCTCGGGAGCTCCGGTATGAGCCCCTTATCCTCGGGCGAGAGCGTCTTGAGGGTATAATGCTTGTTCTCCTGGGTCTTGTTATGGATTCGGAACCAGTAGGTGTTATCAAAGAGAATTGGGTCTGTGGAGGTGTTGGGAGGTACAATCAGAGTGTATGTGATGGGCTGTGGTGGGTTTTGTCGCGAGACATTGATGCCATCGGCACTCACCTCCCACTGGAGCTGTAAAAGAGTAAAGTTCTCGCCCTTGCGGATCTTGGGGATCGCATCCAGCACTTTGCTGAAGCTGTAGTGGTAGTTGCGTGAAGGTGATAACGGGTAGAGTGTCTTGAAGAGGAACTTGGCTAGCACAAAGTCCGCCACCTGGATATCCTCACTCCGCAGACCTATGGCGATGCCCCAAGGATGCGAGACGACCCTAGCCCTTACCTTCTCATACAGTCGCTTCACCTTGAGATCAGCCCTGTGGTTGAAACGGTTCGCAGCGGTGTACCCACTGAGCATTTGGTCCTTGACGGGGGGATTATCCTTGAGATACTTCCTCACCACGTTCCGCAGCCCGTACTCCTCGTCAAAGTTGGTGAAGTCCTGGACCCACTCTATGCCATTCTCCAGGCAGTGCTCGTACAGCTTCTCCTTCTTGACATCCAGCAGCGGCCTTATGAGCTGGAGCCGTTGCGGGCTCGTGTTCACTGGAGCCACCGACCACTCCGACATCCCCGCGAGCCCGTAGATGCCCGAGTTCTTCAGCAGCCGGATGCAGTAGGTCTCCAATTGGTCGTCCAGGTGGTGGCCCAGCAGGATGTGGTTGATGCCCAGCGATCGGCACACCTCCGTCAGCGCAGTGTAACGCTTGAGCCTCGCGAGCTCCTCAATCTCCTTCGCCTGTGAGGATGTCTGGCTCAGCGTGGGCGACTCCAGGTGGATGTCCATGCTTCTGAAGTTGCGGGCCAGCCCCATCTTCTCCATCTGGCGCCGTATCAGGGGGATCTCCATCGAGCTCGTGGGCCTCAGATTGTGGTTGATTGTGATGGGGAAGACCTCCATGTGCCTGCTGGCAAGGTGTGTCAGTGCCATGGAGTCCACACCGCCAGACAGGGCAATGGCGACCCTCTTGGGGAAGTGCTGGCCGCGCCGCTGGAAGATGCGGTGGATCTTCGTAGTGAAGAAGGCTTCGAGGCTCATGGCATCTTGTGGATTCGCGAAAAACAAAAACATCTACACCATCATCAACACTCACTTGCCCACTATGTGCAGCTCCTCGAGGCTTTGGTCCGGGGTCTCCTTGAGCCCCATCCTCTGAGCCCGGCCGTTATACTTCCTCAGCAGCTCCACCTTGACCTCGCGCGCGCTCATCCCGAGCTCCTCCAGCTCCCTCGCAGCCCACTCCACCACGTGCTTCATGCCGTTTCTCTTTCCAGCATCCATGATGGTCCGCACGACGATGCCTCTGGACCGCGAGTCCAGCACTACCCTGACAGTGTCTCTGCTGTCCTGAGCGACTCCGAACGGGTTCACACAGATCTTGGCGGACTCCAGCACCGGGTTCCTGGCCCGGCCATAAGCCTTGAGAACGAGGTCCTTGGCACTCCGGTTGTAGATGCCAATGGCATCCTCCACGCCTCTCGAGCCACATCTCAGCGTAATGTGCTTGATGTAGAGCGACCCAACCACGTTCCAGAAGGAGCGGCCCTTGCGGCTGTGGACAGGAACCCGTCTCTGCATCGTCTCCAGCAGCTTTTGCACAATGGCGTGCTCTGTCTCCGTGAAAGTCCTATTGGTTATGAGGTAGTCCACCAGCTGGAGATAGGCGCCTCCCGCCATCTCTACTGGCACTCCCTGGGCAAACGTGACCGCCTTCTCGACATTGTGCCCCGAGAGCAGCCCCTTGACGATTGTGGCGTAGTCCCTGCTACGGAGCCCTCCAACAGCTTCCAATTGCTCCATCACAGCCTCCATGGCCCCGTAGTTGCCAGCCCGGAGGTGGATCTTGAGCAGCGTCGAGAGCGCCGGCCGCGAGGGTGTCTGGGTGCTGTGAGCGCTTAGCACCGTCTCAACAATAGCGGGGCGCGCCCTTACGTAAGCATACTCCAGCACCGCGTGCGCGAGCAGCGGGTGTCGGTACCCGCTTTGTGGCAGCGCCTTCATAACGTCGTCCGCCACCGGGTGGTACTTTGGCGACTTGAGCATCGCCAGAATGACAGCCGCGACAACCTCGAGATTGTGCTCCATGATTGGCCGCTTCTCCGCGATCTTCTGCCATCGCAGGTAGACGCCAGCGAGGTTGTGGACTTTGGCATCGCTTAGAATTGCCGCGTACGCTTGCGACAGTTGAGGCGCCTTGGAGTGGCTCATTAGAAAGCTCGTCACTCGGCTCGACACCTGCGACGGGTCCTGCAACTCTGCCATTTTCTCGAGAGTCTGAACCGCCTCCGCGTTGCTCATCATGTAGTTGTACTTTGTGCCAATCTTGAGTATCAAATCCAGCAAAAGCTCCTCCCTGGTCGGGTCCTTCACAAGCAGAGACCGTAACACGAGCTGGACTGTGTTCTTGCTGGCGGTTCCGGGCCCGAGCACCACAGTGGAGGCCAAAACAGGATTGTGCCAGTGTAAGCACATTTGCACCAGAATGTGGTACATCACGGGCCGCTGGCTCTGCTCCTGGACAAGCCTCAGCCTCGAGGACAGCCTCGCAGCCTCGGGCCCGACACTGTCTCCCGTCAGCAGCTCCACGACTCTTCTGAAGCTCTGTAGTGACCCGGTCCGCACCATCCTCAGCAGCTCCCCCACTATGAGCGCCTGGACCTCGCGCCGCGAGATGTCGAGCCTCAACAGCTCCACCGTGCCCTCCAGCACCTCTGGCCGCACGTAGCACAGGCACGACATCGAGTTTTTGGCGTAGGGGTGTGATTTCTTGAGGGAGATGAGCTCTCCGGGACCGACTGGACCGGAGGCGTTGAGAGTGTCGCTGAGTGGCGACCTTGTTGGCACCGTCCCCTGCAGCTGTGACACGAGGCTGCTGACTGTGCTGAGCTTCCTGGCCCGCGCCACTACCGCCATCCGAGGCACCAGCATCCGCCGTACCAGCATTTGAAGTGTAGATGCCAATTCGCGAAACATCAACTTTTCGCGATGGCGAAAGATCAAGACTTCGCGAAATGTTGATGTCTGCTTTCGCGAAGACAACACCATGGAGGCTCTGGAGCTGGCGACCACGAGCCCGCACACGCTGCTGAGCTGGCACACGGCGCTATATACAGAGGCTGCCCACTCAGCAGTGGACGTGGCGGCAGCGCTGGGTCGCATTGAGCGCCAGGTGGACTTTCTTCAGAACGACACAAACAAAAAGTGTCTCGAGAGCCTGTCACACGCAGTGTGCCTCGCCGTCTCCAAGAACTACGCGCTGCTGCTGTCCAAGTCGCGGCACTCGCTCTTCGACATCGCCAACAGACACGTCGGCATCTTCACAGACTCCAAGAAGCCGCTGCCGCTGCGAACCCTCAGCTGTGTCGTTCTCACCTCGCTCTACGTCTCGTTTGGCCGCGAGATCGTCTCCTTCATCCCGGTGCTCCTCACCACGGTGCTCAAGAGCCTCAAGAAGGAGCCCTCGCTACATTTGGCAGAGCTGTGGTACGCGCTTGTGCGGAACGGCGGCAGAGAGGAGCTAACAGAGAGCCAGGTGGGGAAGCTCATCAGGCTGCTCAAGACTGACAATGTCGAGATCCAGGCGATGCTCTACGGCTCGCTCTCGGCCATTGCCTACAAGCCGCTGGACGTGGCGGGTTTCAAGGCCCACGATGCCGTCTTCCACACGGGATTGGCGGCCCACACCAAGGTGAGAAGACACACGGCGAGAGCGCTGGCGGAGACTTTGGTAGCACTCAATTGGGATCTGGCAACGTCTATCTCAGTGTACGGAGACATTCTGCTGGATGCCTCAGAGCCGGCACAGGCTGGCGTTGTGCACTCGCTTGTGCACTTTATAACTACCCAGGAAGTGGGCCTCGAAAGCTCGATCGACTCGCTGCTGGGGGTCTTTGCCCACGAGAGATTCCACGCCTTTACCGAGGAGAGAAAGAACGCCACAGTGGGCCATCTGATGTACGTAATCAGTGCGCTTCTCTCCAAAGTGGGCGAGGCCACCCAGCTGTCGATGCTGGAGCTCTGGCTCATGCCCTCCATTGACAAGACGACAAACGTCTGGAGACTCAGAACACAGCTCGAGACGGCCAAGCTCATTGTGCGGGAGGCCTCGGCTCTCTCTACAACGCGTGTAGAGAAGATCCGCATTACGCTGTGGAGGCTGTGTCTTTCGTCCCCAGTACAGATTAATGCCGTCTTGGTGTTGAAGGAGGTGGCTCTCAAGTCCCGCGGCATCGTCAAGGAGCTGCTGGAGACGTCGCTCAACGAGCTCGTCAACGACTTCAAGCAGACATCCACCAAGTCGCACGGGCTCGCCCTCATCATTGCGAATTTTGTGTCACTCGCGGACGAGGATTACGTCTCGAAAAGCGTGATGGAGGACATCTGGACACAGTGCTCCAATTACATCAAACAGAATCACGACAAGCCTCTGGACGCTGCCTGGATGGCTCTGTGTGGTCTCTTCAGCTACGACAGAGCGTTTGTGGAGCCCCTGGGGCCCCAGATTGTGGCCCTCTGGGATAGCATCGGCTTCACGGAAAACATCAAGACGAGTCCCGAAGAGTGTCTCAGATCGCTGTTTTACGGCCTCACCGCAGTGCTCCTCTTCCTCCGCAATACGCAGCCCAATAAGGAGGCTGCTAGCTTCTTTGTCCAGTCCCTCACACAGCTCAGAGTCGTTGTCAATACTGCGAGGGCCTCGGAGGAGTTGCTTGACAGCATCAGAAAACGGTGTGCCCAGATCTACCTCGTGTGCATCGACTATGTGCGAAACGAGAGCAGCTCCGTCGTTCTCCAGACTATCAAGGAGTTTGCACGTGACGGGGCCTCCGATTATACTGGTGAGCTTCTCGTGAAGATGCGGGATGTTGTTTATGGCGCAATTCCAAAGGAGTACTCTATCGACTCTGTCTGTGTACCGCTGGGCTCCATCTCTCACGGCCACATCAAGTCCTGGAAGGCGGCCTCCACCTGGGTGGAGGAAAAAATCTCTCCAAACGTTCTGGAGTACGACATTTTCCAGCCACTAATGGGCAAGTATTCTCTTGTGGACTCATACGCTCCGCCTTCTCACTGTACGATTGTGGATGCCTCCATGGAGACTTTTATGCTGTCGTTCCCCTTCCTGGATACCAAAGTCCAGCTTTCGCTTCTCGAGACTTTGCGCTCCCACTTAAAGTCCCAGCCTAGAAACGCAAGCATTGTGCTCCACGGCTCGCTTCTTGTGGCACTGAAAAATGGCATCCAGATCGACATCCAGGTCGGAACGCTTCTGCTTGACACTTTGCGGTATCTGCACAGCCTGGATGAGTCTCTGATGACCTTCAACTCTGAAACGATTGGCATCCTGATTTCTTTGTGTCCGCTCAAGGAGCAGATTGCCATCTTCATCAAAAAAATCGTCGAGGAGCAGACCTCGTCCTCGAGAGCTTTCAATGCGCTCGTGCTAAGTTACATCTACAAGTACAACACATCACACTATGCGGAGATTGCGCCTGTGCTCTTGAAGCTTGCCGAGGATCCCCACCCTGTGGTTCACGCTTGGGCTTTGGACTCTCTCTCCACAGTCATTGACAGACACCTGGCGCTGGACCCTGGAAGCGCTGTACCCATTTTGCAAGTGCTGGAGAGGTGCCATCTCGACGACAAGTTTGGCCGATTCTCCCCAACAGAGTATGCGAACCTCAATGCCGACCTGGACTCGGATGCGGTCATTGCCCGAGTGCTGAGATCAATTGTGTCATCGCTGGGACCGGGTGTCAGGGAGCTCGAGAAGCACAAGGAGACGGTGATGATGATGATCAAGAGTCTTCTGTGGGTGGAGAGCGTCAATGTCCGGCTGGACGTGCTGAAGCTGGTGCAAGGAGTGCTGGTATACGATGTCGGGACGATAAAGGGCGTTGTGGATCTGCTGAGGCACTTGATCGTCACGAATGGCACCCACGTGATTGGCTCAGAGCTCGCGCTGTGTGTCTACGAGGAGTGCAATGAGCTCTATCCGGTCACCTCCAGCAAAAAGATTCTGAATCTGTGTCTCGACATTGTTTCTCAGCTTGTCAAGACTGGCGATACCTCCTTCACCGCGATGGAGCCTCTGCTTTGGATGGTGCTGGAAGGCAGCCCGGACTCGGAGATTCTCTGGGGGCTCATTACACACTGGCTGGATGCCACGTACGACATTGGCTGGTTTGTAAAGTTACACAAACTGTTTTCAGTCTCGAAGCAGCAACTCTACCTGCCGGTCCTGTCTGAGAAGAAGAAAATCACGGATCGCCATCTCCGGAAGCAAAAGGAGGTGGACGTGAAGGACGAGGAGGCCCAGGCCATCACACAGGCTGAGGATGACCACAAGGAGAGTACCTCGTGGCGATTCCAAGTGCGGATCGTGATGCTGACAAGACAGCTTCTGAGTTACACAGAAAGGGACTCGAGGCTATACAGCCAGCTGGCGAGCCACGTGTCGGACCTTGTCGGAATAGCATTTGCAGCCTCGACGTCGTCCGAGGAGCTCCAGCTGCTGGGGATTGGGCTTCTCGGTGACGTAATCAACGCCTACGCCTCTGCCAAAGACCCTCTCTACCCGACAGTGTCGCTTCTGGAGCAGCAGCAGGCGCAAATCACCTCGTCGCTTGTACCTGCCTTCCACTCGACGCCCACCGTGGTTGCTGAGGCTCTCCAAGTGGTTGCGATGTTTGTGGGCAGCGGTGTGGTTCCAATTGAGAAGCTGGACAGAACGGTGTCGATCCTCACTGGGGCTCTGGACGATCTCGCTGCTGAGGAGTTTAGGGTCGGAGACGTCATCATCACGAGCGAAGTGGGCCAGCGTAAAGTGCGGCTCGCAGTGCTGAAGGCGTGGGCCGAGATCAAAAGGCTTGATGGGAGACTTGTGGAGGACCACATGGACGTTCTGCTGCCTCTGTGGATCAGCACTTTGAAAGAGTTTGCGACTCTCAAGCAGAGCGGTGAGGATGTCGGGGACGACTGGCTCGGGCTCGCGGATGTCATTGGACGTATCACTGAGGAGGGCGATGCCATTGAGGGCCTCTTGCAAAAAGACTCCTTGGGCTTCTACTACATGCTGTATGGCCACTGTGCCTATGCGCTTCTCAAGAGCAGAAACAGGCCCAGAGTGCTTTCAGTTCTCGTCAAGATCCTGGCTTACAAGGAGCTCGTGAGGCTTATCTTCTACGACGATCTCTTTGCGGAGACGCTGACTCTGCTGGAGAGGCTCGTGGTCACCGGCACCTCTGAGGAGAAGAGCGTGCTGCTGGATATCACAAAGAGGCTCTTCACCAACTTTGACGGCGGGTTCGACGAGAGTGCTGACAAGCTGTTTGAGCTTGTACGGATCAGTCTGGAGCCCGTTTCGGGCATTCTGAGAGACGGCAAGCCCGACGAGCCCCTCATCAAGAAGAGTCTCGCCACAGTCACGACGATGGCTGGCGCCTTCCCGGATATGATCCGCCACGATCTCTACTGCAGTATCCTCAGCGTCATTGCCAGGCTCTTCCAGTACGACGTGGTTCCGCTTCTCCTGCCCACAGTGAAGGAGATTGCCTCGCACATGGAGGAGGGAGTCATCAACACCTTCTACCGCAGCGTGGAGCCAAACCTCACGACGCCCTTTGCCACGATCGCCACAGTGAGTGTCCTGCTATCGCACCTCTCGCTGGAGAGTGTGGACCACGTGGTGGAGAGCCTTGTCGAGACTCTGGCAGACCACGCCCAGCTGGCGATGCAGTCCATCAAGGCGATTGTCACCAGCTCCAACGCGACGAGCGATGCCATTCTCAGAAGGCTTGTGCCCAAGCTCGTTTTGCTTTGTGTCAGCAGCGACGACCCAAGGCTCTTTGTGGAGCTTCTGCTGCTTGTGGTGAAGCACAGGCCCTCGGAGGCGCTTCTCCAGCTCGTAGTGCCTACTCTGCTGGAGACTGAAAAAAAACATAGACTGGGGTCCTATCTTCACAAGAGGATGGTGGCGCTCATCACGATGGGGCCTGGGGCCTTTAAAGAGGTGATGGCCCTGCTCGATAGCGACCAGCGGGCCATGGCGGAGTCGCTCGTCAAGCAGGAGGCCAAGACCGAGACGGAGCAGATCAAGCTCAAGGTGTTTGACTAGCTACACCAATAGATATCGTCATTTCGTGTATAGATGCTATGGCTCCTTCCACAGCCCTTCCCTCACCACATAGTGGCCGTTCTTCTTCTCCTGGACGAGTGCCATCGGGTCCCATGACCCGGTGGGCTCGCCCTTGTCGAGCGATGGCTCCTGCCTCTGGATGGCTTCCTCGATATCCTTCAACGTGAGCCTCTTACCAACAGCCGGGGTGCTGGCCTTGGTCTCCACTGAGTGCAGGTGGTTGATGAACACAATCTGCTCCTTCAGCACTTTGATGATGCGAGGGTACTCCTCTGGCTTGGCTTCGAGTCCCGACAGCTTAAGCAGACGATCCACCGTGGAGTTGTCGACCGAAGCCGCTGGCGCCCCAGAGGCCAGGAGCTCCGACGGAGACCATGAGGGTGATGCCAGGAGCCTCCTTATGGCGTCTTTCGCTATCGCTTTGTGGATCGTGGCTGGCATTGTGATAGTGGTGGTGGAGTTGGTGGGTACTAAACTGCCCCTACCGCTTTCGCGGCTCATCGCAAAAATTTCAACCACGCCTAAGTAAAACTACTACACCACCATGGCCAAGATCCAGAAGAGAGGCACCAAGGGCAATGCGAAGAACTTCGTAACCCGTACGCAGGCGGTGAAGAGGCTCCAGGTTTCCCTGGCAGACTTCAGAAGACTGTGTATCTTCAAGGGGATCTACCCGCGCGAGCCCAGAAACAAGAAGAAGGCCAACAAGGGCTCCACGGCCCCAGCCACTTTCTACTACTTCCGGGACATCCAGTACTTGCAGCACGAGCCCATCCTGCAGAAGCTCAGAGAGCACAAGACCTTCTCCAAGAAGCTGAACAAGGCTCTCGGGAGAGGCGAGGTTGGCGATGCAAAGAGACTCGATCAGAACAGACCAAAGTACAAGCTCGACCACGTCATCAAGGAGCGGTACCCGAGCTTCACAGACGCCCTCAGAGACATCGACGATGCCCTCAATATGCTTTTCCTCTTCTCCATCATGCCAGCTACCGACAAGGTGAGTGCCAGAGTGACGAAGGATGCCAGTGAGATCTGCAACCAGTGGTTGGCGTACGTTTCACGGGAAAAGGCTCTGAGAAAAGTGTTTGTCTCCATCAAGGGAGTCTACTATGAGGCCAACGTCAAGGGCGTTGAGGTGAGATGGCTCGTGCCCTTCAGATATCCACAGAACATCCCTACCGACATTGACTTTAGAATCATGCTGACTTTCCTCGAGCTCTACTCCACACTGCTCCACTTTGTCATGTACAAGCTCTACACAGATGCCGGGCTTGTGTACCCACCTAAGCTGACGAAAAACAGCATGGGACTCAGCGAGTACGTTCTGGATGGCCAGAAGGATGTTGTTGATGAGGAGGGCGTGGCCATTGACAGCGGAGTCGTGGCCGAGGCGTTGAAGAAGGATGAAGGTGTGGAGGACGTTGTTGAGGAGGAGGAAGTGGAGTCCAATGAGCTCGACGAGTTCACCAACGACAAGGGTGATGAGCTTGTGCAGCCACTTGTGGAGTCGCCAACTGCGTCCCTTTTCAAGGACTTTATCTTCTTTGTAGGACGTGAAGTTCCTATCGACATCTTGGAGTTTATGATTTTGTCATGTGGTGGTAAAGTTGTCTCTGAGATCACTGTGGATGAGCTCAGAATGGCTGGCGAGGAGGTGAACCTCGACAAGGTGACACACCAGATTGTCGACAGACCAAAGGTGAAGAGAGTCCAGGGAAGAACTTATGTACAGCCACAGTGGGTCTTTGACTCCATCAACAAGGGCTCCTTGTGTCCTGTTAATGACTACCTTCCTGGCGAGTCGCTCCCACCACATCTCTCACCATGGGGTGACTCTGCTGGATACAACCCTGAGGAGGTTCTGGAAGAGCAGGATGACGAGGAAGAGGAGGATGAGGAGGTTGAAGATGAGGAGGAGGAGGAGGCGGAAGCCGAAGATGTGGAAGAGGAGGAGGAGATGGATGAGGATCTCATAGCACAGAAGGAGATTGAGATGGAGGCCAAGGGCATCAAGTACGAGGCTCCTAAGAAGAGAACAAAGAAGTCTGCAGAGGAGGAGGAGAAGGAGCTCAAGATGATCATGATGAGCAACAAGCAGAAGAAGCTCTACAAGAAGATGCAGTACTCGAATGCGCAAAAGGAGGACAGACAGCAGGAGCTACGGGCCAAGAGAAGAAGACTCGACAAGACAAAGGCGAAACTCGCAAAGTAATGCATAATTGGATTAGGTTGTCACTATGTAGCTACGCTTGATTGAAATCTTTTTCACTTCCTTATGCCAATTCTGGAGTCCATAGCATTCCGCTCTGGAATCTCAAGCTCTACAAGACCCGTCAGTTCCGTCTTGAGATTGAGCAAGTCCTGGCTTGCCTTTTGTAGGCTTTCGACATCAGTAGACTTTTCCACGTTGATGAAGGCCTTGACGATGAATGAGTTCTCATCGAGTCTCTTCCACTCCTCGTCGTTCTTCACAAGCACCTGGAAAACCTCTAGCACCACGTAGCCATAGAAGACACGTGACCCTTGAGTGAGATACTCCTTCTCCACTTTATAGCCCAGGCTCTCGACCACTTGATCTATCGATTGGCCCTTTCTCAGTGTGATGCACGACTCCAGGATCGACTGTGTGGAGATCTTTCTCTTGCCTGCAGAAGGGATATCTGACGCCTGTAAGCACCATTCCAATGCGTCTCTTGATGTGTTGGGAGTTTTCACAATGAGCTTGTGCTGCTCAAATTGCTGAGTTTTGGAGTTGGGCTCGTACTTGACCACAGTCTTGGGAGAGCATAGTAGATTGAGAGTGGTGTAGTGCTCCTCTGGAGTCCCCGTCAGAGTGTTGAGAGCACTTATCGTGAGCTCCAATTGCGGCTTCAGTATCTGCCCAAACAGACACAGCTGTTGTACCATTACGGCTTGAGGGTCCTTACGCTTTCATCATCTTGATGTGCTACGACACCCAGACACCACTACCAACTACACCTCCACCACACTAACCAATTACGTCAATTACACCTAAATCCATTCGTAGCGTCACCCGGTGGCTCGAGACCCATTTTCGATGGGCCCAATGGTACCAGGTTTGAATCATGCAGCCATAAAGGCTCAATCCAGCTTGATGTCGTCCTCCTTGGCGCTCTTTTCCAGCGGGATCTCCTCTGTGAAGGCAGCAATGATGTAGCCTATCAGCACCACGTTGGCGGCGACAGCGGCGAGGCCCCCGGACGCGATGGAGCTCTCTGGGATGTTAGTCTTGGTGAGGCGGTCACTTACCAAACATGCTCTGTGCGCTGAAGAAGGTGATGAGCGGGAACAGCACCATGGCTGCAGTGAAGAAGACGAGCTTCCGAATCACTGATCTGGAGTTAGTTTGGCCCCTGTGGCAACGTACTTTGGGATATCGACAGCCATTGTGTTTGTGTGTTTTAGGTGATGTGTTTGAGCGTGGATATCGAACGCGTTCGCGGGTCTCTTCGCGCCTTCGCGCCCTCGCATTTGCGCGCCCGCCGCGAACCCGCTCGATGGGCCCGCGGCCCGCGGCCCGGGCGGGGAGGCGCCACCACCTGTTCCCCGAAATTTACCCTCTACACTTTACAAGGGCACATCCGAGTGCGTGGAGCCCCCATAAACGTGCATAGAAGTATTGTAGAGTCTTGGCGGTTGCCACTCCCGTAGTGCGGCAGGTTAAGCTCTTTGGCCTATCTTATCCCATCTGGGCACTCTCCAAAGCGTTGCTGATTGACAGCCACCAACAGCCCTGCGCCGGTTGCGCCGCCGCGGCTGGGCCTGGACATAGTGGAGTGGTCTCTCGTGGTGTGAGGCCGTCTAGGCCCGGAGAGAGCCATTTATCGGTTACTGGCGAGCCGGTTTCGGAAGCGCTCCCGGCGTAGACGTCATCACGGCGCGGTGAAGCAAGGAATTTTTAACCTACATAGCATCTCGCTAGTGATGTTTTAATACCCACCAGGAGATCGCACCACTAAAAGCTGACCCGAAACCGCTTTAGGATAGAGACACTTGACACAGCCCCGGGCCACACTGCGAGCACACACCGACACCCGACGAGATCTCCACGATGCCCGCCAAGCTCGAGGAGAGGAAGTCCAAGAACCCCTTCACACGGCTCCGGCGGTCCCACTCGCACCCGTTGAAGCCAGCGGTGGACATCACCAACGGATCAACGGCATCACCAGCCACTTCACCGACCTCCACCTCGGCACATGCGCCCGCCGCCGCCACCGCTCCGACAGTCCCCGTGGTGAGACGGGCCCCGAAACCGCTGGGAAGGGCAAACACCATCCAGGTGCACAACTCGAATCCCTTCATGAAGAACTCCGAAACGCCGGGCGAGGCCTTCCTGGGCACGGGCCAGTCGATTGCCGGGCCGAGACGTGGTACACACCACTCCAACAACCAGCGCACTAGCAACGCCTCGTACACATCGCCGTTCCAAGGCCAGTCACGGACACCCTCCCAGATGAGTGCCCACGGCATCGCGATGGTGATGTCGGACGACAAGAAGAACGTGCTCCCGCTGCCGATTGAGGACCCGAACTCGTACCTCCCGGAGCACTTGCACGAGCCTCACGTTTCGCTCAACGACCTCTACGCTCTCGTCCCGGACAAGGGCAAGCTGGGCGAGGGCGCAAGTGCCACGGTGAGAGTCGTACAGCACAAGGCGACCCACAAGTACTACGCGCTCAAGAAGTTTTCGATGCTGGATAAGGAGGAGGTGCCCCATTTTTACCACAGAGCAGCCAAGGAGTACATCATTGCGAAGCGGCTCAGCGGCTTCACACACATCGTCGAGACCTACTCGGTGCTGCGAGTGCCCACCTCGACCTCGCTGACGAGGGGCTGGGGGTTTGTGCTGGAGTACTGCAAGGGCGGCGACCTCTTTTCGCTCATCTCCCGCACCGGGTGGAAGCAGAAGCCCATGTACGAGAAGCTGTGTCTCTTCAAGCAGATTGTGCTCGGAGTGAAGCACATGCACTCGATGGGCATTGTGCACCGGGACCTCAAGCCCGAGAATGTGCTGCTGACTGAGAGTGGAGAGTGTAAGCTGACGGATTTCGGTGTCGCGGAGTACGCGCACGAGGACCCGGAGAATGTCGGGTCGCCCGTCAAGCTCGGCACGTCCTTTGTCGGGTCGCCGCCGTACGTACCCCCGGAGGTGATGGCGGTCAAGGAGGGCAAGAAGACGTACGACCCGTATGCCCCGGACATGTGGGCGCTCGGGATCATTCTCTTTTGTCTCGTCTACCAGTCCCACCCTTTCAACAAGGCCCATGCGACGGATGCCGGGTACCGCGAGTTCAAGCAGGCGTTTGACCGCTACAGCACAGACCATCCAACCTTTAGAACCCACAGAGACGTCAACATCGGGCCCGGGTCCGAGTTCAAGCACGCCAAGGAGTTCCCGAACCCGCACGTTGCGAGGATTGCGTGGCGTCTCGCTGATGCCGACCCATCAACACGTTACACGATGGAGGATCTGCTGGCGGACCCGGCGTTCCAGCAGATTGAGGTGTGCATTGACGAGGAGGACCACACAGAGTCGTACCAGTGCCAGTGCGAGACGCTCATGACGTCGCCGGAGGAGATGCCCGAGGTGGAGAGGCCCGTGATACACAGCAGGTCGATGCTCGACTTTACGCTGCCAGCGGTGAGTGCCATGCCCGGGTCCGGGAGCGGGTCGAGCCCGGCGTCGGAACACGCGCCTACGGGGGCTCCCATCTCCGGGGCTCCACCCGGCTCTGTACCCGTCGCTGTACCCGGCGCCGGGGCGATGCCCGGGTCACACGCAGTACCGCCCGCAGTGTCGCCCGGGACATCGCCTCGCACAACGCCCGTGCTCCCGGGGAGCGTTTCCCCGGGGCTTCCCACACTCAACGAGGACCCGGAGTCGCTCGCCACCTCGCCAACCTCCGGGATGATGAAGCTCTCGGTGGATGACTCAGCAGAGTCGCTGCTCATGTTCTCAGCGCCGCCAGTGTACCCACACGACTCGCCGCCTCGCTCGATGCTGGACGAGGCCGAGTCGCCGTCGCCGGCATCCTACCACGGCACATCGATGAAGAGAGCCTCGTCCGCCTCGAGCATGGCTTCGAAAACGTCCCAGAGAAGCACCGCCAGCGTGAGGAAGCGTCACAACCATCTCGACGTGACAAACATGCAACGCCACAGCAGTTTCAAGCGATAAACTAATTGGTGAAGCAATCGTAGTATCTAGCCATCTATCTACACTAGAAGCGCCGTCTGCGCTCCCTGAACTTTTGTGCCATCAACCAGCCGTACACCACGCCAGCAACGCTCCCACCCAAATGGGCAGCATAGTCAAACGACCCCCATCTCAGGGCACACCCGGCAAGATTCCACGCCCCGGCGCCGAGAAACGCCACCCAGGCGCCGCCGGGGATCGGGAACACAAAGAGCATAATCTTGGCAGTCGGGATGAGATAGGCAAAGGCTCCAAAGACTCCGAAGAGGGCCCCCGATGCTCCGAGCGAGGGGGCACTCAGTGGCATCTTTGCCACGATCGGGAAGGCGATGGAAAAGAGCGATGCCACTACCGCAGAGTTGAGGTAGAGCTGTGTGAAGTTGGAGACTCCAATCATCGACACGAGCGATGTGCCAAAGGAGTAGAGCGCCAGCATGTTGAAGCCCAGGTGCCAGAGCTCCTGGTGCGAGAAGGCAGAGCCAATGACAGACCACCGCGAGTACATCGACGACTTCTCCAACAGGGCGTACCGGTTCAAAATCTTCCAGTAGCGTGGGAGCTGCCACAGTCCAAATACCGCGGTATTGATTCCAATCAGCGTGTAGACGAGGTGTGTCGGGTGCCTCTTGAAGTAGTTGAATGGCGGCAGCTCAAAGAGGTACGGAGTCGCCACTGTGGTGGCAGCGATGAAGGCTCCACCAAACACAGCCGCCTTCTTCAGCGTGCTCCAGTTGTTGTTGTAGTGGAAGTTGGCCACTCGGAAGCGTACCGGAGCGGTAAAATGGACCGCTCTTTGCGACAGCCTCTGGAGCGGCCGCTGGAAGGGCCTCAGTAACGCCAGCGGCGACTCCCGGGCGATGCTGGGCGTATTGCCCAGGAAAAAGTGGCGCCCGTACTGCGAGGCGAACCGGGACATGTTGGTTGTGGTGATGATCGCGATCTTTTGCCACTACACAATGAGGCCCCTCAAGAGAGTCGTGGCCGCCTCCGCAAAGTGCTCGCAGAGTGTAGGTGGCCTCCCAGCTGGACTAACAACAGGCGGCTGTCTACGGCCAGTGCATCGTGGCCAACTACGAGGAGATGCGCCGTGGTGTGTGTGAGGAGCAGTTCCGGCTCTTTAAGCAGTGTGTGGAGAAGCTGGCGAGGTGAGTTTTAGGCTTTATCCGGCTTCAAGTTGTCTCCATCTCTGTACATCTTTATTATCTATTTATACATCTATTT
Source organism: Petasospora adriatica (assembly GCA_030558135.1). Taxonomy (NCBI): domain Eukaryota; kingdom Fungi; phylum Ascomycota; class Saccharomycetes; order Phaffomycetales; family Wickerhamomycetaceae; genus Petasospora; species Petasospora adriatica. The sequence continues at coordinate 318,073 of JAJMRX010000009.1, read as the reverse complement.
ATACATCCTTCTTCATCTCTATACATCATTCTTGATCTCTATACATCATTCTTGATCTCTATTGATTCTTCATCTCTATTGATTCTTCTTCATCTCTATACATCATTCTTGATCTATACATCATTTTTATCTCTATACATCCTTCTTCATCTCCATACATCCTCCTTTATCTCTATACATCCTTCTTCAGCTCTATACATCCTTCTCCATCTTTATACATCCTTATTAATCTCTATACATTCTTCTTTATCTCTATACATTCTTCTTCAGCTCTATACATCATTCTTTATCTCTATTGATTATTCTTTATCTCTATACATCCTTCTTCATCTCTATCCATCCTTATTCATCTCTATACATCATTTTTATCTCTATACATCCTTCTTCATCTATACATCCTCCTTTATCTCTATACATCCTTCTTCAGCTCGATACATCATTCTTGATCTCTATCCATCCTTCTTCATCTCTATACATCCTCCTTTATCTCTATACATCATTCTTGATCTATACATCCTTCTTCATCTCTACGGCTTCTCCTGGCTTCCCAGAGCTCTCAACTAACAGCTGGTACAAGCTGACAAGCCTGGCACAAGCCTCTCGCTATAATCTCTTCTATGCTTTATTGCTTTATACAGGCTCTCACAGTCTCAGGATTCTGAGCTTGAAGACCGTGTCGTTGATGGACTGCTCCTCGTCAGCGACAACCTCCTTGGCCGACTCCGAGTACGGCTCCAGAGTGCCTCTCAGCGTCTTGTCGAGCATCTCCCTGTGGGTGGCCACGACATTCTCAAACCCAATCGTGTCCTTGACAAGCTCGTACTGCACAGTAACGTCGTCAGTAGCCTCAAGGCCTCCCTTCTTTCTCAGTCTCTGGATACGGTTCACCAGCTCACGCGCCAGACCCTCCGTCTTGAGCTCAGGGTACACCTTGACATCCAAGATGATGAGAACGTCCTGGTCGGTTCTCACCTCCTGGCCATCCTGGGCAAAGCTCTCGGGCAAGCCTCTCTGCACCGTAAGGTCTCCAGCCACAAGCTCGATGCCAGCGACAGTCACCTTGCCGCTCTCCGCGTACTTGATGACATCCTCGGAGGAGAGCAATGGCAGGGCATCCTTCACCTTCTTGGCATCCTTCTTGAGCTTCTTACCAAGCACCGGCCAGTCAGCCACCGCCTTGTACTCGACGCCGTACTTGTTCTCGTCAGATGTAATGACGAGGTCCCGCACGTTGAGCTCCTCCACAATGTATGACTTGAGAGCCTCGACATCCTCGAGGTACGACTCGTCGCCGTGCAAAATCACCATCTGCTTGAGTGGAGTCTTGAGAGAGATGAGCTTCTTCTCACGAATGTTACGGCCAAGCTCAATCACAGTCTGCATTCTCTTGACGGCAGTCTCAATCTTGTCGTCAAAGAGCTCCTCCTGCGCAGTTGGGTACGACAAAAAGTGGACACTTCTCGTGTCCTGGCCGTACTTGGCGAGCTCCTCGCTGGTGAAGAGCTCCTTGAGCTTGAGGTAGATTGTGTCCGCGAGGAATGGCGTGAACGGAGCCATCGCACGTGACATGGCAAAGAGGGCCGTTGTCAGCGTGTTGAGAGACTTTGTTGTCTCCTCCAACGACACCTCACCCTTGAGACGGCGTCTGTTGAAGCGGATGTACCAATTGGTGAGCTGGTCAATGAATCCGAGAAGACGTGGCACCACGGTGTAAAGTCTGTACTCGGTCATCTCCTCGTGGATAAACTTGATGAGCGATTGCAATGACGCCAGGATCCACTTGTCCATAACATTGTCAGAGACAACTGAGGCATCGTACTGGAAATCGACATCCTCCTTCTTCTTGAGAAGAGCCACAGACTGCAGCAGGAACTTGACACAGTTCCACCATGGCAGCAGAACCTTGGAGACAACCTCCTTGACACCCTCCTCCTTGAACTTGAGCGTCTCAGCACGAAGCACCGGCGAGTTGATCAGGTAGAGTCTCAAGGCGTCCGCTCCGTATTTTTGCAACACCACGTTAGGGTCCGGGTAGTTTTTCAACCGCTTGGACATCTTCTTACCGTCTGCGGCAAGCACAATACCAGAAACGATAACGTTCTTGTATGGGGCAGTGTTGAAGAGATGTGTACCGAGCACGGTCAAGGTGTAGAACCAGCCTCTAGTCTGGTCGAGACCTTCAGAGATAAAGTTGGCTGGGAAACGGTTCTTAAACTGCTGCTGGTTCTCGAATGGGTAGTGGCCCGAGGCATAAGGCATCGAACCAGACTCAAACCAACAGTCAAACACCTCCTCAACACGTCTCAAAGTGCCCTTGCCGGTCTTGGAAGGAATCGTAATGTCATCAATGCTGTCTCTGTGCAAATCGGTAATGTCCTCTCTACCAGAGAGCTCCTTCAACTCGGCAACAGAACCGATACACACAACCTCTTCAAAGTCGTCCGAGACCCACAGTGGGATAGGAGTACCCCAGTAACGGTTTCTCGAAACGTTCCAGTCACGTGCGTTGGCAATCCAGTTGGAGAAACGCTTCTCCTTGATGTTGGAAGGAACCCATTTGGTCTCATCAACGTTACGCAGCATGTCTGGCACAATCTCCTTGATGCGCACAAACCACGCTGGCACCGTTCTGTATAGGAGTGGGGTATCGGATCTCCAGCAGAAGGGATAACTATGTGTGATTTGCGATTGCAGAAGCAGGTTGCCCTTCTCCGTGAGGTACTTCATAATCTTGGAGTCTGCATCCTTCACATAGACGCCCTCCCAGAGTGGAACCTCCTTGGTGAAGCATCCATTGTCATCCACAGGGTTAGGAGGCAAAAGCTCCTCGCTAATCACGCCAGCAGCAGTCGCCACGTTGAAATCCTCTTCACCAAACGCTGGTGCCTGGTGCACAATACCGGTACCAGAGTCGGCAGAGACGTAGTCACCGGCAATGACACGGAATCCCGTCTCCTTGAACTTGTCGTAAAAGAAGTCAAAGAGGGGCACGTACTTGAGACCGACAAGGTCCTTACCGGCAATCTTCTCCACCACTTTGAACTTCTCATTGGCTGGCTTCTTGTACAGAGTCTTGATGAGCGACTCGAGCAGAATAAAGTACTTCTGCTTCTTCTCGTCAAAGATCTTAACGTACTCAAAGCCCGGGTTCACAGCGAGGGCAATGTTGGATGGGAGGGTCCATGGGGTAGTGGTCCATCCAACAAGGAAGGTGTCTGGCTGGCCCACAACTTCGAATCCAACGGTAACAGCAGGGTCCTGAACGTCCTTATAGTTCTGTTGAGCCTCGAAGTTCGCCAAAGGAGTAGTCAACCCGGTGGAGTAAGGCATCACACGTACTCCACGGTAAACCTGCTTCTTGTCAAAGAGCTGCTTAAACACCCACCAAACACTCTCCATAAACTCCGGGTAAAGAGTCTTGTAATCATTGTCAAAGTCAATCCATCTACCCATACGTCCGACAGTGGATCTCCACTCTTCGGCGTAACGCATCACAATGGCACGACACTCGGCATTGTACTTTGCGATGCCCATCTTCATCACATCCGCCTTACCTTGGATTCCCAGCTTCTTGTCAATCTCGTGCTCTACAGGCACACCATGGGTGTCCCAGCCGAAACGTCTCTCCACGTGGAACCCGTTCATCGTGGCATATCTTGGTACAACGTCCTTAATGGTAGATGCGAGGATATGGCCATAGTGTGGAGTGCCAGTGGCAAACGGTGGGCCATCGAAAAAGGCAAACTCCGGCTTGCCCTCGGTCAATTCGAGCGACCGGTGGAACGCATCGATCTCGTTCCACATGGCAAGCACCTTCTCCTCCTCCCTAGGGAAGGAAAACTGCTCTTCAGACATGTTGTGGGATCAAGTGGTTTTTTTCCACCATTTTGGAAATTTGAGTCATCGCGACCGGCACGTGACGAGTGCCCGAAGGCTAAAGAGCTCACAGAACGCATTCGCGCGCCAGCGCACGTGACGCGTGTGGTGTGCCTGGCCACACCCGGACACCGCACCGTACAGAGCTCAATTGCTTATCGCCACCCGTTATCAAAACACTCCCCACAACACAACTAGACATGAGATTCCAGTTCAAAGACGAACATCCATTTGGTGAGTAAACGCAATCATAGCACTAACATTAGAGAAGAGAAAGGCTGAGGCACAGAAGATTCTTCAGCGCTTTGACAACCGTATCCCCATCATTTGTGAGCGTGCGGAGAAGTCCAACCTACCAGAGATTGACAAGAAGAAGTACCTAGTACCATATGACCTCACCATTGGGCAGCTTGTGTACGTGATCAGAAAGCGCATCAACCTCCCACCAGAGAAGGCTATTTTTATCTTTGTTAATGACATTCTGCCACCAACGGCAGCCACAGTGAGCTCCATCTACGAGGAGCACAAGGATGAGGATGGCTTCCTATACGTACTTTACTCAAGTGAAAACACGTTTGGTGTTTAAGGCAGGTCCTATCTATGTTTTGGTTATGTAAAAGTAGGGTTGCTTTACGCGTTACACCGTGTCGTAGAGTCGTTAGCATTATCATGATCTAATTCATGTATCGAACAGTGAGACTACTCCCCCCTCAATGCGCGTACCACAGCAGGCCTTCTCATCATGGTTTTGGTCCATTTGTACACCTCTGGGAACTCCACCTTTAGGTCTATCCCGATTCTATCAACAACATTGTTCCACGGTACAAAGGCAAGGTCTGCAATCGATATGTTATCCCCCACAAGCCACACAGGGTAGTCGAAGAACTTACTCTGTGATAGAGGCGTGGTACCGGCAGAGTAGGCAGCGGCGTTGTCCACATCCATCTCCATGATGACAGACTCACGCTTCTCTGCCAGGGCCATTTCCACCACTCCGTACACTCTTCTCACCTCCTCTGTGTATCTCTGTATAGCTGAAGGTACCTGCTGTGTATGGAAGTAGCGGAAGTGGAGGGCCTGGCCAATCATTGGAGCGTGGCCAGAAGTCTGGAAGAAGAGCCACGACATCACCTGTGATTGCTCTTGTAAGCTTTCGGGCCACAGGGCGCACTCACCGTACTCTTTGGTATGCTTCTGGCAGATGTATAGCATAATGGCACCTGATTCCCATAGCGAAAGCTGGTCGTTGGCATGGTCCATCAAAGCTGGCACCCGAGCATTCGGATTTATAGAAACAAACTCTGGAGCTCTCTGCTCCCCCGCGTTGAAGTCCAGGAAGAGTGTACGGTACTCTAGCCCGAGCTCAGAGAGTACAATAGCCACTTTGAACCCGTTCGGTGCGGATCTGTGAGAAAAGAGTGTATAGCCATCTTCCGGTAATTGCGCAAAGAACTGCGAAATCCGTGAAGGGTTTTGTGTCGACTCTTCGAGCTGCTGTTGCAGCTGCTGAGGCTGGCCCAGTGAGACCGATCTCAGAGCACTGGACAGGTTGGAGATGGCCGGCTCTCTGTTCATGATTTTGGTGATGGCTTGTCAGTGGGTCGGATTTATTTTTTTTGCAAGCCACAAGTCCACGTCACCCGGCGGAATTGCCTAATGCAGCTACTTCCGGTGGCCGAATCGGGTCATCTCCGAGCCACACCGTTAAGGGGAGGGGGAAGCGGGTACTACAGTCTCTTGACAAGGTTCCATCACTGGAGTACAGTGGGCCCCACTAAAGAATGGGCGCTGGATTTGCGCTGGCTCCCCTAAAAAGTTCCTCTATAGAGACGCATCTCATGCGGGGTAATTAGTGGCATCTGCAGAGACCTCTTGGTGGCGACTCGTGACTGTTTAGAGCAAACACCTTGGTAGTGAGTGACTTTCACCCCCACTCGGCTCCGGCGAAAATACCAGCTACTAGCGTAGCCACTGGAGCACGTGCCAACCGTAAGGCACCGAAAGATGCCGCGCTGTCAATGCACAATTACGGGGTTACCCTTTTCGGAAGGGATGCGTGCTGACATAAGCAATACTTTCGCGCTTTTTGTATTATGTAATCCGCTGACGTAACCCGGCGCGCCGGGTAATGCTCGTCTTGGAAATGGAACACACTCACTTCACGACATACTCATCGCCATGCCTTCAGCCACTGCCACCGCTGTGCCCTACACACCCGAGTACTTCACACCAGCTCTGCTCTCCACGCTGATAGTGTCGCTGTTCCTTCTCTTTGTGCTCGTTACCGCCATCTCGTGGCTCGCGTCGCTCGACATCAGCTATGGTGCTCTTGAGAGAAAGGTGGACGGATCCAAGAAGACGCAGTGAGATGCTCAGTACTGCTGGTTAGTACTACACTCGTCTCCATTCTTTGCATTGATGCTACATTGTAACGAACGATGTATGATTTACGCCGTAGTGCTTCTCAGTAGAGGTATGGTACAATTTTGTATGGCACTCTCTTCTCATACTCCTCCCATGCCTTGCCATACTTGGCCCTACACTTGGCCTCGTCTCTGGTCTGTCTGTGTATCAGCAGTGAGGCAAAGTAGATGACGTAGAAGTAAGTCAATGGAGTGACAAAGCCGGTTGGAAGACACCACGATAGGGCATGGAGCCAATCACCAAAGTAGTTGATGTGCTGTGACCAGGCCCACCACCCGTCACACAGCAATTTTGTGGATCTCGAGGTTGGGATGAACTTCATCCCAGTGAGCTTGCCCTGTCTGAAGTTGTTTTTCTCAATGTTGGAAGCCTTGAATATGTAGAAGCCCACTACACCAAGGGCAATTATGAAGACAGAGTACTCAAAGCCCAGAGTGAGTGGATGAACACTCAAGTATCTCGCCTGGAGCGAATATGCAAATGGCACTAGGGCGAGATCACCAAACGAAAGCATGAATCCAAATCCATCCGTGATGATATCCATCATTGTCAAACATCCTTCCTCGTTCAACACTCCGTCAAGAATGTAAAAAGTCTGTAGTCCCACCACGAGAAGCATAGAGTCGTACACTGTGCCTTCCACCAGATACTGATGATGCATGGAAGCCAAATTGAGTATTAACCACAGCAGCATCCCCGGTCTCAGCTCGCAAAAGAGCTTAATGTCCCATGGTCCGATACGAGGGTTTAACTCTCTGCCAATAAACCAATCGTAAATGACAGACCCGGTATTCCCCCCAACAGAGAGGATTCTCTCCTTCGTGCCCTTGCCATTTTTCCCCCTCAGTGGTACAAACGAGAAGCAATACACAAACACAGCAAGCGCAAACGAGAATATCACTGCGGTTGCTGTGAACTCGAGAATGTGATTGTAAAGAAACACAAGCTCGGGCATGGCACCATTAGTTAGCTGCCATCTTGAGGCAAGAATCACAAGCAGTAGGGCACTCAATGAGACGCCATTGATCTTGTAAGTGAGCTCAGTGCCATCTCTCAGGGGGACACCGTTCTTGTAGAATCCTGGTAAAACCAGATCGAAAAACACAAGCCCAAAGAACCACAGAGTGTAGTAAGTCCATACCTGGGCGTTGAATGCAATTTGGAGCCAATTGCCCTTTAGATCGGTGAACTTTTCCCAGTCCAGATCGTATCCCACTAGGTGATATTCCGTGTTTGCAAGCTGGTGGAAAGCGACAAGCAGTGCGGGCAGGCCGAGCGAGATGCACAGCACTCCAGGAATACCACTGAACTCCTTATGGAGGGTTTTGGGGTTCAACTCGGACATTGCGATGGTTGGTATGCAAGTTTGACAAGTTGATGCGATCGGTAAACGATCGTATAGACACCCGGACATCTACACGTAAACAATGTAATGTGAACTAAATAAACACCCAGACTAAGGCGAGAAGCGAAGGCGCTCTACGGAATGCGCCACCTTCGAAAGTGGAGACGGCACCAGAGGATCCTGACAAGACTGTGGTGAGTGTGGCTCCGGGCTGAAGCGAGTTTTGAGAATGCCCAGCGGAAGTCAAAGCTGCCCCTGAAGACTCTGAAGTGGCACTAGAAGAAGTCACAGTATCACCTGGAGAACCTGGAACTTCACCTGGGGAACCGGAAGAGCTCAAAGTAGTGAGAGGACAGTAGGTCGTGTACACAGTAGGCACACCGCTCTCCACTGTGGAGATTACAGTGACACCTGTCGTGACTCTTCCAGTGGAGCAAACCTCCTCGTGGCATAAAGTGGTTGATATCACAGTGGTGGACTCGGTGCTTAGGGGACAGTATGTGGTGTACTCTGTAACTCCGCCTTCAGAGGTTGTCGTAACCACAGTTAATCCTGTTGTCACTTCACCAGTGGAACAGACTCCACCAGAGCAGGATGTGATGGTAACCACTGTGGACTCGAGATCTGAAGTGGTGATAGTGTGGGCTTCGGTGGTTGTAGTAGTACCTGGGACCGATGACACAGAGGAAGAGCCAAAGTCGCCGTCTTCATCCACAGTTGCTGATAGATAGAAGACAAGAGTGGCTCGCTTTGAGAGTCTTCTGGTATCGATGGTCTCCACAGTAACCACCACGTTGTGAGTGTATGGGGAAAGTCCGATGGCTGTTCCCTGCACGGTTAACACAAGCTCCGAGGACTCGCCGATAATTTCGGTGAAGGTGGCATTGTACCCGTCGTTGTCCAAAGCTATATCACCAGTGGTTGGTGCTTCATCCACAAAGAACTCCGCTGATGCGTGTGTATACAAAGTTCCTGGATCTGATCCTTCAAATTGTACTGAAGACCATGGACCTAGTGTTCCTGGAACATGGATATCCCAGCGGGGCTGACGATCCTGGAGATAGCCTGTGATGTAAGGTGTCGGCTCCGATATTGACGATGAAGCTTCGGAGGTGAAGAAAGTGTCGGTCGAAGAGCTCGAAGATTCACTTGAAAATCCACTCGAAGATGACACCAAGGTAGACTCAGAGGAGGACTCAGATGATGATGAGAACTCGGAAGTGGGCTCACTCGACGATGAGAATACAGACGACGACTCAGAAGAGGAATCACCAGCTTGCTCTGAAGACTCTGACGAGCTAGCAGAGCTTGATTCAGGTATACCTGATGGGCCAGCCTCGCTTGATGATACGCTCAAAGACTCACTTGAAGATGAAAATTCCGACGAACTTGTCAACGAGCTGAAAGTTCCACCCGATAGCTCGCTAGAGGAAGACACTGGTCCGATTGAAGTCTCAATTGAGGACGACACCTCACTCGATGAGGAACTGCTCGAAGTGTGTTCTATTGACGACTCTGTGGAAGAAGGTGAGGGCGTGATGGATGAAGTAGACTCTGAGGACGACAAAGGCGACGAGGATCCCGAAGAGGACTCAGAAGCCGAAGAGGACTCAGAAGCCGAAGAGGACTCAGAAGCCGACGAGGACTCAGATGCCGAGGAGGACTCAGACTCCAGTGAAGACTCAGAAGCCGACGAGGATCCCGACGAGGACTCAGAAGCCGACGCAGACGGGGATGCCGACGAGGATGCCGAGGAGGACTCAGAAGCCGACGAGGATGCCGAGGAGGACTCAGAAGCCGACGAGGATGCCGAGGAGGATCCTGAGGAGGTTTCAGAAGCCGACGAGGACTCTGACGCCGACGAGGACTCAGATGCCGACGAGGACTCAGATGCCGACGAGGACTCAGATGCCGACGAGGACTCAGATGCCGACGAGGACTCAGATGCCGACGAGGACTCAGATGCCGAGGAGGACTCAGACTCCAGTGAAGACTCAGAAGCCGACGAGGATCCCGAGGAGGACTCAGAAGCCGACGCAGACGGGGATGCCGACGAGGATGCCGAGGAGGACTCAGAAGCCGACGAGGATGCCGAGGAGGACTCAGATGCTGACGAAGATCCCGAGGAGGATCTAGAAGCCGACGAGGATGCCGAGGAGGACTCAGATGCTGACGAAGATCCCGAGGAGGATCCAGAAGTCGAAGAGGACTCAGAAGCTGAGGAGGATCCTAAGGAGGTTTCAGAAGCCGACGAGGACTCTGACGCCGACGAGGACTCTGACGCCGACGAGGACTCAGAAGCCGACGAGGACTCAGATGCCGACGAGGACTCAGAAGCTGAAGAGGACTCAGAAGCCGACGATGATACCGAGGATGATTCAGAAGCCGACGCAGACGAGGATGCCGAAGAGGACTCAGACTCCAGTGAAGACTCAGGTGCTGATGAGGATTCCGAGGAGGATTCAGACGCCGACGAGGACTCAGGCGCCGACGAGGACTCAGGCGCCGACGAGGATTCCGAGGAGGACTCAGACGCCGACAAGGATTCCGAGGAGGCTGCCGATGAGGCAGTAGAGGAGGCTGCCGACGAGGCAGTAGAGGACGCCGATGAGGCAGTAGAGGAAGACACCGAGGCGGACTCGGAAGAAGATGCCGAGGAAGACTCAGAGGCAGGAGAGGATTCAGAAGCCGATGAGGATGCCGATGAGGACGGTGATGAAGACATTGAGGTCTCACTTGATGAAGCTTCCGTAGTGACTGTACATCCCGGTCCCGCAGTCTCAGTGATGACGGTGTCATACACTGTAGACCACCATGCCCCATTCAAGTTTCCGTATAAAGTTGCCTCCAATTCGTATGGAGGCTCCTGTAAGGCTCTGCCGTAGAAGTCAAAAGACCATGATACCCAATTTGCAGGGAGATCCTGGCCTGTGGTGTTTGTTATGTAATCTGTTGTGGATACCAAGGCGTTGCCTCCTTCAATCTCTTCCCCATCAAGCCCCAGAATCGAGTAGTGTGCTGGTCGTTCTTCATCGACATCGAAGTCATAAGTATCGCTAAAGTCCTGGAAAGTGAGCGTCCACCCCTGGCCGGTCCATGTCCCCAAGGCTGCTGGAATGGTGAAGGTCCAGTGCAACTCACAGTTTTCCACATCACCTTCAAATGTTGGAAGGTTATTGGGATCTCCCAGGAACGGGCCAGAAGACTCTATGGGAGCTGATCCTGACAACGACTGCGCGAGGGATATCCCCGCCAATGCCAACACTGGGTGAAGCATCATTTGGTTTCACTCAGATTTCTTGCAAAGGAATGATGATAATCACAATCAACAGCTGGCTGAATTAAATGGGAGTGAAATTCGGGCTAAAAGATCTACTTCGACCGATCCCTGTGTTTTCCTGCCAGTTTATGCGGTGTATGTGCATCATGCATAACATTTCCGCTGTAATTGGCAACTTTATCGCCACAAAGGGGAATGGCAGCACCAGAGATCCGGGGTCGGCAAAAAGACAATACACGGTCCAAACCAAATGTACCACGTTAGATAGTGACATGATTCAAGCTATACATATCCTACACTTCCCTAGAACTTTGAAGATCGATTCATCATTACCCCTATGCCTAATGTCTTCTGCTCTTGCCTGGTCTTTTAGACTTGCCCTTCATCTTGCGTGTAGAGAAGTCGGACATGTCTTTACTTGACTCCGCATCGTTCTTTCTCTTGAAGCGCTTCATGCCTCCCTGGCCATACTTAGAATCCTTGGCCTGTCTCTTGTGATTCTTTTGACCTCTCTGGCCGCGCTCAGCCTTGTCAGCAGTGGCCTCCTCAATGGCAATGTCAAAGTCGTCACGTGAGATCTCATCGTTCTGTCTCTTACGTTTCAGCCCCTTGATGCGGTCAAGTGTTTCTCTCTTATCCTTCTGTCTCTGCTGAAGTGTAGCATTCTGCACCTGCTTACCGAACTTCTTCAACTCTCTTTGTCTCTTGGCTTCTCCAGATGCCTTCTTCTCAGAGGCCTCCTTCACGAGCTTCTGTTTCAGCTTGTCCATGTGCTCATCAGACTTGATCATCTCAGCAAAGTAGTCTGCTGGTCTCGTGAATGGTACCTTGAGCTTCAGAAGCTTGGAACGACCCTCAATAGAGGCGCTGAGAGCCTGCTTGTAAAAGGCGAGTTCCCTCTCTGTGTCGTCGTAGATATCCTTGATCTGGCCCTCAAGCTTCTCAGAGGAGGTGACAGACTGGTGTTCCTGGAACGACTGCTTGTTCCAGGGTAGCTGAATTCTCTCCAGCGAGTTCTTAAGAGCTGAAACGTTGTTAATTGTCAGCTTAGTGTGTGGCACGACATCAGCATCGGAGTCGAGCTCGACATCGGAGAGAGGAATGTCCTCCTCAGACTCCTCCTCTTCAACCTCCACCTCGACTTCACCTTCGGCGTCCGAGGCAGCTTCCCCTTCCTCTTCTTGCTCATCCTCATCCTCATCCTCACTATCGCTTCTTGTCAGCTTCTCCAGGTCGAGGAGGTACTCCTCCATCTCAGAATCTGTCTCAGGCTCCTGCTGCTGCTTTGCAAGCTTCTTGAGCTTTCTCTGTTCTTTTTTGGAGAGAGTCGAGCTCTCATACTCCTCCTGCTCCTCTTCCTCCTCTTCCTCCTCTTCCTCCTCTTCAACCTCTTCCTCGCTCACATCGTCCACAAGGTCCTCAGCAGTAACAACCTTTGGTCCTTCAGGCTTCTTCACCTCCTTCTTGTCGGCCTTCTTGGCCTTCTCCACGGCTTTGTTCAGCGCAAGCCTCTCTTTCAGTTTTCCCTTACCCATGATGCGTAGCTTCTAGGTAGACTTACCAAAAATTTTCTTGCGCGATGAGGTACCCGGAAAGAATTGTGTCTCCTGGGGCGAACTCCAAGTTGCCTAATTCGGACATCCAGCAAGCGGCCCAGTAAATTGTGTGAAATGAGCCTGGGTTATAACTCCTTGAGCCATGGCTATCTACATCCCCTCTTTAGCTCTCCAATGACCTTGAACGAGTGTGCCCTGAAATCTCCCCCAATTGGGAAAGGTTACGAGCCCATGGCACACGCGAAACATCGATGATCTAAACCTTTTATACCAGAGCTACTCCAAACGATATAGGAGGTGGTTTATAAGCCGTATATAGGCCTTACTGGGAAGCTTTAGTCTGTTCCGGGTCTCTTTCTGTGTGGTTTTCCGGTCTTGAGACCTCACACAATGTCAGACTCCCCCAACGCCTCAGAGCTGAAGAAGCTCACAGACCTCATAAAAAGATCCAACAAGGCCCCCACAGATGATTCATTGCAACATGAGGCAATCCAGGCCACAGTGAACTTCATACACTCGCATTCGGAGGAGACCCATCTCTTTTGTAACAAGGAGCTCTATCCAGCCTCAGTCCACGGGCTGATTCTCTTCTCCTTCCCAGAGGAGCACAATCCGGCTCTGGACTGGTTCAAGGCTCGCCTCACTACATGTCTGGACTCTTGTGCCAAATGTGTCACGCTGTTCCAAAGAGGACGCGTTAGGCTCAAAGACACTTTCATCAACGAGCGAGCTGTTCCCCATTCAAGCGTGGAGCTCTTCAGCAATCTGATACTCCAGTGGGAGGCCTCACGCGTTATTCTCACTCTAGAAAATGCATTGAAAGAGTTCAGCAATGCCACAAAGACCGAGACTAGGCCTCCAGTGCCCCCGTCTCTTTTAATGCCCGTGGCTGAATGTCTTTCAGGTCCTCAAATGCTACGACTATCGCCCACGTTGAAGATTTTATTCGGAGATGCTCTTTCGCTGCTTTTGAAAAGGGAACATCCTTTTATAACAAAAGCCAATGCTGTCTCACCAGGGTTTCTCTATCTGGCTTATGAGGGGGACGAGGTACAAAAGCGGTGGGCATTCCGCATGATGGAGCAGCTGAAGAAGATTGAGCTTGTGCACCTCGACCTCATAGAGGAGTACGAGTACCAGGCTAAAGAGCATGGCGAGGCATTCTATAGAGCCTGTCTGCCCTTCTTGAAGCTGCTTGAGTGGTCTGCCCTAGAAAAAGCAAAGGAGAGAATGCCAATCTTCAAGCTTGCGATTGATGATCTACTCGTCCATTCAGATGGCCTTCCATACATCTTGAAGGTTGTCGCCCTGCTTTTGGAGAAAGCGGGGTCCAAGTTCTGGAGTCTTATCGGCGAGTACACTTTTCAGAACGTTGTGAGCTCAATTATGGGTCATGGCGATCTCGTCAAACAATTGGTGATGCTTAAATCCAATCATGTTGTGGGGGAAATCAACCCAGAGGGCAAAGCCCAAGATCTCATTGATTGGATCTCTCCACTGCTAAGCTCGTTGAACCATTCCCAGCGGCTCAAGTCTGTGGAGATGATAAGCATGCGATTCATCGCTATTGTGGAGCTAGAAAGTGCAGTGCCGCTAGACACAAAGGCCCTTCTCTTCAAGAAGTCGTGCCAGCTTCTCTCATCCTCACTAGAAGTACCTGGTAAGCTCTACACATCGGCCTTGACAACAGACCTATTAGCCAGAAGTGACGCGAGGGTCATTGTTGACACAAAGCTCGTGAGGTTTGTGGATTATGCCACTGCAGAGGCGATCTTCTTCCCAGAAGAGCAAAGGGATAAGAATGGCGATATCGTGAAGGAGGCCATCTCCGTTCTGAGTCATGCGATGCGTTTTGACGTTTTGACTCTGGCTCAGAACAGTTACGATGTCCACAACAAGAGAGAGCCATCCACTTTGAGCTTCTCGCCTTTGCTTTTCCAGTCCATTTTGAGACAGAACTTCCCGAGACACTTGGAGCTCGTATATCAGATACTCTGCTCCTTTGAAGCCGTCTCCAGTATCGTCGGGAACGACAATAATCTCCACTCAAAGCAGGTGGCCTCCTTTTTGGGTTTTGTGTCGTCATTCCTCGTCAAGTTCTCAGACATTGATATCCGTAATACCACCATGATGCTGGGGAATGCTAAGAGTTTGAAAGGCTATTGGGCTTGTGTCTTTTCGCCAACTGAAAGTGTCTACCAGTCTGCCATTGATCTACTGTACGAAACATTCGATGCTGCTGGCCGTTTGGAAGGTATCCACTCGTTGGTTTCCACAAACATTGAGGCCTGTATTGAGGCCATCAACGACAACATCACAAACCTCATCTTCACAGCCTTCTTTGAACCATGTCCAAGAGCCGTCAAAGTCTTATCGGATGTGATCCAGGCACTCAATAGCGCAGTGGATGGGCTCTTTGCAGAGCACGAAAAGTTCTCAAAGGGCACCAAGAAGGCGCTGGCACTCTTTTGGAACCGTTGCTGGAGATTTCTCGATATGATTTACACAAAGACGTTGGAGTGGGCTGACAAGTACCGCGACCTCGTGGAGTTTACGCGTGATACGTTGGACCTGTCTCACGCTGTGTTGGGATGCTTTAGCGTGGTGAAGGAGATGGAGGGGCCAGTCCTCTCTGAGATCACCTCCACTTTTGAACACATGCTTGTGTGGCTGAGACTCAGTGATCCGGGTTTGCTCTCCTCCTGTGTCAAGCTGATCTCTCTCACTGTGGATCTCTCGATAGAAAACGGACACAAGCTGGATCCCAAGACTGTGGAGCTTTTGGCCAGCTATGCCTCCAAGAGAAAGGGGTTCAACAACAAGCTCACAGAGTCGCAGTCTAACGAGATTTTGGACAGGGCAAGATTGGTGAATCCAGAGCTCGTTGACAGAATTGTGCCAAAGCCTGTGGAGAAGTCAAAGCCTGTGGAGAAGTCAAAGCCTGTGGAAGTAGCCAGGCCAAGACTGAGCCAGACAAAGGTTGACAACTTTGCCAGTATCTCGAGATCGCCAACTCCAAGAATTTCACCTGGCTACAAAGTGCCAGAAGCCCCAAAGAGTGCTCTGGAACTGGCCAGGGAGAAGCTCCGCAAAAAGAATGAGCAGGCCGGGCTGGTTTCGAGAAAGACAAGACAAGAGGAAGATGACGATGACGATGACGAGGTTGTTGACAAGTACTCGCTTTTCAACCTCAAGCCTAAGAAGGGGATTATTCTCCTCGATGACTGGAAGAAGCCCAAAAAGAAAGTCGATTTGCAAAAGAAAGAGGAGGAAAACTCCCGCAAGAGACTCAATGTCGACACTGCTCCTCTGTACAAGAAGATTCTGGAGTGGTCGTACTTTGGCGATTCTCCTATCAAGGAACTGGAGCCGGTGGCTGATACTTTCAATGACCCTTCTGAATATGAAAAGACCTATGAGCCTTTGCTTCTCGCAGAGTGTTGGGAGGCTATGTCTGCAGCCAAGTCCAAACACGAGCACAAGCCTATGAGCATCTCTGTCGGGTCCAAGAGTACAGTCAACGACTTCTTTGAGGTCTTCTTCTCGCTCCCGAAGACTGAGGTGTTTGAGCGAGGTATTACAGATTCGGACCTTGTGGTTCTTGCCCTATACCCGGGATCCAAGCCAGCCATTGGTGATATCACAAAAGAGAAATCGTGTCTCGCCAAGGTGCACGAAACCAAAGTGGTAAAGGGAGACCGTATCGATCTCACTGTTCGTGTCTCCAGAGTCGCATCTCTCAACCAGTGGCTCAACCCAAACATGCCAATCATGATGGTGAAGATCATGCAGATGACCACTATCGAAAGAGAGTACTCCTCGCTGTATGGTTTGCGGTACTACAACCTGGCGAGCCAGATTTTCTCGGCCAAAATTCCGGAGCCTAGTGCCATTGACAGCACCACCATCTCCAACCTCCAGTCCATGTACAACGTCAATCCGTCGCAGGCTAATGCGATTGCATCCTCTGTATCCACCGAGGGCTTCTCGCTTATTCAGGGGCCTCCAGGAACGGGTAAAACCAAGACCATTCTGGGAGTCATTGGACACATGCTCTCGTCCCGCAAATCGCTCGTTCCAGGCCAGACTTCCAAGAGGAAAGTGCTAGTGTGTGCTCCGTCCAACGCTGCTGTGGATGAGCTTGTTCTGAGACTCAAGAACGGAGTCAACGGCAAGCCACCCAAGCTTGTCAGACTGGGTAGATCCGATGCTGTCAATGTGGCAGTCAAGGATGTCACTCTGGAGGAACTGGTGGAGGCTCAAATCGGCAAGACAAGCATCCCAGTCAACACTGGCCCTCTTCTCGAAAAGGTGAAGGAGCTTGGTAAGGATCTGGATGCCATCAAGCTTGCGCTTGTCTCTGATCCCTCAGAAAGCAACTATGCCAAGAGAAGGGAGGTGTCGCAAAAGATGAACAGTGTCAAGAAGAAGCTGGATGAGGAGAGAGAACAGCAAAACTCTGCCTACCGTAATAGGGAGATTACGAGACGTAACACCCAGGCAAAGATTCTAGGGGATGCCGAGATCATTTGCTCCACTCTTTCAGGATCTGCACACGACATGGTTGCCAACTTAGGTATCACCTTTGACTCTGTGATTGTGGATGAAGCGTGTCAGTGTACTGAGCTCTCAGCAGTGATTCCACTGAGATACGGCTGCAAGCGGTGTATTATGGTGGGAGACCCCAACCAGCTCCCACCAACTGTACTGTCGCCAAAAGCAGCAGAGGCCAGGTACGACCAAAGTCTCTTTGTTCGTATGGCGAAGCACGTGAAGCCGATGCTGCTGAATGTTCAGTACCGTATGAATCCTGCAATTTCCGTTTTCCCTTCAAGAGAGTTCTACAACGGTGAGCTCAAGGATGGGCCCGACAACGCCACACTCACAGTGAGACCGTGGCACAAAAACGAGCTTTTCCCGCCATACCAATTCTTTGATGTCCAGGGTCTGCAATCTCAAAACAAGAAAACCATGTCGTACATCAATCGGTACGAAGTGGAGGTTGCCATTGAGCTAGTGGGAAATCTTTTCCGGGAGTTTAGAAGCATCAACTTCAAGGGCAAGATCGGTGTCATTACCCCTTACAAAGAGCAGAATCAGCTTTTGCGGGGCTCCTTCTTGAGAGAGTTTGGGCAGAGTGTCTTGAACGAGATCTCTTTCAACACGATTGATGGATTCCAGGGTCAGGAGAAGGAAATTGTCATTATGTCCTGTGTGAGAGCAGACCCAAACAGCCACGGCGTGGGTTTCCTCAAGGACTTTAGACGTATGAATGTGGCTCTCACAAGACCAAAGTGCTCCATGTGGATTCTGGGTAACCACGATTCCCTGGTGAAGAACAAGTTATGGCGAGACCTCATTAAGGATGCCCAAGAGAGAAAATGCCTAAGAGCTGCGGGGAAAGGGTTCTCGAATCAGCAAAAGGTGATGAGCAATTACGTTCCAGAGTCGAGTCCACCAAGACCAAAGCCTGTCAGCAGGCCAGTCAGCAAGCCAGTCAGCAAGCCAGTCATGAAGCCATTGAACGCTGACACCTCCACTGCACAGTCTGAGTCTACTTCCAAGCCAAACGCCTCGGGCACTGTGGCTAAACCTACAACCGCACCAAGCTCCTCGGGAGCAGTGCCAGCGCCAGTGGCCAACCCAAATAGAACCGGCACCATTCCTCCAAGGATGCCTAAGCCATCCCACTCGGGAACGGTGGCTCCAAAGAGACCAAAACCGCCTAGCATCTTCATCCAGAAGAAGCGCAAGCGTTAGCATAGCATCAAATATCTTCATTAATCGTTTTTATCAACCTTGCCCCGAAGGTTTTCCTCCAAGCCCTGGTACCTTCTCTCCTGCTTTTCTCCCGATGGCGTGACAATCGTCTCCTTGGGCGGATCAGCCTGTGAAGGCTGTGGTGATGGTCTGAACTCGGGCAGTTTCCGCTTTGGGTCCAGCATGTCCACCCCTCGCTGTAGTAGCGAAATCTCCGTTGTTAGAAGCGTCTTCATGATGCTATTCATCCCTTCAAGACTCTCCATCCTCTCGCTCAGTGTGGAGAGTGTGCGTGAAAGCAGACTTTCAATAGTGGCCTTGGTGGTGTCCCTTGGCCGCTGGCTCTTCAAAGTCTCCGCAACTTGTCTCTCCAACCCCGCCAGCGTCTCTGAAGTGTCGTCCCATATCACCAGCGACTGTTCGAAAAGATCCTCCTTGTTAGTGTACTCACCAACTCCATCAACAAGAGTGTCAATCTGCCTCTGTACGACATCCATAACCTGTTCAGCACTCATCTGGGGCTGTGAGGGACCCAACTTGAGGAAAAGCGATCCCAAAACTGAAGAGGACCCCACCTTCGTTAGCACAGACTTCTCCTCCACCAGCTTCGAGATCGCCGACGCCTCCCATTGGTCAATCTCCCTCAGCTGCTCGTTGTGGCTGCTACACCTGCTTTCGATGACGCTCTCCACCTGAGATATCTCCGTTCGCAGTACCGCCTTCTTCTCCTTAAGCTGTGCGAGCCTCATTTCGGCCTTGGAAATCTCCTCGTTCACTGAGCTCTCCTGCTCCTTCAACTGTACTAGCCGCTTGCCCTCCTGGCCATCTACACTCTTGATGGTCTCCACCTCTTCTAGAAGGCCCCTCTTGTCCTCTTCCCAAGCTTCAAAGGAGGAGAGCATCGCCTGGCGACGTTTCAACTGGGACTCGTACAACTCTCTGATCGCCTGGTAGACAAGTGCCAGGCTCTTGAAGTTCTCACCAATGAGCCGCCGAACCCTCTGAGTGCTCATCCCCTTCTCGGAGATCTCCGAGTGCATCGACAGCAGCTCCTGAAGCCGAGCATTGAGGCCTCTCTCCTCCGTGAGAAGATACCCCATCGGGCTCTTGTCGCGGGACTCCCACACGCTGTCTGATAGGCCCATGTTGCTGTTGATTGTTTACCATCATCGATTGTGTCAATTTCGCGGAGTGCGCCAACCGCTGAATTTTTCAAGTGCCCATCAACCTTTGGGGACTACGCTCGATGGCCAAGAAGGAGGTCCGCAAGAAGCCTGCCCATAAGCGGGTCGAGACTAAGCACCATGACAAGCAGAAGTTCCACACAAAGCTTGCGATGTGGGATTTCGACCATTGCGATCCCAAGAGATGCTCGGGGAAGAAGCTCGAGAGACTCGGGCTGATAAAGAGTCTACGTGTGGGCCAGAAGTTCCAGGGAATCGTCGTTTCCCCTAACGGCAAGGGCGTCGTGTGTCCGAACGATCTGGAGATTGTGGAGACTCAGGGTGCTGCTGTGGTGGAGTGCTCCTGGGCAAGACTGGATGAGGTGCCCTTCAACAAGATTGGTGGCAAGCATGAGAGACTGCTGCCGTATCTTGTTGCTGCCAATCAAGTCAACTACGGCAGACCTTGGAAGCTAAACTGCGTGGAGGCCCTGGCTGCGTGCTTTGCCATTGTAGGGCGTATGGACTGGGCCGATGAGCTGCTGAGCCATTTCTCCTGGGGACACGCCTTTCTCGATATCAACAGGGAGCTGCTAGAAGTGTACCAGGCCTGTACAGACTCTGACTCAGTGAAGCAGGCCGAGACAGAGTGGCTCGAAAAATTACAGCGGGAGGTGAAGGAGAGAAAGGAACATGGCGATGACATCTGGATGATGGGTAACACAAATAGGGTCGTGGAGAGTGAAGAGAGTGAAGATAGTGAAGAGGACGACGGTAGTGAGGAAGTGGATGCGTTTGGCAATACAATCAAGAAAGTGGATGCTTTCGGTAATACAATTGAGCCTGAAGTTGATAGCTTCGGCAATACAATCGAGCCTAAAGTTGATAGCTTTGGCAATACAATAAAGCCCAAGGTGGACGCCCTTGGAAACACGATAGAGGATGACGATGAAGATGACGACGAAGAAGAAGAAGGGGATGACGACGAAGAGGAGGAAGCGGAGGAGCCCGAACTGGACGCATTGGGTAATCTAATCATCAGATGAGATACCAGTCTAGACCCATACGCCCTCTTCAGGCCTGCATCCAGGTGCAATGCACTACTTTGCCCTGGCCCAGCATTTGTTGGTATCTACGCAACTCATTCAAAAATGGAAATGTTCATAGCATAGTGTATCACTCTTTACGGTCCTGCTCCTCTGTTAATACCTGAGAGGCTAGCAGTCCCAATGTATCCAACATGGCGTTCTGAGGCCCATCCTTACGTTTCCTCGAGGCATTGATCTTGTTTTTCAACCTTATGATTTCTTTGTTCTTGGTGATGATCTCGTTACGGTATTTCTTGATAAGCTGCTTCTGTGAGCCCACTTTCGACATGAGATAGCTCACTTGCTCATTCTGAGTCTTGAGTCTTTCCACCTCCCTCTTTACAATCTCATTCTCCACCTCATAACGTGCATCAGCGTCCTTGGCTGATAAGGAAAGCAATTGAGTTTGAATCTTTAGTTGATTAGCTTCGGACTGTGCCTTCTTAAATGCCTTTAGAAACTCGGATATGAGCAATCTGGGATCATCATCTGAACCTTCAAGATATGTACTAGCCCGTTGAATGATATCCTCCTCTGTTTGAGACGATAATGTTGATGTGGTGGATGTGGCTGTGGATGCGGCTAATGACGGTGGAGGCGTTACCGTTGATGATGTTGACATCACCTCTATCTCCTTCATAGGTGGCGAGGGGAGCGTTTCGCTATCCACCGGGTTCACCAGCATTGTACAGCAATGTGCAATCGATAGAGACGCGTGAAGCACCTTTACGCGGAGGGAATAAACAAACGCGTTTGGGGTGTAGCGGTTATGAGCCCTACATCCGCACACCAAAACGTCGACCTATAAACCATTAGCAGGCAGTTAAATACTGTTCAGGGCTTCAAATGTCTTACAAGCCATGCGTTACGACATAATTATCTATTACTTAGCGTGAATTTTGAATTTTGACGATCATTTTCAAATATTTAATTCCAGCTAGTTTCCCAATCACAAGAAGCAAGCACTAAAATTCCAAAAAATGTGTCAATTCTATCAGCATTCATTTCTGGGATAAATTGAAAGACTCATATGTTAAATACATCATTTCTGAGTAAGCTGACCATAAATTTAGCACAGTATCAGATCACGTTTGATAGTAGTATGGAGTTAATCGAGTTTCAATTACTTATCTGATCAGTCTACATCATTCTTTTAACATTTTGATTAGTAGCAGTGTACAGATGAGGGGGGCATGAAAGCAGCAAGGCTTAACGGTAGGACTTCTGGAATCTGGCTCTGGCACCACGACCACCGAACTTCTTTGGCTCTGGCTGTCTCGAGTCAGCAATGAGAAGAGTTCTGTCGTAGGCAACGAAAGCCTTCTTGAGCTCGTTCTTGGACTGCTCGTCAACGAACTTCTGGAAGTAAGCAACGAGACCCTTAGCAATAGCCTGTCTGATGGCGTAAACCTGGGAGACGTGACCACCACCGGTGACACGCACTCTGATGTCAACGTTGGCGAACTTGTCGAGGCCAACAAGGACAAGTGGCTCGTAAACCTTGAAGCGGAGAATCTCTGGCTGAACAAGGGTGATTGGGGCACCGTTCACCTTGATGAGGCCCTTACCCTCCTTGACGTGGGCAACGGCGGTGGCGGACTTCTTCTTGCCGAAAGTCTGACGTTAGTACTATTCCATATTGAACAAGCAAACAAAGTGATATAGAAACGTTCAAAGCAAATCCGTATGGTTGATATCAATGTGTAGATCAACTGCTTTCAATGAATGTGCATAAATGGTGTATCATCACAATAGCCACCATTGTAACTCCCAACATCACCAACGATCAATGACAACTTCAGACTCCGATTTGACTTGATACATCTCTATCGACTCCGCTAGTGTGACATACCTGGACACTCTTAACTTTGTTCTCAGTGGACATGGTTACTGTGTTGGTCTGGAGGATGTGAGTGTTCAAATTTGTTTTTCTGCGTGGTGAAAAAAAAGCGTGCCCACAGTGTGCTGGAAGGGGCAATTATCGCGCTCTACCGCCCGTCTTATCGAACGGATTCGCGAAGGCCCTCCCCCACTTCATGGGCTTGCGGTCGGGGTGAGTGTGACTGCTAAACGCGACATCCACACACCACCCATGCAGATTCGCCCAATTGGGAAAGGTTACGATTTTTCACTGGGCTGGGGTTCGCACCAAACAAAATTTCGCCAACCACGAACTCTCTCACAACAAGACAAAATGGGTATGTGAAATGGTTACAAGGACATGGCGATACAGAGGGAGACTTTTCAATAAGAGAATACAGTCCTGAAGATTTCAGCCATGAAACGAAGCAAGCATCATACTAACTTTCAGCCATTTCTAAGAACTTGCCGCTGTTGAAGAACCACTTCAGAAAGCACTGGCAGGAGAGAGTGCGTGTGCACTTTGACCAGGCTGGTAAGAAGGCCTCTAGACGTCAGGCTAGAGCCTCCAAGGCTGCTGCCATTGCCCCAAGACCATTGGACCTCCTTAGACCAGTGGTTAGAGCCCCAACCATCAAGTACAACAGAAAGGTGAGAGCTGGCCGTGGCTTCACCCTCAGAGAGATCAAGGCTGCCGGTCTCACTCCAGCTTACGCCAGAACTGTCGGTATTGCTGTTGACCACAGAAGACAGAACAGATCCACTGAGATCTTTGAGCTTAACGTGCAGAGACTCCAGGAGTACAAGTCTAAGCTTATTGTCTTCACCAAGGGCAAGGCTGAGGCCGAGCAGGTTTCCGTCGCCTCCACTTTCCCAATTGTGCAGCCAGCTGCTGAGTCTGAGCCAAGAGCTGTTGAGGTTCCAGAGCAGACTGCTTTCAGAACTTTGAGACTGGCGAGATCGGACAAGAAGTACAAGGGCATCAGAGAGAAGAGAGCCAGAGACCTTGCTGAGGCTGAGGCTGAGAAGAAGAAGTAACGGTAATACACGTCGGATAAGTAAAGATGTAGATATGAGTGGATACGATCATTAGCTTTATCAATGACCCATTATGGCACATCGAGAGAAGTTGTAGCCCTTCACTTGGATTGTACTACTGTATTGTAACCACCAAATTGATCACATTAGTCTACTTTTATACTTATTAGCACGTGTACTAACTAGCTGTTTAGTCGAAGAGACCGAAGCCCATGTCGTCGTCGGACTCCTCCTTAGCCTCCTCAACAGCCTCCTCCTCAGCCTCAGCGGCAGCCTCACCAGAAGCAGCAACTGGAGCAGCACCAGCAGCTGGAGCGGCACCAGCAGAGAAGTTGGTCAAGAGAGCCTTGATGTCCTGGCCAGCGAGGGCCTTGGCGAAGAGGTCGGCGTAGATACCCTCAACCTCAACGTTGGCGGCAGAGGTAAGAGCGAGGATGTTCTCCGAGGAGATCTCGACCTCAGCGTCAGCGAGGATCAAAGCAGCGTATGAAAGGGCAGCCTGGTTGAAGGACATTGTAAGAATAATCAGTTTAAGCTG
This sequence comes from Petasospora adriatica, assembly GCA_030558135.1. Classification (NCBI taxonomy): domain Eukaryota; kingdom Fungi; phylum Ascomycota; class Saccharomycetes; order Phaffomycetales; family Wickerhamomycetaceae; genus Petasospora; species Petasospora adriatica. Next base: position 294,145 of record JAJMRX010000009.1, on the reverse strand, counting down.
GGAAGCGGACTATTTCTTTGGCTTGTGAGAGTGTTGAAGTTCGTGAAAAATTTGAGCCGGGCAGGGCCGCCCTTGGTGTGCGGGTGTCTCGAGCCGCCGCGCGTCACGTGCTAGGGCAGTCACATGCATACAGCTTTAAACATCATTCATACATATCTATACAGCTACCTCTTGGAGCTCGACTCGCGTCTTTTCCTTGTCTCTTCATCCAGTAGACTCAACCTCATTGCCTCCTCCACCATGCGTCTCTCGAGCTCCTCCTCCTCGTTCAAGATGATCATGTTACTGGCGTGTATTGCAGTGGCAGCAGCAGCCTTCTTTGCCAGTTTCTGTCTTGCCGTGATGAGTTTCTGCTCCCAATCTGGTCTTATCGAGTCCGTCGTTACGACGGAATGGTGATTGGCACTTAGCGACCCTCTTCTGGTCTTTACCCGTTTCGGGAAGTACTCCTCCTCCACTTCGAAATGGGTAACCTCTTCATCCTCCTGGATAGGCTCGTAGCCATTTCTATACGATTTCGGAGCTATCCCACCAAGCCCGGTGCGGAACTCTGGAGGCGTATATGTCACTCCGAAATTAGGCGTAGCACAATAGGGACAGCATGCTGGCTCCGAAATGAGCTGTGCACTGGACTCGTCAACATCGTGAGGGAAGTGTGGCTCAAGTCGCTTGATCTGCACAAAGCACTCGGTACAGATTGCCTGGTTACAGCACCGCGAGTAATTGAGCCAGTGTGGATAGCACAGGAAGCAGATTGGACACTCCACAGAGTTACGGTAGAGCACAAGTTTCAAGTCACGTGAGGCTGCCAGAGGCGAGCTTTCCCTCTCACGTAGGTAGCGCTGTTGCTCCATCTCCTGCCACGCCACTCGTTTGAGCTTGAGCCCTTTACTGAACTTGCGGGACATGTGTTTGCGCAGCTCCTTTCTCGATAGTGTAGCCTCATCAACAGCATCTACATCGTACGAGAGGTCCTCGTCCTCGTCCTCGGCATCCTCAGGCAGTGCTCTGAGTCTCAGTGAGTCAACAGCCTTGACAAGGGTGTCATCATCCCAGGAGGCATCGTACTCCTGGAGAGGGGTGTAAAAGGGAGCGAGCTTTCTATCCAGTATGAGCCCCTTCACCACACTGATCTGGTAGTCCAAGTTGAGGTTGTAAGTGCCGTAGGGGGCAAGGTACCCGCCATCAACATTCTCATCAAACTTGACAACCAACCCCCTTGCATGGGCCTCTTTAAACCGCTCCCGCTCGGCCCGGCTCTTACGGGACTCAAGCTTTGGCTTGGGTAATGAGAGCCGTCTCGGTCTCTCCTCCCTCGCTGGCACGTTTCCCATCTTGCTGGCTGGTGTTATCTAGTGTGGGTTGCCGTGATCCGTATTTTCGCGATCACCAGGTGACAATAGATAACACACTAAGGAGAGAGGGAAAAAACTAGATTGAAGCTACACCATCATTACTCGCTATAGTATTGCCTATGTGTTCATATAGGTACTTGGGTCAACACCGCCCTCTGGGAACTCGGTGATCTTGACATCGAATCTCTCCTGGATCTTGGCAAGCACACCTTCATCCTCCTCGGACCCCACAAACGAGATAGCCAGACCCTTGGTTCCGAATCTACCAGCTCTACCCACTCTGTGCAGGTACTGGTCAGCCTCACCTGGCAGATCGTAGTTGATGGCAAGGTTGATTCTCTCGATGTCAATACCTCTGCCAAACACATCTGTAGCGACACAGATACGCTTGTTGAACTCCTTGAACGACTTGTAACGGGCAATTCTCTCCTCCTGGGAGATACCCGAGTGAACGGCAATCGATGGGAAGTTGGCTGCGCACAGGATCTTGTTGAGCTCCTCTGCTCTGGCAGTGGACTTGACAAAGATGATAACCTGGTTGAACTCAAGCGTGTCCAGCAAGTCAGCAAGTCTTCTATTCTTCTCCTTCTCAGACAGCTTGATGTAGTACTGCTGCAAACCGTGCAGGGTGAGCTTGGCCTCATCATCGACAAAGATCTCCAGTGGGTTCTGCAAGAACTTCTTACACACTGGTCTAATCTCCTGGGACAATGTAGCGGAGAAAAGCATAACCTGCTTCTCCTTTGGAGTGGCTCTGAAAATCTCCTGCACATCTCTTCTCATGTCCGTCTTCTCCAACACCTTGTCACACTCGTCAATGACAAAGTGCTTCACGTTGGACAGTCTAATCTCCTTGTCTCTGACGAGAGCATTGAGACGGCCCGGCGTGGCCACGACAATGTGTGGAGTTGTGTCAGCATTCTTCAAGAGCTCAATGTCCTTCTTGATGTCAACACCACCGTAGAAGACAGCGGTCTTAACATCTGGCATGTACTTTGAGAAACGCTGGTACTCGTTACGGATCTGGTAGGCAAGCTCACGAGTGTGGCAGATAACCACGGTGGAGACCTCACCAGGCACTGGGTCAAGTTGTTGCAGAGTTGAAAGAACAAACACAGCAGTCTTACCAAGACCGGACTTGGCCTGGCACAGCACATCGGTTCCGTGGATCGACTGTGGGATGCACACCTGTTGGACTATTGGTTAGTGGTGATTCTGTGATGGTGATACCGTGATTTGAATTGTGATAAGTGAATGGTGAATAGGACATGTACAACAGTACAATTCGCCTCGTGCTGGTACCACCAGGCTTTTTTACTAACCTTCTGAAGGATGCTCGAAACCGCAGTCAACAATGGCTCTCATGAGCTCAGGCTTCAACAGGAAGTCCTTGAAACCTGTCGAGTGCACACCGACATAGGAGCCCTTCTTCTCATCCTCCTTAACCTCAGAGGTTGGGGCGATGTTGTCCTCTGGCTCAGAGTACTCGAGCAATTCTTCCTCTCCTTCGTGTGACATTTTTTGGTAGGGTTGGTTGTTGTTTGTAGTGGCGGCTACACGTATTCTCGACGAGGCGGATTGCCGCATTGGGCCGTGCTGGCGATTACAGCGGGACGCAAATTACGCGCATCGATTTTGACATAACCCTGCATTACCCTTCAATCATCTAGCTCTACTTATCCCCACTCCAAAGCCCACACCGATCATTGCCAGTGCCACCAAGATCACAGTCACACCAGTGGCCAAACTCAGTCTTTTTGTGCCATTATCGACCACTCCGATGTGTTGATCAAGTAATCCCAGCCCTAGGAGGAAGAACATTGGAGGCACCAGAAACGAGATGAAGTAAATGGCAATTGACCATCTGTGCGTGTTCTGTGTGTAAGGTGGAGGTCTGTGCTCTCTATCGTAGTAGAGCTTCTCTAACAAGGCATCTGTGTGGTGTGTCCTTGGTGATTCAGGCTCAGGTAATGGAGGCATTTTTGGTATACTCACGGACTCTGGCGTATTCGACTTGCTCTTCAAGTGGAACTCCCTCAGCTTCCCTGAATAATCTGAATGCTCTGCACTGTTCGGGGAATGGATTGATGGAACAAACATATCTGTGAACTTGGGCTGATCCATCTCGACAAATCGCACATTAGACACTGTTGGATGTATGAGGTGTGGTGTTCCTCGTTGCTTCCTTCTCGTCTCCTCAAGGTCCAGTATCGATTCTCTTGCAGACCTGTATGAGCCCGAAGAGGATTTTGTGCCTGGTGGCGGTGGTGCCTCGTACTCTGGTGTGGGTATTCTCCCCAGTTCGTTACCATACACAGGAGCTGGAGAGGGTATAGAGGGCATCCCCCTATAGCTATAGTATGAGGACCTCTGGTATTCTGCCTCCTCTGGATCCTGTTGTTGCAGTATAGCATCTCTATGGCTATTCTGAGGCTCTCTCACCACACTCTCGATGTTGAAGCTGCTCAGCCCGCTGAGCGACACATCATGAGACTCATCACTTTCGTTGATCGCATTGACACTGAACGTTCTCATCTGACCGTCATCGTCGATGTATGACTCTCTGAAGTGACTCTGTCGGTGCAATGAGGTGGAAGAATTTGTGTTTTGGAAGAGATGCGATCGGTTTAGCTGTTTCATGAGGAAAGATTCCTCAGAATCCGTCGATATGGACTCGTTGTGTGACATATCGTTGGGTTTCAAGAGTTGGGTATTCAACTAGGATAGTGTTATAGCCTAGCACTTGAGCAAGCCTCGGAGTGTGTGTTTTGACGTTGAATGGCTGGTCTGTGTTTACACTGTGGCCCGCACCGAAAATCACAGACACTTTTTTCTAATAGCATGTGGTGTACGGGTGTGGTGTGAGGCGATGTCAAGGTGTGAACCAAGCCATGGCTATGGATGCACACTTCACCGATTTGAGGCTATTGTAACTGCAAGCTGAATAATCAGGTGTTGCTATATGGATCGGCATACCAGAACTCAACAGTTTTCTGTGACATTCCGAGCATTTTTTGGAACAATACTGTGATTGTATTGCACGCTGAAACTAAAAAACGTAGAGCTAGGCTACCTTTCAAACTCAATTGAAGTGCTGGAGAACCATTAAATGTTCAATTTATTTGATCATCAAAGGGCTTGGGAATGTCGGCTCATCTAGCAGGGATTGTTCAGTGTCTTGGAACTAAATAGCTGTCTGAGACAGGGGATCTAAGATCGTCAAGACATATATCTAGTGCATCAGGGGTAGCGTGCAAAGCCGCAAAAAGCCACATGGATTGCCGGAGAATCCCATCCTACCGCCAATCAGATCCCAGAACTCCTCTGTCAGGGACTCAAATGCCAGATCTAGATCGGCGGCGAGCGGCAACCCAGCGAAGATGAGCGATGGATCTGCCAAAGTGGCATTGCGCTGCATACACCGGTCATAGCTAGGCTGAGTTTAAGGCCTGAATCATACCTGGACCCATGCCTAGATGAAAAGTTGGGATGATAGAAGTTGTCACTGATTCGCCATCACCTTATCTTTGTTCATGCGAGTTCCCACTATCGCAGATCATGGCGCGATAATGGGCCGTTACCCATTCTGGAGTAGATGAAAAAACGATTGATGATGACGATGAGCCCTCAGCCAATCCTATTGTCTTGCCAATTGTGTATCTATGCTGGGTCTCTATCCTCCAATCACAGTTAATAATTTCCGAGATACAGCCTTACAGCTGTGGCCCGCGTCTAAAATAAGAATCACTTATTGAGCAATTAGTGTGCCCCGTACCGCGATCGACGTCAACACACCCAGACCTTCCGCTGGGGGGCGAGGTTCGCATATAAAAAAAAGGGTGATTCCATTTTTCAGATAGCACTACAACTCAAGATGGGCGAAGTGGAAATCCCAGCAAACTTCAAGTCGTCTCTGCCGCCTCGTAAGAGAGCCAAGACTCAGGAGGAGAAGGAGCAGAGACGTATTGAACGGATCATGAGAAACCGTAAGGCTGCTCATGCCTCACGTGAGAAGAAGAGAAAGCACGTGGAGTTTTTGGAGTCGTACGTCGTGGACTTGGAGAAGCAGATGCAGCTAGTCAAGAAGCTGAACGAGAAGCTGCTGCTGAGATATGACGGAGGCGACTCGGAAATTGACGGCGTCTTGTCCAAGATGTCCCAGATGCCAGACTTGGATGCCAAGAAGATGCAACATACCTCCGAATTGGAGAGCGTTGGGCTCCAGGAGGATGAGGAGTTCTCGGCTCAGAGCCCTGAACCACTTAAGGAGAGTTACACTCCAGAGATGATTGTGCAGGAGACTTTGGAGGTTCCAGGCTTGTCTGTGTCTTCTGAGACGGAGTCTGTCTACTCTCCAGCATTTGTGTCTCCACAATCGTCACCACAAACTATGGACAAGTTCTCCCTGGACATCATCACTGGGGAGCCATTTGTTCCAGAGATGTCGTTGGATGTTAAGAAGGAGTTTGCCGACGAGTTGATGCCACTCGGCCCTGACAAGTCTTTTGAGGAGTTCCAGGTTAAGGTGAAGGACGAGCCATCCATTCTCGATGAGTTGCGCAATCCAGAAGTGATTGCGGTTGACCAAGCACTGTCTTGCGAGAGAAGCTCATCTGTCCGAGCCCAGTTGTCCCGTGTCCAATTTCCAATAGCCAGACGGTTCTTGGGGAGTGGACACGGCCGGCCACTGATGCTCACCAGACGGATTCGTAGCACGCTCTCGGAAATGACATTGCTTGTCCAACTTGAGGCCTGATGCGCCATCGAGTATGTTTGACTTGAATGATTTCATGACCGTGGATGACGGGTTCCAGTATTGATTGCTGTTGTTGTATATTATTGGGTAACGCCATTCTTCCTATTGGTTATCGGCCGTGTTTGACTGTCTGCAATTTGGGTTCCAAGTTACGAAATGTCTCTTCAGGTGGAGAAGTCATGTGGCGCTTTCCAGCGACTGGGCTTCAAAAGTTGAATAATTGACGTATCTTGGACTTCATTTCCAACGACTATCAACCACGAGAGCTTATTCGACTTGAGACATCTGGCTCGTTGAATTCCTCACCGGTAAAGGTTGAATAAGACAACGGTAATCATCAGGTCCCCTGGAGAGACTTGCTTGGTTTGAATGGTATGGGAATGTGGTTATGGTTAGTGTAAAAAAAATTTTTGATTGTACAAATGTAAGAGACTAGCTCCATTAAAGTAATCCGAGCTCTTGTAGCTGCTCCACAAGCTCTCTATCTATATATTTGGCAAGGCTTGGTTCGCCTCCCAGGCCCTTACGCTTGCGTGTCTTCATAACAAAGTCTCTTGCCAGGGCATCACCAAAGGCGGCCTTGAGCTTTGGCACAAACGTCTCCTTATCCAGTGGATCGCCTGGAACGTGATCCCAATGATCAAAGTAAAGACCCACTGAGGCCTGTCCCTGAGTGGCAACACGGATATCTGTTTCCAGTCCCATAGCGTCAATGACTGGCACAAAGCCGTGCACTTTGAAGAGATGAGTAGCAGGAACAGGACTATCCCTCAAGACTGCACCTCGTCTTCTATCCAGAAGCTTCTCAATGACTGCGATGGCCCTCTCAGTGGTTATCACCTCAAAGGCATAGACAGGCTCCATCACCTTAGGCGTTGCCGTGAGCATAGCAGCGTAGCACGCTCTTCTCACCATCGGGATAATCTGTCCATTACCGCGTTCCAGAATCTCACTGGAGATATCCGCATCAATGATTTTGAACTTCACCTGCCTTATGGGCTCGTCGGCAAGAGGCCCTTCACGAACGGCCCACTGGAAGCCCTGAATGATGGCATCTTTCACAGAGCCGAGACGGGCCTTGTCCACTTCATCAGGCAGAGTATCGTCAAGGAGAGCATTAGGGCTATCTGAGCCAAAGCTCCATAACGACCGAGCAGCCAGGGAGTCCCAGCCATAGCCACGAAGGTCTTTAGCAGTGGCGTGCTTGAGCTTTCCAGATTCCAAGTCACGACACAGCTCAAACTCCAGAGGCTCAGCAACAATCGTGATGCTATTGGCTCCATTGAGGGACCTCGTCTTTACTTTGGTCAAAGAGCTGTCCAGCACACTCTCTGCAAACTTTGTCAAAGGGGGAGACACCTTGATGTGGACGTCAGAGACGTTGCGGACATCGTACATTAGCGAGTCGAGGTACATCTCTCCCGACCCCCCAATCACGTGCTCGCCGCTTTCTTCAACCTTGATCTCAGCCCCAGGGTATGCCTTGTTGATCTTCCGCAGCCCGTCAAGCATCTTGGGGAGTTCTGAGGGCACCTGTGGCTCAATCACCACTTTCAGTACACTCTGAGTATGTCTGATTGGGGCCAGGGTAGATCCCTCAACGATGATTCCCAGAATGGTTCCGCTCTTGGAGACGTTGGAAACACCCTCCAAAAGGAAAAGGGACCCCGCGGGCACGTGATCCACTCCAAGCTTGTATCTCCCACCGGGCACATAGAGCTTTTCCACAGAAACCGTCTCCACGTCCTCATCATCGTCGTTATAGTTTTCTCCCAGAACTCGGACGTCCTCTCCTGTTCTTAGAGTCCCGGAAAGGACACGGCCCATGGCTAGGCCGTCCACCATCTTCACAATCTCAGCCATCAAGACTCCCTCAGACTGGCAACTGGAGAGAGCTTGCGAAATATCGCGTGAGATTCCAGTGTAGTAAGGAGACATATCGCGGCCCGTTGGATCACAACACTGCTCCAGGGCATCGACAAGGCCAGAGCTCCCTCCAAAAATGTGTTTGAAAACCTCCGGAAGCAGAACCTGTGCATCTGCTCTCAACAAGTCCTTAGCAAGGCTCACGCCAAAGGACTTATAGAGAGTCTTAGACAGAGCTTCTGGCTCCTGCGATAGCACCTGTGTAATGAGCTTGTAGATGGGTTCAAGAACGAAATGTACAAACGAACGTTTCTCTCCTTGTTTTGCCAGTTTGTTAGAGGTCGAGTCCCAAAACACGTTCCCCCAAAGCCTTGAGGCAAACTTGTCTGTGTCGATATCAGCTCCTTGTCTCTCAGCATAGGTTTGGGCAAACGACCTCAGGTTGAAGCAGAGGTTCAGATCAGCAGAGGCAAAGACCACGTTGTTGTGTGCAGGCGAAAATGTCTTCTGGTGTTTGTAGGATGCATAGAAAGGACTCGTCTTCAAATAGCTGTTGATCTCAGCCACGCTATGAAGTAGCTTGAGGTACGCATCGTTTGGCGGGAGCTTCAGCTCAAGCACAAGTCTGTCCAGCTTGTTCAGCACAAAGACGAGCTCCATGTCATTCTTGAGGGCATTGTCCACAGCATGTCTGGCGCCGATTGTTAGGCCCTCCACAATGTCCAGCACCACCACAGAGATGTCTGTCAAACGCTGGCCCACAGACACCTCGTCCGAGAAATCAACGTGTCCTGGAGTATCCACAATGTTCAGAACATGGGATACGCCACGCAGGTTCGGCAGCAAAAGCGACATTGGTGATGACTTCATCGTGATCCCTCGCTCAATCTCAAGTTTCGTATTGTCTGTGTACCGCAGCTTCTTGTAGTTGAGAGTCTTCTTGGAAACTCGCAGCGCATGTGTCTGCAAAATCAGCATATCCAGTAAAGAGGTCTTACCGGAGTGAATGCTTCCAACAAGGGAGCAGTTCCGTACTCGTGATTGGACATCCATCGATTGGACAAGGTAGTCTTTAGAGTAATGCGTTTTGGGGAGCCTCGTCTCCTCCACTTTGAACACTTTGTGCACGTGAGGTGCCACAAGCGGAACATCGATCCCCTGGCCATCGTACATCTGCACCACGGTTTCTACATCGTCTCCAAAGGTCTCGGACAGTGTAGGGATGAGGCTCGTGTTCTCCTGGTGTACCACAACCTGCTTGTCCGGGACGTCCTCCGTCTCAAATTCAAACTCCGCGCTCTCAGCATCAGAGTCCTGTGGGTCTCCAATGAGATTGCCGAACTCGTCATACAGATCCTCGTCCATTCCGAGCGTTCAGATGTTTTGATGCTAAAGGCTGTGAGAGTTGAAGTTTTAAAGATTTCGCGCATCGTTACATAAGCACACGCTACACGATTACGTAACAAGTCATCGATTACGTAATGACCAGGGGGCCAAGTAGTCATTATTCATTATCTGCCACGTCCAGCTTCCGGTAGTTCTGCTCGTCCACCTTCTGGTACCCCTCCTCGTTGCCTGCTAGCGTTGCCATAGGCACGGCATCCACTCTCTCGTTGTTCTTGTCATCCACGAGTGGCCCATGGAAATTGTACCTGCCCCAGACAAACCACAAAAGCGAAATCAGTAGAATGAAGGCCGCAAACACTGGAGCGGCATAGTTCATAGTCTTGCCTGTGACTGGAATCTTTGGAGGCATTGACAGAACAAAGATGGTGAAGGCTAGCCAGAGGACAGAGATGATGTTCAGGACAAATCCCACATACTTGAGCTTGAAAGCGGCACCTCTCACTTTTCTTCTTGCACCCAGCAGAGAGCATATTATGGGGATGAGGGAAGCACCACACAGAGATAGTACTGCAGCTCCGACAAAGGCGTTGAATGCAGAAGTGGAGACGAGCGCAAGTAATCCAAGCAGATACGATACAGCCATCGATAAGAGCACAGAGAACTTCGGCACTTTGGACACTGAGTTTGCATCGACATAAGTCCAGAGATGTCCATACGGCAGAGCTCCATCACGGGACATGGCAAAAACAGCACGCGACGACGTGGCGATGGATCCGATACCGGAAAACACCAGGTTCCCGATAATCATGATGACCAGGAAGAAAGAAACAATCTTCGAGTGTGTAGCGAGCTTGAATATGAGCACTATAGGCATGATTCCGTTCTCCTGGCCAACAAGAAGTTCCGTGTCTGGCAGCACTGCCAGAATCGGTATAAGAAATACAAAGCCTGCCACTCCAGAAAGCAAAACGGAGTACGCGAGACCCTTGGACACATTTTTCTCGGGCTGTTTCACTTCATCACTTATAGCTGGAAGAAGTCCAAACCCTTGAAGCATGAAGCTTGCTTGCTGGAATCCAATCATGAATGCCAGTGGGGCATTATATCCTGAGAGGGAGTAGTCAAAGTGTGTGAAGATATAGGAGACGGACCGGTACTCCCTAGCAAACAGCAGTAGCAGCACATCGATGAGTAGAATTGCATATCCGATCCAGTAAACACATAACCTGTTTATCAGCTCCATGTGTCTGCTGAAATAGAGATTCACCAATCCACAAACGGTAACAACCACGTAGAAGATCCCCACTGTGAGTGCTGTGTCCAGCCTATACTCGTCATCGTAAATACCGAAGACAGACAAAATCAATTGAGCACCAGCAAAAGTGATACTCAGACTCTCGAGCCAGTTTCCCACCAGAAGGAAGAAGCCCGTGAACCAAGAGCATATAAGTGAGAATCTTGGGTGAGCAATGATGGCGGCTCCGCCATGTAGTTCGATTGGATACTTTGAACAAATCTCTGCCAAAGAAAGGGCACACACTAGAGAAAACACAAAGACAATGAGGTATCCACCGATGATCGTGGCTGGCCCACCGTCTATGAGAGCGGCACCCATCGTAGCCCCAAGAGACAGGGGAGGACTCATGAGTCCAAACCCAAGACCTATGACGGACGTTATACTGAGGTTTCTGTCGAGCTGCTGTTCGTAGTTGAATTTCTCAACGGCAACTTCGTCATCCTCCATATCATTTTGGATAGCCTCCTGAACGGTATTCAAAAGCCGGTTCTGGAAGGTATCCAAGCTTGTTCGTGTCATTGGTACTGAGAGAAGAGCTCAAACTTGAGAACTGAGCGAAGTCTTTGTGACTCCAGTAAGACCCTATAACTACCTTTGATAGCTTTGGAGTATAGCGAGAGACTCTGTCAGGACACCTTTTGTTCCAATTACTCTCAGAAAGGGTAGAGCCCGAGCCCAGCGACTGGCTTTGTAGCTGGATATCCCCTTGGGGTTTGTATTTTTGTATGCCTCAACTCAGGGTGTCGATGCAAGTTTGGGGCGATGTGGCAGGTGTGCGGGTTTCCAGCGATACACCATCACATGCATAGATCTCTAGATCGCTCATAGACTTTAACGCTGAATTGCAATTCCATTTATGGAATTAAGCCAGTTTATAGGGAGGTCCTACACGGACTCGACCACTGAGCTACCACCGGAGAACCATGGCAACCCGCTTCTATATAAGGTGCTATGTGAAGAGGTTCTGCGACCCTTGGAGAACATCTACAAAAGAGAAAACAACGGTATAGTGGATACGCATTTGCCCATCTATGTTCAGAGGGAGAGGATTATGGATAGATTCTATCTCACTTGGAGACAGAATGTCGGAGACAACATATACCCTGCCTGGGCACTGCTCCTACCTCATAGGGATACCTTGAGGCTTTACAACCTTCACGATAAAAAGCTCGGGAAATTGGTGCTTGAGATAATGAGAGTCTCTAACAAAGATGAAGACTACGACAGAGTGATGAAGTGGAAGTCCCGGATTCTTTCAAAAAACTCTCACTTGTCAGACGTGTTGCTCAGCGTCATTGAGAAGAGAACTGAACTCAGTAAAGGAGGATCTCTGAGTGTTGATGGAGTGCTCAAACTTCTGGATGGAATGGAGAATCCCAAGGATATCTTGAAGGAGGCGATAGAGAAGATGAGCTCCCTCGAGCTTCGCTACTTCTTTGATACGCTATTGAAGAGAAACATCGTCTCCAACGGTCAATACGCAGTGATGAATGTGTGGCACCATGAGGCCTACTCATACTTCAAGGCCGTTCAGTCTCTTCAGGCAGTGGCATACAAGTTATACAAACCAGAGATTGCCTTATCATCTGGAGAGCTGACAGTCTCTCTGGGTAAAGCCTTTATACCTCAACTGTGCTCCAGACCGATATCGTACTCTAAGGCCGTGGAGAATCTGCACCACAAATTCTTCATTGAAGAGAAGATGGACGGCGAAAGAATTCAGGTTCATTACATGGACAAAGGCGATACCATTAAGTACTGGAGTAAGAGGGCCACCGACTACTCACACCTTTATGGGTCCTCAAAGCAGAAACCTAGCATCTCCAATCACTTCCATTTTAAAGACACTGTTAGCAGTTGTGTATTGGACTGTGAGATGGTTGTGTACGATCCCGTTACGGACTCTTTGGAGCCGTTCGGTGTCCTCAAGAGTGCCAGTAAAAACGCATTACAATCTGCTAAGGGCTTACATCCGATGCTGATGGTGTTTGATGTGCTTTACCTCAATGGCCGTGCACTAACGGACCAGCCATTGTATAAGAGAAAGGATGTCTTGAACAAGATGTTGACACCTGATCCCAATTATGTGGAGATTATACAAAGCGATGTCTATAGCAAAGAGGCAGACATCGTCCAGGCCTTAACCCAATGCGTCTCCAAAGGCACCGAAGGGATTGTCCTGAAGGACTATTGGAGTAAGTATGCACTCAACGAGAGGTCCAAAAGGTGGATAAAGCTTAAGCCGGAGTATCTTGAAGAATTCGGTGAAAATGTTGATCTAGTGGTTATCGGGCGAGAGAAGAGCAAAAAGACAAGCTTTTTCTGTGGTCTTAGAGATGGAGACGTTTTCCTCAGCTTTTGTCGAATTGCCAATGGGTTTAGTGAGGAAACCTACAAGCTTATAGACAGACTTACGGAAGGCAAATGGAGATCTTTCGATGAGAAGCCTCCCAAAGACCTGATCCAATTTGGCAAAAGGCTACCTTCCGAGTGGATCGATCCACGTGACTCGGTGGTGCTGGAGGTGAAGGCCAGATCTGTGAATCGCAGTGAATCACAACACTACAAGGTATCGTCCACACTTTATAACGCATATTGTAATGCCGTTAGAGAGGACAAAGACTGGCAAACGGCAGCTACACTCGATGAGTATATGTTGCAAAAGGAAAACTCACGGTCCATCCGGAGTGCTAATAAGGCCATCAAGAGAAGGGAGCGGCTATTGAAGAAAAGAGAAAAAGAGAGGGCCGGCGACATTGTGTACCCTGAGATTGGAGCTGAGAGCACCCTATTCCAGGGCTTGACGTTTAAAGTCCTGAACGATGCCTTCTACGATGGCACAAAATATACCATTCACGACATGGAAGACTTGATACGTCAGCATGGAGGATTCTGCCTCTCCAACGAGAGGATGACCGCAAGCGAAAAGCTACGAGTGATTGGGAACAAGGAAACCATTAGTGCAAAGGCGATGGAAGATAGAGGATATGACATCATCAAGCACGAGTGGGTGTTTGAGTCCATAGCAAGAGGAGTTATAGCAAAAGTGTCTCTGAATCATCTTCACTGGGCTTCAGAACAATTGAGACGGAGTGCCCAACAGAGAAGTGATCCTTACGGAAATGAGTTAGTGGCTCCACTGACTACACAGTCCTTGGATAAAGTGTTCCGCTCTGTGCTGGGACTGAAGCTAAACACAAAGACACAAATAAATTCTATTGCCAAAGGAGTGTCGTTATTTGGAGGCTTGAAGGCTCACATAGTTGGTGACACTTACGCCTTCAGGCTTGCCAGAAACCGGCTGGAGGCATTTGGAGGAGAACTAGCCTCCTTAGCGGATTGCTCTATTGTGATCATAGCTGATGACACAAAGTTGAATCAAGTGAGACAAGAGCTGGCATCCATGGTGGACGTTACAGAGTCCAGTGTGCGTACTGTACGTGTGGTGAAGTGGACATGGCTCAAAGCATGCATTGATGAGGGAGTTAGGGTACCGGAGGAAAGATACACAGCCACAATTAGAAATGAATAATGATAACGACTTCAATCTACACCATCATAACATAATACATCTAGTCCTTGGAGAGGGCCGCAACCTTCTCCTCGAGAGCCTTCAGTCTCTCGTCCTTGTCCAGATTAGCAGCCTCTAGTTTGGCAACAACGGCCTCAAAGTGTTCAACCACAGAGGCGAGCTTTTCGATGGAGCCCTTGAGGGTAAGCGGCTTGGATTCTTTAACCTCCGGTTCCTTGGTTTCAACCTTTGGCTCGGTCGATGGCTCAGCCTTAGCTTCAACCTTTGACTCGACCTTTGGCTCGACCTTTGGCTCGACCTTTGGCTCGACCTTTGGCTCGACCTTTGGCTCGACCTTTGGCTCGACCTTTGGCTCAATCTTAGACTCAGCCTTTGGCTCGACCTTTGGCTCGACCTTTGGCTCAATCTTAGACTCAGCCTTTGGCTCCTTTGGCTCAGCTTCCTTGGTGTCAACGACAGTAGGGGTAGGAACCTCCTCCCACTCCTCATCCTTGATCATGCTCTTTGACTCCTCCTTTGGCTCCTCTAAGTCATCAACCTTTTTGAGCAGAGAGTTGACCTCATCCTTCTGAAGAAGATCGTCGACATTGGACTTTGGAGCAGTCTTGACCTCTGGCTTCTCATCCCCAGTCTTGATGTCGTCCTTCACTTGCTCCTCCTTCTTCTCCTCCTTCTCCTTCTCCTTCTCCTTCTCCTTCTCCTTCTCCTTCTTCTCCTCCTTCTTCACCTCCTTTTTCTCAGCTTTAGACTCTCTGAGTGCAGGCTCAGTTCCATTGTACAAGTCCTCCATTGACATGAGCAGAGGTCCCTCCACGCTCTTTCCGCTGAACCATTCGTCAGCACTCAGGGCAGCCTTGGCTGCTGGAGCGTCTGGGAAGATGTCATCCTGGAACACCTCCGACTTTCTAGGCACAATGAATGAGATCGGCTCAATGAGCTGGTCCTTCACGGTCTTGTAAACCTTGAGGACCTCGTTCTCAGCAACATTGTTGGTTCTCTTTGGAGCAACGGCCAATCCACGCTGAGGGTCTGTAGACATGAACTCAGAGAGTGGGAAGAGCTCGTCATCCTGGAATTCGTAGTAACGGATGTTACCATCACCCTTACCTCCAACGTAGAGGATTTTGTTGGAGTCGTCGTAGAATGGCACCAGGATACCGGCGGAGGAGTCAATCGAGTAGAAACCTCCAATTGGCCCACTACCAATGTTTGTAGCGTCCCACACACCGAGCTGCCGGTCTGAGAGCTTGGAGAATCCTGTGGTTCCAATTCTGTCGCTGTTACCGAGCCAAGTGACACGTGACGCCTTGGCTCCAGTATGGCCTGGACCCTCACTCACAATCTCGTTGGAACGGATATCCCAAACACGCAACTTACGGTCACGCGAGGTGGTGGCCAGCAAGTTTCCGTTGTAATTGAAGGCGAAGGATGTCACGAGATCTTTATGCTCTAAGGTGATCTTGTCCTTGCCGTTCTCAACGTCCCATAGCTTGACAGTGTAGTCCAGGGAGGAGGATGCTGCTACGTTCTCAGCGGTAGGGTGGAACTGGACATGTCCCACTTTTCTCTTGTGGCCGGTGTACATTGCAACAGGAGCCACGTCCTTGATCTCGCCAGAGTCGTCGAGGTAGCTGTGGAAGGAGTAGTCGTCTGGGATCTTCCAGAGACCGATCTTGGCATCGTCGGAACCGGAGATGATGATCTGGTCGTTGAAAGGGTTGAAGTCTGTATCCAAGACTGTGGCAGTGTGTCCTCTGAATAAGGACACCTTGTCAGGAGCTTTGCCAACTTCCTCCACAGGGATCACAGCAAAGGCTCCACCTCCAGAGGCATTCCAGTTCACGGAGATGTACTTGCCGTTGGTCTGATGTTAGAAAGATTGGAAGTGCTCACTTGCCTTGATAAGATTGGAGTCCCAGGCGTTGGTGGAGACTCTGATGTTGTCGTAGCACAGCTCCTTCTTTGAAGGCTGGCCAAAGACGTGGCGGTACTTGGAGGCACGCACAAAACGACCACTGGCGTTAGAAGAATTGGGCAATTGACATACCTCATTGTAGTCGATAGCTAATAATAGTGTGAGCTTGAGAGGTGTTTACGCGTTGAGCGCTTGTGCCCTTACCGTCGCGAACCCGTTTTATGCTACACTTATCCTGCCACTCAACTGACTTATCTATATATGCCCTCGCATCTGCCATTGCTCTTGAACCCTCTACTAAATGCCCTATTTAACAACCCAAGACCGGAGGAGTCGTCCTTGAAAGACGTATACGCCAAACTCGCAAAGTCCTGGGATGACGGAACAGTGATTCTGCTACCGCCTCTGGAGACTCTTCTCTACTCACACGACAGCTCAACGGACTCTCCGTACTCCGATCTGTGCTATGCACCTGAGTTCCTGAAAGACCACATCCTTGTGACACAAGAGACGAAGAATGCCAGAATATTCCACTCCCTCAGCGGTAAGGAAGTGCTCATAAAGAGGGATACCCTTTTCACAGGGAAAGGCTTCAAGAAGTCACTCCAGCTCAAGATTCTGAGGTGTGACTACTTCCAGAACTTCAATGACTACTTCCCCAAGGGCAGAAACTTCATGGTGATGCATATAAGCGGTGCGCTATTTGGCGATCTGCCCAGGAACGAACTTCCTCTACCTGAGGTGGCGGAGCTGCCCCCGATTCCCTTTGAGCAGCTCATGAGAGCTTACCCACTGATTGCAAAAAGTGTCGGAGAAGAGTATGAGAGCCTTTTTCGATCCTTTTCTGTGAGAGACCTGGACGATAGAGAGGATCTCTTAACTTCATTCAAAAATGCCGTTGAAGACGCCTCCCACATATTTCAGACGTTGAGCGAGGACGCAGTATCATCGCTGCCCACCATTGACTTGAACGAGTGTGTCTACAATTACATCGAGCTCAATGTCTACGACAAGATTTGGTCCAAACTGGCAGACTTGGAAGACAATCAGGTGACGTCGCACTATGGCGAACTGGAAAACCTGAGTTTGAACCAGGTATCGCTGCCAGATGGAGAAAAGATGGAGATTGAAACCTTTTGCATCTTGGAGAAGCGCATAGCTAAGGCCGTTGTGGAATTTAAGAAGCTGGAACTAACCACCAACTCTGCTACGAAAACGAAAGTATTTGTCGACACAATAACCATTTTGAGCTCGATCGAAGGAATTACGATTGACGCTGATACATTGGTGGGGCTGCTTCTACTTGTTGTGGTGCAAGCTGCGGTTCCGAAGCTAGAGAGCCATCTATTTTATGCACAGAACTTTTCATTCCAGAACGTTGATGTTGGAATGACAGGCTATGCTCTGTCTACATTTGAAGGGTTGCTGTACTATCTGAAGGATGAGAACTTGGATGTCCTGAAGAAATACTCTGCTGAAAACAGGAGAATCATGTCTTATATTGACGACAAAGCATTGGTGCAGCTCAAGAGACTCGCAGATAGCTTTTCCAATGAGAAGGACTCACCTCTCAAGGCCAGAACTGCCAATGGGGACTCTGTGCTTATGCAAGCAATCCAATCGAATGATTTCGAAGTTTGGAAACTATTGGCAGACTACGAGGCCATCTACCCCTTGGAGGACATACTCGGTGATCGCAATGTCTCAGATACGAATCTACTGTCTGCGGCATTACATGGAGAAAACTTTGCCATGGTGGACGATATAACTGAAGTTTTGCTAGCATCGTGTACAGATGCGGAACTTGTGAGCTATCTGAACTCTCAAGACCAGCACAAGAGAACAATTGGCCATTATTTGTTCCATTACAAGGACTTGATACCGAAGTTGGGACCTTACGTTGATTGGAGATTGAAGGATATCAACGGGCAGACTCCACTGTTTGCGCTGTGTCGCAGTTACGATAGCAGTGACTACTCTGGCCTGATTGAGGTTGTGTTTTCTGTTGTTGATGAGTGGTACAAGGCCAACAATAGTGTTTTTGACTACGAGGACCATATTGACTCTAGGGGAAATACTTTACTGCATATAATGAAGTCGCACATTAGCACGCTCTTTGGGTACGACAGGATTAATGTCAACGCTGCGAACTTCAAGGGGTATACGCCACTTATGGTATACTCCAAGTACAACCGACTGGACAATATCAGAACAATCTTAACGCATCCATCCATTGATATCGACAAGACTGACAAGAATTTCTTCACGTGCCTGGACCAGGCAAAGAATCCACAGGTTTCCTCCTTGCTAGAAAATGCCCTGCTTAATGAGAAAGTTCACAAGAGTGAAGCGAAGCAGTTGGGTGTCACACGTGTAAAGCTTGATAACAGTATGTGGAAGCTGGCGCTAAGAGGAAGTCTCGATGGTCGCACTTATGAGGTTTTGCACTCATTCACCGATTTCCGGCACCTGCTAGACCTCATGAAGGTGGAGTTTCCCAATTCCTTCATTCCATTAGACTATACTTTGAAGCAGTTTGATATGCTGTTGAACTTTGGCTCTTTCAACAAGCTGAAGCTCAATCGCATTGTGGATCACCTGAACATTGCTCTACAAGGGTTCCTACTCAACAAACCGCTGCTAGAGTATGAGCTCTTGTGGGAGTTCCTAGTGCATCCTCAGTTCAGCATGGAGGAGCTGAGCCATCGCTCCAAGCTAAAGATGTTGACCCATAGGCAAGACACCGAGGAAGTGTTTCTTCAACCGGAGGAGATCAGTGAGATCAACTTTTTCCTCAAGTTTTCTCTGAAAGAGCTGATCCGGGTCAGAAACACCTATGATAAGCTCTTCAAAGTTGTGAATTTCCAGTGTCGCAAGGAAACCGAGGTGAGGGATGCCAAGATGATGTTTGCCGGGCTTGAAACGGAGATTGAGGAGCTTAGATTTGTCAAGAAGCTTTTTGCAGATGAGTGTCAAGAGCTTGTTTTTGACCACGAGATGTGTGAGACAGTGTTGTACCTCTCATTGGCGAGCGACGAGATCATCCACAAGGTTAATGATCTCATCAATACCAAGATATTCCGCTGGTGGAAGCTCTACGGAGAGCTCATAGAGATCAGCAACAGTTACAAGAAGCTCAAGCATGCTGACACAAAACGCACAGACGTTGAGAGCATTATCAGTGTCAATGAGGAGGGCTTCCATGATCTAACCAGTGTGACGAGCTTTACACATACACCAAAGAAGAAGAACAAGCCGTCGTTCCTGTCTAACTTCATCGAGTCCAAGAGACACAAGTTTGAGGCTAAACTGCTGGAGAACATGAGAAATGTCAAGGGCAGTCTTGTGGAACTCAACAAGGACATCAAGCTTAATCACGAGACACTCGCGATGGAGATCAACAACTTTGTCAATTTCAAGACAGACATGATGCGGATTGTGATCCAGCGGTATGTGGAGAGGCAAATCAGAGACGTAAAGTTCCAGCGTGTGATGCTGAAACGTGGGCTCGAAGATCTACGCAGCATTAATGCTTAAAATCGTCATTTGTAGCCCAACTTTACTGACACAAAAGTAAATAGCTTTATTACACCTTCACTGCTGGTTGTTGTTGTTACCCATAAACTGGCTAGCCATGTCTCTCAAAGCCGGGTTGCTCATTATAGAAGAGAGATCTGGCATGCCTCCGCCGTTCTGGAACTGGCTGGCCATGTCACGGACCGCTGGGTTGTTCATCATGTTGCCCATCATCTCTGGGTTGCTCATAAGGCTCTGGGCCATCTGAGCCACCATCGGGTTACTCATCAGTGACGACAGGTCTGGCATTCCGTTGCCGAACATGCTGGAAAGGTCTGGCGTACCGTTTTGCGGCTGGGCCTGGGCGTCAGCCTGTGGCTCAACCTGAGACTCGAGAGACTCCTCCACTCTCTTCTTGGCAGTCTCGTAACCCTTCTTCATAGCATCGGATGGAGTCTCCTCGTTGTCCATTCCCTTCTTGTAAGCCTCCATCGCCTCCTGAGGCTTCCCCAAGGCGTAGTAGGCGAGTCCCAGACGGGAGTAAGCCTTGGAGTATGATGGGTCAATCTCGATAGCAGCTTTAGCATCAGCCACGGCCTCCTCGTGCTTGCGAAGAGACGAGAGGGCAGCGGCTCTGTTGGAAAGATAGATCTTGTTCTTTGGAGTGAGCTCGAGGGCCTCAGTGTACTTGTCGACAGCACCCTGGAAGTCCTTCTTGGCCATGGCCTTGTTGCCTTCACCCTTGAGAGCCTCGGCCTTGGCCACAGTCTCCTCGTCAGGAGTCTCAGTCTCAGCTGGAGTCTCAGTCTCAGTCTCAGGCTGGGCCTGGGCTGACTCTACGAGCTCCTTGAGGGACTTGCCCTTCAGGGGCTCCTCTTTGTCAACGCCAAAGGCGTCGGCAACACAGTCGATGGCAACATCGAGAGACTCCACGTAGTCCTCAGAGACTGACTTGGAGGAGCTCTTGAGGAAGTCTATCACGAGCAGCGCGAGTTCTTTGTTGGACATGTTGGGTGGCGGATGGTGATGTGTTTTTCGGGCGAGAAGGCCACGAAGGGCTGATGAGATCAAGAGTGGAAAAGTGGAGACGGGGGGATGTTTGGGGCTTAAATATAGCAATTGATCTAGTCCATTTTGATAGATGTTAAGTAGTGGTATTGATCTTAGCGGAATTGAGGCGTGAAAGCATGGGCGATACTGGTCAATGATATCAGCGGTATTAATACCCAGAACAGATAGATATGGCGAGTAGTGCAGAAGTAGAAAGTGTGAATGGCATTTGAATAAATAGCATAAATAGAATAAATAGTATAAATAGCGAGGTGGAATAAATAGTGGAGTGGACTACACCTTCTTGAGTCCCGCAAGCCTGTCGTACTCTCCAGACAGAATTCTCTCCACAATGGCGTTGTCCTTATCCTCAGCACCATCCTCTAGCACACGCATCTTGAGCTCGTCCATCGCCCACTGGTCCACGCCCGTCTCCTCCTTGAACATGTGGATCCCGACAAGCACCACGAGCGCTGGCACAAACCCGTAGTACATCAAGTCCTCCCAGCCCTCCTTCTCATTTGCCCTCACGATTTTCCACTTGATCTTACCGTCCTTGTCAGCGTAGGGAACCTTGTCCACAATGTCGCCAGAGGCTCCGTTACCAGCATTAGGGAGAAGCTGATTCAACAGCTGTGAGTTCTCGTAGTAAAGCTTCGACTCCTTCTCACCGAGAAAGAGTGACTCCAAGAAGCCGAGACTTCTTTTCTCAGCCATGAGAGACATCTGGGCCAGCTTGTGCAGTTCAATGTCTGAAGGCTGACGAGGAGTTCCATCGGGGTTGTGGTAGAGCTCGTGAGGCTCGGGCAACGAGTCCAGCAGGTACCGCATGTCCTCCTCGATGCGTGCCCGGAAGGCAAACCGAGGCTGCGATGTGTGGATGAGTCTGAGTCTTGATGGTATACGAAGTCCCCTTTTCAGCATTTGTGATGCTTGTAAAGATATGGATCTCGATAAGTGGAGTGGAGTGGGGATCCCGGAAGTCTGTGCGCGGAGATCCGACCACACGTGACGCAAACCCTCGAGGTGTGATAACAGTCTCCATACACAACAGCATGTCGCTTTTCTTCAAGTCGCCCATTGACCTTGAAATCCGGCTCGATGGCGAGGACTCTCGTAAGCACGTCGAGGTCAAGTCCAAGCAAGGTAAGAAGGATAAGTATCCACTCTATGAGGATGGTGAAAGCATATCTGGAACTGTCACTGTTCGGGTGAAGGATGGCAAACGGGTGGAGCACACGGGGATCAAGGCACAGCTGTTTGGGTCAATTGAGATATCCAATGGCCAGAGAGATGACTTCCTATGCCTGAGCCATGATCTCGTGCCAGCCAATGAGCTCGACCACTCGGAGACTTACAACTTCAACTTCAAAGACGTGGAGAAGCGTTATGAGAGTTACCGGGGCAAAAACCTCTCAGTGTCTTACTACGTGAAGATCACGGTCTTCCGCAACTCCGCTGACATAACAAAGACGAAAAAAATGTGGGTGTACATCTACTCGTCACCTGCTGACTTGAAAAAGTCCATCAAGCTGGACATTGGCATAGAGAATTGTCTACACATTGAATTTGAGTACTCAAAGTCAACATACTCACTCAAGGATGTGATCGTCGGAAGAATCTACTTCCTACTTACGCGGCTCAAAATCAAGCACATGGAGATTTCATTGATAACGAGAGAGACTGTTGGAGTACAGCCCAACCAGCTCACGGACTCGTCCACGATCCGGTACGAAATCATGGATGGGTCACCTGCCAAGGGTGAAACCATTCCGATCAGAGTCTTCCTGGGTGGATACGACCTCATCCCGACCACAAAGACCAACATGTTTAGTGTCAAGAACTATCTCAGCTTGGTAATCATTGACGAGGATGGCAGACGCTACTTCAAACAGTCGGAGATTGTACTATTCAGAGCAAAATAAAGAACTGTACTAAAAAAAGAATACGAAGCCATTTTCTAACGACGTGGTTACTTTCTCTTGCGCCATCTGAGATTGGCCATGTTCTCTCTAGCTACCGTGAAGGAGCTCTTGGAGAAGATATCATCAATCTCTTCGAGAGTCTTATCCTTGGTCTCTGGCATGAAGAAGAACTGGTAGATGAGTGCAAGCACGGCGATACCTCCGTAGAAGCCCAGAGTGAGCCCCGTGTAAGTGAAGGCATTCTGCATTCTTGTGAAGTTGTAAGTGACGATGAAGGACCACAGGTAAAGGAATGTGGAGCAAATCGTCATACCGAGCGGTCTTGTCTTGAGGTCGAAGGACTCAGCTGGTACCACCCATGTGAGACAAGCATAAGAGCCAAAGAAGCCCATGTAAAGAATGATACCCGTGAGGTAGACACCTTCGGCAGCTTGTAGATTGGTCTCAGTGTCGATCTGGTAGCCAGCACCCACAAAGACGAGACCGACAATACACCCAATAATGTTCATACCCCAGGCTCTTCTACCAAATTTGTCCATGTATAGGATGGCTGGAATCGTACCAAGAAGGAGCGAGCCACCACCCACAAGAGACATGAAGACGGCATGCTTTGTAGAGAAGCCAATTCTCTGCATCAAAGTGGAAAGGTAGTAGAGGACACCGTTGATACCGGACATCTGGCCAAAGAAAATCATCATCGAGCCATAGACAAGAGCTCTTCTATTTCTTGGAATGAGGAACAGCTCCATGGCAGACTGCCACTTGCTCTCTGTGGCGTTACGCTCGTGTTCCTGCTGGGCAGCCTGTCTCATCTCGAAGAACTCGAGCTGGTTCTTTGGGTCAGAGATATCTCTAAGCCTCTTCCACACGGCAAAGGCCTCACCATACCGGTTCTTGTGGGCAAGGTATCTTGGACTCTCTGGCAAGAAGAAGAGGCCAATCAGCAGCAGCGTGGAAAACACAAGTGAGGACCCCACCATGAACCGCCATCCACCACCCACCTCGTAGAAAATGGCAGCAATGGCATATCCTAAGACCTCACCCAAGGCAATGTTGAACTGATACATAGAGACAATGTTACCACGGACGTTGGCTGGAACACACTCCGAGATGTAGATACCGACACATCCACCCTCGATACCGACACCAATTCCCAACAAAAATCTGCCAGCGTACATCATCTCGTGATTGATGGAGCCCGCACAGATGGCCGCTCCGATAGTATACCAAATACACGAGATGATGATGGACATTCTTCTACCGAGATAGGCATTCAGCGGAGTCATCATGATGGAGCCAGCCATAGCACCCAGCGGCATCAGCGCCGAGATAAGAGAACTCTCCTGGTCAGTGAGTTCGAGTGCTGGGGTCATCCCGATACGAGCACCTGAGATAATCGACTGGTCAACACCGGATAGGAGCCCCGCAGCAGCTGCAAAGGCTCCCAACAACACCACCATGTTGTTTTTGTTTTTGAAGTTCAGCTCAACCTCCATCCCCACAAGTCTCTGGAAGGGTGTTCTTTCAGCCTTGTACTGCGAGGCGAGAAGCTCCATCTCCTCCAGCTCGGCAGCGAAGTTGAAGTTTGGATCATCCTGGATACGCGAGATCTTTTCATGGGTCTTGTCCTCATGAACTGAGGGCGAAGAGGTGGACACTTGGTCGTCGGAGGCTTTTTCGAGAATCCCAGACATGGTGAGCTACAGGGTGGGGAAACGACTCCTTAAATTATGGGGAACTCCACTGGTGCGGACGGCGAATTATGACTCCTTACGCAGGGTGCCGGAGAAACTGCATGACGCGCTGCGGGGTGGAGAAACTTGCTTGCCAAGCTTGCCCAAGTTTCTCCGCCCCACAGGGGTTGTTCCGAGGATTATCCCGGCAGTTGTATAGCCTACGCTCTAGCCTATCCGGCCAGCCTAAAATTAACCCGTGGTACTGGATCAATCAAGCTCGGAGTTGTTGGGTGGTGAGGGACTAATGCACCGCTGTCCAGGTCTACGGAAGTTGTCGACCCCGGAGAAAAAAGGTACAGCCTCCGCTTACCCAATGCGGCTTCCCCTCGAGCTTGTCCACTCAAAGTTGCTGACAAAAGTCTGGATGTGAACAGATCTAGACTCCACAATCGGATCTCATCCCGCCACCGGATCTCGCCGTGGTTGGGAGAACCGCATTTGGCTCCGGGCGAGAGTGCAAGCGGCTGAAGCCCCCGGAGAAACTCGGGATTGGCCAAATAATATCGGCGCGTAGGCCAAGGTTGTCAAACTTGACGTGCATGAGTCTCAACTATGACGATGGCCAAAAAATGAAATAACTTCCCCCTACAAGCTTCAATCAAATCTTATTAAACTTACTGCCAGCAGCATAAAAAAACTAACTATATAAAGCACCATTTTGGTCTAAACGACTGTCGACTTCAGAGCGTACTTGATGAACTTACCAGCGTTTCCCTTTTCATACTTGACCTCCTTGTCATCGTGAACACTCTCTGGGACAATCGCCTCCTCAACAATAGAGCCCTTGTGTGGGAAGAAGTAGCACAAGCCCCAATAGACAAAGAAGGCAGATGGGAAGGAGTAGAAGTACCCAAGAAGGTAGAGGTTCAGCATTCCGTGAGGAAGGATGATCGACGTGTTGATGTAAGAAGCCAAGCCCGGAAGTAGGGGAACAAAGCCCACAAGGAGAGGTGGAACAGTTCTCCAGTTGGTACCGAATCTGCCAAACTTGTAGATACCCTTTGGAGTGTAGAGGTCTGGAGTCGAGAGCTTACTCTTCTTGATGAGGAAGTAGTCACACATGAGCACCGCGGCAATAGGACCCAGGAAGATGGCGTAACCACCCATGAAGGCTGTGAGCGTGGTGGCATTCTGCAAAACTTCCCATGGACACAAAGCCCAGCCACCAAGGATGAGAACGAGATATTGGCCTCTTCTAATGTTAATGTACTTAGGGAAAAGAGCAGTCAGGTCGTTGGCAGCAGAGATGGAGTTGGCAGAGATGTTGATACCAATCTGGGCAATGAGGTAGGAGAAGGCAACGAACCAGGCTGCAACTCTGCCACCTGGGGTGTCAATCCATCTCTGGGCAATGAGAAGTGGGTCCCAAAGCACCTCACCGTAGATGATTCTCGAGGAAATACCACCAACAATACCCATTGGGGTAAGAATACCCTGGTTGATTGGAATGGCATAGAGCTGAGAGAAGGAGGCATACTTGTTTTTGGAGTAACGAGTGAAGTCGTTAACGTTCACAGCCATTGTAGCGTAGGAGGTGACAGACGAGGCAATGCACTGCATAATGAGCCACGAGAGACGTGAGCCGTGAACCTGGTTCTCGGTAGTCCAGATGGCACTCACACCACCAGCCTTCTGGTTGAGGTAGATCATCAAAGCGATACCGACAATTGGACCAGTGCACATCTTCACAACGAGGAACCACTTGATGTGCTGAGCCTTGATGTAGTGGAATGGGATACAGATCACAGTGTAGATGAAGTAGCACAACAACATGGAGGAAGTTGTGGCATTGGATGGGATGTGGTCAGGCATGTTGGCGAAACGTGGGGACATGGCAAGAATGAGAGTCTGGATACACTCGGCACCAGTGTAGGCGTTGATACCGTAGTAGTAGCATCCCACAATGAATCTGACAATAACGACAAAGTACGAGAAGTAGAACCCGAAGGAGGCTCTGGCCTCCACAGAGAATGGAATGTGGTACTTGGAACCAATCAGACCGTGCAAGGAGATGATGAAGGCATTGATGGTGTAGCCAATGACATCACAGGCAAAGAAGAGACCTGGTGAGAGGCCCATGTCAATGAAGGACCCTGCAGTTCTCCAAGAGGAGGCGGAATAGGAGTCCGAGACCCAGTAAGCCATATAGTGGTATGGTCTCCAGGTCTGGTCCTCCACTGGGGTAGGCTCCATATCCTTATTGGACCAGACATGCTTACCGTTACTCTCTGGAACACACAGAAAGCGGTCAATTTTTTTCAAGACACCTGGCGGGGTCTCTGGTTCGTTAGAACCCCCTGAAACAGAGATTACCTCTTCAGACTGAGCCAGAGTCTTGTCCTTCTCGAAATCAGACATGCTTCTTGGTTAATTTGGTAGGTGTATAGGGTTATATATCCTGTCGGAGGTCCGGCGGCGTTAGCGATAAGGATCTGCAATGATAAGGTCCTTTAACGTTATCACACAATACCGGATAAATCAGGTGTTTGACCAGATAAGCCTAGTACTACAAAGAGAGAAAGAGAAAGAGAAGGAGGAGAGAGAAGGAGAACAGGTTTGAACGAACGCATCACTCCATTATATAGTGAAAACTTTTCACTGAAAAGTTTGCAGCGCCGTGGGGAGATGCGAAAAGAAATGTGAAAAATTTTGGTGTAGGGCTACCCCTGGGGACCAACTTACCAAAACTGTAATGAATGAGAGCTACCACTGTATGCTACCTAGAAAAGCCTCACGCGTAGACGGAGCTTCATACACACACTATTTTCTAGATAGATTAAGCCCCTGGAATCCCGTGTGCTTGGTATTCTTGATATCTATTAGGCCAAGCTCGCCAAGTTGGGCCCTGGCGGGAAACTCCGAGCGCTCTTCATTCCCCTTTTGGGTGCGGCCGCGGCATCTGACGCATCTGAAAAATCTCATCGGATAAACCTGCCCTGTCCAAAGTGAAATATTATACGGCTGGCCTGTCAGCTTAGCCACTTCCCAGCACATCTTGGCCCATCTGTCTGTCGAGGCACCTCAGCCCCACCGTTATGGATCTCGCAGCTCTTTGAGGTACCTCAAAGCTCTGGCCACACCTGTATGGGCTTGCGCCAATTGGAGGCTTTTGAGGTGCTTCAGGGTTGCATCAGCGGCTTCGCTCATGTCGGGTAATGTGGTACAACATGTGCCATGTGTGTGCTTCTAACCGAGGAGCTTCTTACCGCCTGTTCAAGCCCCTATGCCTTTAGAGTGCCAGCAGTCTCCCCAGCGTGAGCCTCTGGATGAGTCTCCCCAGCTTGAGCATCTGGATGAGTCTCCCCATGTGGCTGGCTCCACGTAATTCCGTAGGCGATATGGGCCTTTTAAATACTCCCAGACAAGTATTATTTAGGCAAAAGGAGGCGACACACCGCAAACCCACCGCATTCCGCTATCGCCCAGTATGGAGAGACGGATCGTCTGCAGATCCTTATCACCTAGACGAGCCCGTCTCCGCCGAAACCACACTTCCGTTCCTGAGATGTTTATCGTGTGATGATCCGCACACGCGGTGTTCGGATGTCGCACCAAGCGCACTCCACCAACCTCCACCACGCCATGGGAAACGTCAAGCCTTTCCACCACGAGCCCCGCCGAGTCCAGCAGCTCTCCAGTGAACTTCTTATCGCCGGAGGCATCGGAGCACTCCGTGGAGCTGTTATCGGCGTCTCCACAGCGCTTGTCCTGAGGCTAATCTCGCCAACTTACAGACTTGCGAGAACACAGGTGAAGGTGTTTTACCACGCCACGTGGATCTCAATGGGGGCTGTGTGGTGGGCAGAGAGACAGCTCCTGGACTTTGAGGAGAGAACAATGCGTGAGGAGCAGGAGAGACGAAGCCGGCTGCTGGACGAGGCTGCGGACCGCGGAATTTACTTGGAGGAGAAGCGCTAACCATATTCAATACACAATCATCTTCTCTTGGCCATAAACGTGTCCTCAACAAGCAATCTGGTTGCGTTCTGCCCCCACTCGCTCTGCTGGACCCCAGCAGCAAGCTCCACCACGGTGGAGGAGTCATCCACCAGTGCGGGAGAGCCTCTTCTTATGATGCTGACATCGCTCTCAAGCCTCACTGCCGTGATGTAGAAGGAGCTATCGGCGATGACCAGCAGGCTCAGAGTCCCCGGTATCAAGAGTACGCTCCGTACTCTGTGAGCTTCCAGTACCGTGTGCGTTTCACCCAGAATGTGGATCGAGTCCGAGGTGTAAACCACAAAGAGGGAGTGCTCCGGTACCGCAACCACGTCCTTGATTGGCGATCTCGTCTCAATCGTATCGTAGACTGTGGCAGAGAAGTCGGTAAAGAAGCAAACGAGCTCGCCACAGCACTTGAAACGGTTCTCCTCTCGCGTTTGGACCTCTTTGAAGCCTTTGGAGATCTCCAGCACCTTAGTCACGGTATCGGCAATGATCAGATGGTCATCATCGAGAAACGCAAATTCAGGCTGATGAAGACTCTCGCCCTGATACTTAAAGAGAGGCCCCATGCCAACATCGCCCATTGCCGGGAAAAGACTCACTGTGTAACTGCCCAAGCCAGTCTCGAGACACGCGAGCCATTTAGGTGAGGTTATTAGCCTCTGTATATGACCAATGCCCTTCAGCTCTGTCGAATAGATGACTTCCGACAACGAGCCCGTGTTGAGGATTGTCGTGAGCACTGTCCTTTGGTTCTCCACACTGGCGATACTCAGGAGATTGCCTCTGGTGACATGGCCTAGAGGCTTTTCAATCTCAAGCACGGGATCCTTCTTCAAGTCCAAAGAGTATATCTTCACCATCAGCCCACACTCGGAGTAGACCATGATCTGTTTGCTCCCCTTGTAGGCGGTCTCCACAGGCTGCACCCCGCTTCCCAACCACTCGACTGATGAGATGCCAAAAAGAGGATCCTCCTGTATCGCAATATCACACTCTGGGTCTGACAGGTCAAACAGGCGGGCAGTGGAGCATTCATCCTGCTTCATCACTACACAGATCTTGTCATCTCCCCATGCGATTTGCCTTGTTTGAAAGAAGTCTGCGCTCAATGCCACTGTGCGGATCCTCTCTAGCGTGTCAGTACGCCTTACAATGAGCCTCGTCGAGTGAACATATGCTATGTGCTTCCCTGAGGAAGAGACAACAGGAGGAAATGTGTAGGAGAACTGCGTGGACATGGCGTGGAGTTGTGTCTCCAGATCAAGAGTCTTGATGTAAACAAAAGTGCGGTGTGCGGGTGAAAGCGTAATGTCAATCGCATCCATCACTGCCCTTGGATACAACCACCATGAACCAAAAGAGATCGGAGACGCTGATAAGTGCGTATCGACCCTGGCCATTCTAACCTTAGAAAAAGTGGATACAAATACGGACTTCATCGTCCAGCGACTCACCAATATGGTGGCCCTCTCAGTGAGTAGACTCGTGACGCCTGGCTAACAAACAGACTTCCACAAACACACCAGAGGTGCAATCATCCGAGATGCTACAGATCGAGTATAATGGCTCTATGATTGTACGGCTTGTTGAAGAGCTCCTATCAGTATCCCGAACGCTCAAGGAGAGCTGGATATTGGGCCAACTGCCGCAAAGCGAAAAGCAACAGGACGATCCCCTCAAGGGCTCTGGCGAAAAGGTGAACGAGGTTCTCAAGAGGATATTGCAGACGAAACAGTACGATGAAGAGGTTGACGAACTGGAGGAAGAGGAGGAGCCAGAGGAGGAGCTTGTAGAGGAACCTGAGGAGGAGCCAGCGGTGAAGCAAGAGGATCAAAAGGAGGTGGAGGAGGCTCTACCGAAGCGGGAGCCTACAGAAGTGAAGGAGGAACCGAAGGAAGAGCCTAAATCGGAACCCATTGAGACGAACGAATCTGTCAAGCAGGAGGTTGTGGACCCAGTCAACGAGCTTGAGATGGATATGGACGCAGGTGGACTCGGCGACTACGACTTTGACAATTTCGGTACGATGGATGACCAGGATAATGATATCATAATGCTCGGGTGAGTTCATAGAATAATTTGGTGATTGTTCTTTCATTGTAGTGACTTCGTATTATGGCCGCACTCGTGCGTTAACCAGGAAATTTTCAAGTGAACTACAAGGGCATACTGAGGGCAAGATGAGTGAGGAGCCTGCTAGAAAGAAACAGAAAATGACACTCACTCCTCCTGACGAGATCTTCTCACAGACAAAGTCCCCTCAGATTGTGATAAAGAAGGGCGACAAAATACAGAAAAAGGTGCAACAACTACTAGATACAGCCAAGACAGAACCTGTGGTTGTGATGGCATCCGGTGGAGGAATCCAAAAGATGGTCACCATCTTGGAAATCGTTAAGGCGAGGCTGAAAGAGGAGACGGGTGAGTATGAACAGTGGAACACGCTGGACTACATGGAATCTGTCGTCTCAGTTAATGCCGTGGTGGACAAAAAAGTGCGTGTGTCAGTGCTCTACTCCGTAATTGGTCCAAAGGGTATGGAGGAGCATAAGGGTTGGACCAGACAGGATGTGAGCTAATTGATTTGCAATCATTGATGGACAATTGCCTGACAGAAAACGCTCAGAGGGAATAAGGGGAACACTCAGAACAGAACAGGAAGCCCAGAGGTAATAAGGCAAGGGATATATAAGCTGATTCTCAAACACGAATATTTATCGGCGCACTATATGACACTATAGTGAGCTGTCATGTCCTTCAGCACATTAGTCGCCTCGGTGGGTGCCTTCCTCGTCAAGGTGTGGAACTTTGTCAATGTTCCGGGTCTGCTGATGTATATCTTCTTTGCCTTCTTCTTCTCACTTGTGGGTGGATTCGTATGTTATATGCTATACCAATTGGGTGTATGGTGCATATATGGCCCACAACCTGTTGTGCGTGAACCGCCCATTGAAGAGATCACGTACGAGGTTCTCCAGAGAAAAGCTGACGAGATTTATTTAAGGAGTAACGCTAAGCTTGCGGCTGAAGCGGCATGGGATAGTGAGTGCTCAGACGAGCACTTCTATCATCACAAGCACGAAGCTGCTGAGTATGAGGACTACTCTGCTAGAATGGAGCACTTTTACGAATTCAAGGACCTGGCACACTGCAAGGATAGAGATGATGAGCCGATGTGTGAGAAAAGGAGCAACCCGTACGAGTACTTGAGCACGCAAGAGAATTGTGCCTACGAGGAGTCGAAGCTCTGGTACATATTCCGCCCGAAGCACCCCAAACCAAATGTGCGCTATGTTTACAGCTGGACCGAACCGATGGTGGTATAAAATGGCATGGCGCGTACTGCTGTAGTGTAATTTGGAGAGCTCCAAGATTGGAGCCTGTTCTAGGCTTTTATTGATGAGAGTCACAGTATGTCAAACAGCTAGATTAACATTTCGTAAAAGCGCGAGTGGTTTAGCGGTAAAATTCCAAGTTGCCATCTTGGAGCCCCCGGTTCGACTCCGGGCTCGCGCATTCTTTTTTTGCTGGTTTGCCTCAACCGGGTAAGCCCGCCACAAACCCAACATGTGGCGCGGACCGTTCTTTTCTCATCCATCACCGCGACAACCGAGCAACGTGCATGTGCCACATGTTGAAACACCCATATTGCTAAAGAAACTATTGCTATCAAACTTTCAATCCAACCTTACTGCTAGTCACTAATATTCCATCGACTCTTTCACATCCTCATCACACAGTCACTTGTGCATGTCGTTTCTGTTCCGGTGGCTAGACCTGGGGGGTCTTGATGTGGCATCGTCTATCAATGGAACACTGAGCCAATTGAAACTGCCCTACGCTTTAAGTCTGAAGAGCTTATCGTTCGGAGAGGAGCCTCCTAAACTGGAGTTGGTGGATATTTTGGAGGTCGGCAAACGTTTCAAGGGCGTATTCAGATTCCAGTACTGTGGGGAAATGAATGTTACCGTGAGTTCCAGCATCGAGATCAACTCCGTAAAGCTAATGGAGTTTGATACATTCACAAAGCCACATTACGTTCTCGCTGATAAGTCTTTGATCATGCCTGTGGACTTCCACATGGCAAATGCCAGTATAGATGCCATGCTCACCGTCGTCTATAACGGGAAGCTCACTGTGGTGTTTGCCGAGGAGCCAGCACTGGACCTCGACATAGGTACGAGTATTGACGAGCTTCTAGACAAGGAAATTATGGAAACGATGAAGCAGGATACTTTACGAATGGCTGGTGAGTTCTTGAAACAGGATCTGCCTGCGATGCTTGCGCAAAGCGCAAAGACAGAAACGTCCGAGTTTAATGCTTTGAAAGCTCTACCACAAGATATCGACTTCAACACATTTTCACTCTCGCCAAAACTCACTGACGTTGTTCAGCAGGCTGATCTGGCACAGTATGGGCCCCGTCCAGTAAAGCGAGAGATACGCAGAAGGCGTATAAAGATGAGATCATCTACACCCCCTCCTCCTCCTACAAACATCTCGGAGATGTCGTCCCCTACACTGATTGATACGTCTTCTGATTATTGTGGCGACACTCTTTATGACGAAATGGAGGACCCTTACGCCAATATTACACATCCGCTTGACATCGAACCAGGCTTTGAAAACTTGAAACATCTCATCCCTCAGACAAAAAGGCCCAGAGGCGCAAGCTCCAATTACAGAAGACTGGGGCCAGCTCTGACAGCGGAATAGACATTAGCATGTATGGACTCAGGTCTGTACCTCATTTATTACTCATTAATGAACTCCTTGTAGAAGCCAATTTTCAGAAGTATTTCATCCTCGTCACACCTCAGGTACTCCATAACTTCTGGCGTGAAAACGCCGAAGTCATAGTCCTTGTCTCCGAACTCTTCAAAGCATTCGATGAACTTTCTCCATTGAGAAGATGTCCAGTTATCAGCGTCACGGGGTGGTTCATCCAGCGGGGAAAGCAGTGAGGGATAAAGTGTCCCTGATTGAACATCCTTCAATACAGATTCGTCTGCAGCCTCCCTTTTCAACGCTGTGCTTTCCTCATCGGGGTATATGCTGAACTTCTGTCTCTTGGGCGACGGCTCCCGCGTACTTGTTTCCAGTGCTTCCATATCGATTGGAACAGTGAGTTCTGGAACGGGCTCGTCATCGCTTGAATCAAACTGAGAAAGATTCAAAGCTCCAATTATTCGGGGCTCTGTTCGTTTCGGCGATTTGGGAGGGGCTGGCCGTACAACCGGGAGCCGCAATGGTGAGTCTCTCACTGTGTGCGAAACGCGTGGCGTACTTTGCCTGCTTTGTGACCTGATGTGTGCCGATGTTCTCTTTTCTGGGGTTATCAGCTTCGAAGAATACAGCTCCCTGTAGCCATTAGTCCTAGTTGTAGTGGTGTCAGGGTGATCCGTGGGTTTTGATATCACTGACTCGGAGCCCGCAGATTGAGATGTGCGACGACTTGTTTGTGTCACAGGGGGCGAAGTGACCTTGACTGGGTGATTGGAGTCCTCTTCATCACTAAATTCGTCATCCTGGCTTTCATTGACGGCCTCAGCTGGCGAAGGAATTGCATCTCCTGCGACAACCTCAGCTATATCAGTGTGAGCATCTACTGGATCGGTGCCATTCCTGTCAGGTATTCTCAGCTCCCTGTTAAGCTTTCTGGGACTTGATCCGAGTCTTCTCTCATCATTATCCGGGTAACGGTGCTTCTCTGGACTTAGCAAGTCGCTAGGGATGTCACTCATCAATGTATCGTCAGACTCTTTGTGATTGTTGTAGTCGTCTGCGGGAGGCAGCCTCACCTCACGCAATGCGAATGACTTGGTTGGGGAAGCCAGCTTTGGTGTACCTTTCCTCATTGGCTTCCTCGGACTGTCTTTCAATGGCACGTTGATTGTGGAGTCTTGTGAAACCGTTCTGTATCGCCTTAGGGTCTTGACTGGAGATGTCATGATGTTGGAGTCATTATGGCCTCCCTGTGGTGTGGATCTGACGCTACGACTTCTTCCCGGTGTCAGCTTCTCAAGCAGACCGTTGCTCTCGTAACGGGCGAGGTTTTCCTGGAGCTCTCTCCTTATTTCGTCTGTGCTCATTGGTGTGTTTTCCCAAAGGGGTAATGCAGCTAGCGCGATTTCGCCATTTCGCGTCAAGTGTTCAGACAGACGGGTCACGTGACTCTTGGAGCTCGCGCCTCATTCACGTGATTGCCGCGAATAAGTGACTATTTGCCCCCTTTACCTTCTCATCATACCTAATAACATCAACATGTCAGAACCGACTCTTTCGCCTAGCTCGGGTGGCGTTTCACACCGTCGCCGGTCCTCTTCGATCATATCGCACGTGGAGGAGGAGACTTTTGAAGAGAAAATCGATCAGGAAACAGAGCCAAACTTGAATGCTAACTGGGTACACTCCAAGGGCGCCTGGGTCATCCACGTTGTCATCATCCTATTCCTCAAAATGTTCTATAACCTAGTACCTGGCATCTCAAACGAGATGTCTTGGACTCTCACAAACGGTACTTATGTTATTGGCTCCTATATCATGTTCCATTTGGTAAAGGGCATCCCCTTTGACTTCAACTCTGGTGCATACGACAACCTCACAATGTGGGAACAGATGGATGAAGGTGACTTCTACACACCTTCGAAAAAGTTCCTGGTGAGCGTTCCTATTGGGCTCTTCCTGTGTACTACGCACTACTGCCATTACGATCTGAAACTGTTTGTGGCAAATTTGGTTCTTTGCGCCATTGGTGTCGTGCCGAAGTTGCCCGTTTTTGACAGACTCAGAATCTCCATTTTCTGATACGACGAATGTATGACATAGACCCAGGAACAATTTTTAATATTGAAACTACTTGTAGAGTAATGCGCTTATCGATCATAAAGTCTGGCCCTCACCTTGTCAAGAACAGGGTCCTCGATTCCCTTCTCCACACAGAGCTTATAGAGGCTCTCCACCATTTCGTAGTCATCAAGAGATAGTTGCGATGTGTTTGAGAACAAGTCTCTTTGAGAGTCTGTGGATCTCGTGAGTATGGACTCCGTAGTGGACTTGAATGTATCCAAAAACTGGTTGAAAACGTTCTTGTTGGAGGTCTTTGGAGTGGTGCAGCTTTTGAGGAAAACAGGGGAGTAGTGTGAGACATCAAGTGACATAATGGAGCCGATGAACTTATCCACATCGTACTGGAACACCCCCCAGCAATTCTCGGAGAGCAAGTGCTGATAGATCAACTCAGGCTCATCGATTGTGGAGAGTAATGTCAAGTTCTGCGATAGCACCACAATGCCAACTCTGAAGAGTGTCTCCTTCACACCTTCCAGCAGTGCAATGTCGAAGATTCTCAAGAGGAAAGCGAAAGGGATTGTGATGGAGTAGAAGGATAGCAGCCATTGAGAGAGAAAAACTTTGGTGTCAATACCGAGAGTCTCGAAATGAGTGGCCAACTCCGGGATCTCCAATTTCAAAATCTCTTCAAACTGGTAGAACCACACACTGAGTCCTGACATCTCATTATCGTAAATCGATCTGAGATTATTCATCTCAAAGAGCTTCACTAAAGCGTTGAAAGTCTTAAGCTCATCCTGAAAGTGGAAAAGCAGCGGCGCCACTATGAACTGCAGCCCCTGACAGTATCCCATATCGGAGTCAAAGATGGAGTAAGCATTCAGCACTCTTTCGAACTTGTTCCTCGTCTCGTAATCCACAAACATCGAGAGCTCTGGGAACGTTCTGCTGACGTCTTTGGAAATGATGCTGATGTCTGGCGAAACGTCCTTGTTTAGTGATTCATACAAAGTCTCCATATAAGAATCGACGTTTCCCAGTGCATCGGCTGAGTGGGTGAGAACACCCCATATCCGATCACGAATAGAGGGCGGTATTCCGTTTGAGAGCATGAGTCGTGTATAGTTTGGCAATGTCAGGATGCAATTTGAGGGAGAGCGCATCAAGAACCACCAGAATACGACATCCGGTTCACAGTGCTGTTTTAGAAGCATCCTTTCACAACATGGCTGCAGTGGCTTCTTGAGGTTCATCCTTGCGCATTCGTCATCTTCAAAGATGGTTTGATGGCAAGTAGAACAGCTCAGGGCAAGATTAAAATGACCCGTTTGACTCAGGAGAGCCCCCATGTCCTCAAATGGTATATCAGAGCTCGAGTGAGAGAGTACTTCGAGGTGTGAGAGAAGCAGTTGAGTCTGGTTCTGGCCAAGCATGTTGTTAGCTTCGCATAGTTGAGACTCCAAGGTCAGCAGCTGGTTCAGTGCTTCATCCATAACTATTGTCTTTCTTTATGCACGATTTGTGGAGCTTCTTGAGGTTGATGCCAGATTTTGAGCGGAATTGATCTTAGGATAGGTATGAATGAATGACTATAGTTGGTATCCTAACAGATCGATGCTGAGTGGTGATCGGCTCGCTTAGTTTACGCAGGTTTGTTTTTGTATGTTTCATCGCGGCATGTTACGCGCCACAGGACGCGTATATACGACGCGACGCGTCATCCCTTAGTGCTGCGCACATTGTCTCAAGGCAAGTCTACAATGCATAAGCGATGCAATTATGTATTAGGTATCAATGCTATGGTCTATGCAGTTTCCCTCAGCGTGGTCTCGTTCGTAAGTTGGTTCGTAAGCTCTGTGTTCTCCACTTTCTCATCAATGTGTGTCTCAGCTGTTCCGAGATCCTCCTCATCACCCACATCCTTGCCTTTGTGTCTCCCGAATCTGAGCCACCAGATGAAGTGTGAGAGGAAGATACCAGCCTCCATAGCTCCAACAATGCAGTATAGAACTATGCCCATTACATCAAACTCTCTTGCAAACGCCAGAGAAAGTGCAGAGAAGAAGGCTCCAGAGAAGTCGAGTGTCAGGAAGACGAAATTGATACCGACAACCTGTCCCTGTCTTTTGGCAAGCTCAAAGTATGGTGGCACAAGACCGATGGCCAGAAGAACAGAGGCGAGAACTCCAAAGATTAAAGAAGGCCACATTGTGCCCTCGTCATAAGCCTTTCTGCAAGGGAGGATGAACCCCACCTCCAGTGCTACTCCAACAATGACGAAAAGCGAAATAAGAAGCGCTTGCACTTTCTTGGACTTCTTCACTGGAGGATAGTATAGCGATTGCCACCAGGCAACAACGCAGAAGAATGTGAATAGCTGTGGTTGGATGAGAATTGGAATGCTCGATCTTCTAGACACAAAGTAAATGGAGAATGGAACTCCTGAGGCTGACCACAGGAAGAGCATAATAGGTTGAAGGCCAGTACAGTCTTTTCTGCGGTAGTTGTGGATAATCTGCGGGATGAGCTGGATGCACCAGCATACAGTGCCGATGGTTCCAAGAACGTTTGCCGGTAGAGTCTCTGACATGACTGAAACAGATGTGATATAATGTCAATGTTCAAACTTTAAGTGCTGGATAGTTTTCTTTTATAAATAAAAGTTTTCACTCATTGTGTGGCACTAATCCCGGGGGAATTTAGTGACAGGTGCTGAAAAACGGTTGCGCAAAAGAAACGTTTCGTGCCGAAAACGGAAGCTCAAGCCACTGACACAATATTGCGCTCTCACCTTGCCGTTTAGGAAGGTTGAATCGCAAAATGTGGGGTGAGTAACCATCAGCGGACCCCATGCGGAAAGTGGACACACGTTAGCGCTACCCACTATACTACCACCGCAATTGTCTTGGACCTTCCAGTATGGGCCAATTCAAGCGTTTGTGAGACTCTGAAGAGTCACCAGCACAGCCACCATAACTTGTCAGGCAATATCCTGCTACAACCGGTAATTATAACCAATTGCTCTACACAACGCTACAGTAACCTAAATCCCTTACCGTAACGTCATTATTTGTAACCCCTAGAGTTTGAAGACAAGACAATGAGCTTCTTGCGTCCCTTCTTCTTGCTTTGGTCCTTGGATAAGGCAAACTTCAACAACTCCTCGGTGTTGAAAGGATCGTCATCCACCAGTTCCTCCTCCTCGGCCGTCTTTGGGATCTTAGTGCCCCACACAGTTGTGGTGTAGTCATCTGGTAGATCTGGCTTCATATTCTCAGGTGAAATGTCTTGTCCGAGAGCAGGCCCTTCTGGCTCAAAGAACTCATAAGAACCGTAGCCCTCAGCCATGTAGAATTCTTTTGCCTTGAGCTCCTGCTCTGTTTCATAAGTTCTTTTATCACGATCCTCCTTCTTGAGCTTCGCCAGAAGCTTGCGTTTGCGATCAGTCAACTCCTTAGAGAAGAGCTTGTATATCTCTGGAGGAAGCATATTCTTCCAATTTACCTCCACGAAGGCAAACTCCGTACCAAGAGGTAAATGCCCCATATACTTGTACCGCTTCAAGACAGTTTCCGTGATCATAAGTCCCTGACTCACATTGTCAACCTTGAGCAAAAGAGTGGATGGGAAATTTGGATACGAGCCATATGTCCGTAGCAGAACCTTGACATCCAACGGCGAGAGGAAGTAACGAGTTGTGGAGTTGAAGGATGTCTGGTAGAAGAAGAAACAGTTGGTGTCATCCAATGACGATAGCGAGAGATTGCTCATTGCATCAACTAGTGGGTTTGGTTCACCATAATTTCCGTCGAAACTGTTTCCCATCACTTCCAACTTCATGTCAATCTCCGCGATTGCCTTGTGCACGTACTTGCCATCATCGTTGAAAAGCAGTTTGTCCTCCTCATATTGTTTCCATATGGCCTTCTTGTCGAGCTCGTAGTTGTCGGTTATGAACTTGAGTCCACCCTTCATCAGTCTAGCATAGGGGTAAACCTCAGAGTCGGAGTACCAAGGTGTGTTGCCGATTTTGGCATGATTCAGTCTGAGAACATGCGGAATTGGCAGAATTGAGTCAAACGGTCTTGCCATAAGCTTGAGAACGACATCGTGACCAATCTGAGGCACTTCGAAACGCTCATCAGCCTCATTCACCAAAACCGGGAGAACATCCTCGGGTCTTACGCTTTCAGCACAGAGAGGACACTCCTTCTTCGATGTGAATGACTTCTTTGCCGGTTCTGAGTCCAGAAAACTCAACAGACAGGTGTGGCAGAAGAGATGCCCACAAGCAATCATTCTCGGCGCAACAATATCCTCAGTGAGGCAGATGGGACAGTGGTGGCCTCTTGGCACAATCACCCGGAGTACCTGACTGGGTTCCAAGGGCACACTTGGGTCCGAGATCTGCGTTCTGTAGTCGAATCGGGAGTCCACAACAAAACGGTAATTGGCATTGACAAACTCCTCCTTGGACAGATGGATCCGCTCCTTGTTGCTTGATCTGCGTCTTCTTCTAGGTGCAGTCTCCTCTCTGGAGGGAAGCGAGAAGTCCAGCAGGTGATTGATTGAGATCTGGCCTCTTCTGCGAGTGCCCAGTGCAACCTCGTCCTCCAGATTAAGCGAAAAGTCGTCAAACGTTCTGGCCCCCTTCGGCTCGCGAGGCGTCGATTTCACCTTGCGAGGTCTTCTCTGAGTAGCTGGGGGAGGTGCCGTATGAGACGACATGTTAGCTGGCACAGCTGGTGCCACTGGCTTGTTCTTGGACATGGCTGGAGCCAGGTGACTTGTTGTGGCAAACGCGGTTACGAGGTTCGCGGCGGTCACGTGCGCGGAAACTTCCATCAGCTTTGGCCTTTGCCACGACATCAACACCAGAGATGTCGTTGAAAGCCGCCAATGTCAACTCGGTGAACGATCTGCGCGCCGTCACAGATGAGAGGCTGCCCGGGGCTCTGGTAGCCCTTGGCTATACACAGTCACATGCCCTGGAGGACACACGGCTCGCCATAGGGTACCTCATTGCCATTGTATCGGCAGTCACCTACTACTTGGAGAAGAATATGAGTTTCAAGCAGGCTCTTCCCTACACAAAGCTGCTGGTGGGGGCCTACATTGTTCTGAGTAGTGCTGCCTGGGTACACGCCAAGTTCATACAGAAGGGGATCATCTACTCTGGCTTTAAGGGGAAGCAGAAGCTCCAGATCAGTGGCACTATCGACAAGTTTGTGCCAGAGTACCAGCTGGTGTTTGCTGCTGATGGCGTGGAGAAGAAGGCTACACTGCAATTCAAGGAGGTGTTTGACCGTTTCGGCAACCTCAACCAGGCAGAGCTCGTAAACTGGGTCAAGAAGGAGCTTGTGGAGAAGAAGGAAAAATAAATCACAGAGTACTATCTGTAGTGAAGTCAAATCATCATGCTATTGTCATTTGTATCATCTCACACTCTCATCCATCTCGCTGAACCAGCGGCAAAACTCACACAGAGTGTAGGGCAGAAGCCGCAAGAGTGGGATGAAATATGTGTAGGATGGTGCGTGCAGTGTGCCTCTGTCTCCCCTAATGGCACAACCCACAATGCGTTTAGCCAGCTTCTCAGCACTGACGACTGGAGCCAAAACAGCTTTTGGAGGGATAACGTCCTTGAACATTTGCGTATCGAGCTGGCCAGGTGTCACGAGGAGAAACCGTTTGGAGTCGCTGCCGTACTCGTGCGAAATGGAATCGTGCAAAGAGACGAGGGCAGCCTTGGTGGCTGAGTAGATTGAGAGGTGTGAGGGACTCACTAGCCCTAACACGGAAGAGACGTTGACGGTGTAGAGTGTCCTGGAAGTGGTGAGAAAGTGTCTCATGAGCATAATGGGTGCTATCATGTTCAGCTGGATCATGCTATAGATCTCGCTCTGGGATAGCTCTGTAAGTGTCTGTGAGTGGCGAGCTGCTGCATTGTTGATGAGTATGGAAGGTTCACCTCTCAGCTCAATTTGGGCAATGGCGCTTTGTAGATCATCTCCACTGGACAAATCACACTTGATGAACTCCACCGCAATGGACGGCTCCTCCTTATCCACAACAATACACTTGATGCCCCGCTGTATCAGCTCCTTCGTAACTTCTAGCCCAAGACCATTGGAGCCTCCGGTGATCACTGCGAGACTGCCGGCAGTCCACTTACCCCGAGTCCTATAACGTCTGTTGCAAATTCCTAGCACATAGAGCAAAATCACCACCAGCACCAATTTAAAGGATAGCAAGCTATTGTTAGCTAAAACCGGCAATGGACTTACACAAGAATAGGCAACGAGACCCACCAGTAGGACCTCACGAGACCCACCACGCTGTCAACACTGAGAG
This sequence comes from Petasospora adriatica, assembly GCA_030558135.1. Classification (NCBI taxonomy): domain Eukaryota; kingdom Fungi; phylum Ascomycota; class Saccharomycetes; order Phaffomycetales; family Wickerhamomycetaceae; genus Petasospora; species Petasospora adriatica. The sequence continues at coordinate 252,756 of JAJMRX010000009.1, read as the reverse complement.
CCATCTGGCGATGAGCAAAAGACGTACGCGAAATCAAAACACACACCTTAACCATGAGAGTGACATCCTACAACTCCATTATTAGCACTGGAGACCTCACTGGTACTGACCCGGAATCGTAGAGAGCTCTACTAATACAAGACCGCACACAGGCCGCCATAACGCAACCGGAGATTATACGCGAGTTTCTATGTCCCTTGGACAGGGCGGCTAAGGCTCGGATTAGACAAGCTAGGGAAGGCTTCCGAGAGAAGCCGATTGTAGTTGCGGGCCCCAGGTATATCCGCAATGAAGCTCAGGTGAGGCTTTGCAGTGGCTGGCTTGCCTCCAGGTCCTCTAAGCTCTCCAAAACGCAGTTGATGATGCTTTGCGATGTCACAGAGAGAAGAAACGGACAACCCTACTTCCTTACCGCAGGGATTGTCAACACGAGAAGCCTGCTCCTGGATCTGGGGAAGGAAGTGCCCGTTGTAGGCTGTGTTGATGATCCCATCGGGAACGTCTTCTTCAACGATGTCCTCAGTATGGGGTTTGCCAATGGCACAGCGAGAGTCTTGGATGATGTTGTTAGTGGACAAAAGTTCCCAGTGGGCCTTTCAAATAGCAGAGACATAACTGAAAGGCTATCGGAATGTTCTCAAAAGAGACTTTTTCTTAGTATTATGCCTAATGGGGGAGTGGGGGTTACTGCCAGTGAGGGAAACCACCATACATTTGTGGTCATACCACTAGAAGAGGCCTTTGAGAATGACACTTCGAAGTCCTCTGAGTACCCTGTACTGATAGACGTGGGTTCGATTGTTTCTGGAAGTTACAACAAAATATTCAAAAAGCTAAAGGCCTTGATACACTCCCCCAAGGTCATTGGCATCTTAGTGGACTCGGGAGACTGCTACAGTGAGGAGGCCAAAAAGGAGGAAGAGGAGGGAGAGGATGAGGTTACTTCCTACTCCACGTTAACCAAGGATCTTTCCCAGGGGAGTGTTTCCCTGGCTTTCCAGTCGATGTTCTCTTCATATTCCAGTCTCTCATTCAGTAAGAAGCCAGCACTCTCTGAAAACTGGATTTATGCAGACAAGCTCATCTCTGAGCTTGAAGAGCTTTACTGAGACCAAAAGAGCCACAGTTAGTCCCCTCCACAGTTGTGCGGCCACATCTCACCAATCCACTAGCGATTCCAATGGAAGCTTGAAATTCTTTATAGAGATGGTTCCTTTTAAGAGCGAAGCTGTTTATCTATTGACTTGGGCCCATAGCCGTTGTGGCACATAATCTCATCACATCATGTTTACCGCACGCTCGCACGGCACGAAAATCAACTACCACAGACACATCAAATAGCCAAATTCCACAACGAGCTCCCATCGCATGTCACTACCGTCCATCACAACACTACAACCCACGATAGAGAATTGCGATCCCATAGTGGTGCACAGGCGAGCCACTCCGCACACATTTGCCCTCAGTGAGAGGCCTGTGCTGTATGGGGGAGGTAGAAAGTGGTCGCTAAAGTGTTCTGACCCGTCGTGCCTGAGTTTCTTCCCGCTGAATCACTCAGAGGTGATTGAGGTAGACGTCTTCGTGATGAGTTCGGGGCTTGTGGTGTGGTTTACATCTTGCGGAAAGGGTGTGGATATTCCTTACTCCAGTGTGGGAGCCCACGCTGTGAGGAAAGTGGATGGTAAGATGGCACTACACCTTCAGATAAGTGCGACTGGAGCACTGGAAAGCGACTGCTATGGGCAGGAGGCTGAGTTCGAGCCCGCGGTGGAGATGGAGCTGGTACCTCTATATGGCGAGGACGAACGATACTACAACGATACGATAGAGAGACTCTTTACTTATGAGTTTTTTGGAGTTAACAAGGGTAACAAAATGGTTATGGCAACGTTCTCTGCGGTATCGCAGTGCTCAGCAATGGCCGTAACACCTGGACAGGATGACGAGGACGACGTTTACGGAGTGGATATGTACAGCGATGGCTACGTCAACACCGGTGACGCAGACGATATAGACGATATAGGACTGGAGGATGCTGGCATGAGTGGTGTTGATGTCGTGTTTGATGAGAACAAAAGAAGAGCCAGAGAGGAGGAACTACATAGAGAGGTGAAACGGGCAAAGTCATAGCCCCGATGTCTCTACAACGATAATGCCATGCTAAATGATATTCTAAACGCCAATGTACAGTCTCCATACCACCCAATTACCGTCTTCTTCTGCCCTTCTGCACAAGCTCGAATCCATCCTCATCAACAATAGGGCCTGCGTCCTCCATCTCCACATCCTCTACTGGGACCCGCTCCACCTCCTCATCGTTCTCCTCATCAGACTCAGGGTTCTCTGGATCATCCTGGACATCAACTCTGAGGTCTCTCTTCCTTTGCTGCTTCAACTGCCACTGTTCAAACATGGCCTTGACATTTGTGTACTCCTTGGCATCCACCTCTCTATAGAGCTTGATCACTCTGTCAGCCACGGGCAGCGATGAGTCGTCCTCCACGTTTACGTCAAACTCGTCAATCATGGCGTTGAGTATCGTCTCCTCCACGAGCTCCACATCAACCACTTTCCCATTGAAAAGCTCCACCACTATAGCTGTGATCCAGTCTCTCTTCTCCGAGGACTGGGGGCCACCCCATCCGTTGGCAACTGCAATCTCCAACGTCTCCCACGAATGGATGATCATCGAGACTCCCAGCTCGAAATTTGCCTGCTGCTTCTCATCCTGGAATCTGAGGGTCGTTTCAGACTCAACAAAGTCAGTAGAATCAATCGTGATCGACATGGGTTTGGAGTGTAGTTGAGCTAAGCGATGCGATGAATTTTTTACGGGGCTCAAATTGGCAACTGCCTAATGCGGATATTTCGTGGAGGCGAAAATCACCAAGTGGTACCAACCCAACATACCAGGCCCGGATAGATGTCAGTGCGAGAGAATTCGGAGAAAGTCGGTGCTGCTCTTAGAGCAATGAACAGCAACAAGAGTGTCCCGGTCACTGACTACTCAATCCGTCAGGACGGGGACAAAACGGTCTCCACCAGGGAACGCATCAACAATAACGTGGCTCCAATCGCCTCCACTAAGCCAGATGACAGCGAGCTCTTTCTGGAAAATGGACTACCCAATCTTGCCTTTCTGAAGGACCACCTTTATAGGGAGGGGAGACTCCATGAGCATCAAGTGTTGCGGATCATCAAGATGGGTGCAGACGTGCTCCGCAGAGAGCCGAACCTCTTGCGGGTTCCCGCTCCGGTAACGGTATGTGGAGACATCCACGGCCAGTTCCACGACTTGGTGAAGCTCTTTGAAGTTGGTGGAGACCCAAAGAATACATCGTACCTCTTCCTTGGTGACTACGTGGACAGAGGCTCCTTCTCCATTGAGTGCGTTCTGTATCTGTGGTCGCTAAAGATCCACTACCCAGAAACGTTTTTCCTCCTGAGAGGCAACCACGAGTGTAAGCACTTGACAGAGTACTTCACCTTCAAAATGGAGTGCCTCCACAAGTACTCGTCGACGGTTTACATCGCCGCGTGTGAGGCCTTCAACACATTACCACTGGCGGCATTGATGAACAACCAGTACTTTTGCTGTCATGGAGGCATATCTCCCGACCTCAACACTCCTGAAGATGTCAACCGGATTGACCGCTTCAGAGAGCCTCCAACAAGAGGACTCATGTGTGACATTCTGTGGAGTGATCCCGTCGATGACTATGACGAGACTGACCACGATGCCACCTTCATTCCCAACTCTGTGCGGGGCTGCTCGTATGCCTTCACCTACAAGGCAGTAACGCAATTCTTAGAACGCAATAACCTGCTCTCCGTTATCAGAGCACACGAGGCCCAGGACGCCGGATACAGAATGTACCGGGAAAGCAGGAAAACGGGATTCCCTACGCTGCTTACCATGTTCTCAGCACCAAACTACCTCGACACTTACAAGAACAAGGCCGCGGTGCTCAAGTACGGCAACAACGTGATGAACATCCGCCAGTTCAACTACACTCCACACCCCTACTGGCTGCCGAACTTTATGGATGTCTTTTCCTGGTCCCTACCCTTTGTTGGTGAAAAGGTGACTGACATCTTGGTGTCGGTGCTGAACATCTGTACTGAGGAGGAGCTCGGTGATGAGACGCCAATTGATGCCGATGCCGTCGAGCACATTTCCAAAACGGAGAGTGTGGAGAAGGAGAGCGACGAGTCTGCGGCAATGCGGAGAGCTCTCCGTAACAAGATCCTCACGATTGGCCGTGTGTCACGGATGTTTTCCGTTTTGCGAGAGGAGGCTGAGAACGTGGAAAAGTTGCGTTCCTTCACGGGCGGAGTGCTGCCGAAGGGGGCGCTGCTGGGAGGGTCCGAGGAGATCCGCAAGTCCATCTCGAGCTTCGAGGATGCTAGAAGGGCCGACCTGAAGAACGAGGCGATGCCTCCTGTGAGAGTGGAGGAGGACACCGATGAGCTTCTACGCAAGATTGATGAGGACGTTAGGGGCGACGAGCGGATCCAGCGACTGGCGCAAAACCTCAGCCGATAATTGCCAGGGATCTGGAACCATATGAATGCATAATTGATAAGGCAGTGGAGCAGTAGTCTCGGGACGGTATTTATGTCCCGAGCTTGGCCTGTTTACGCTTCGCGAAGTGAAAAGTTCTTCCCGCTTCCATCAAATTTTCACCTAGACAGCCAAACACCCAGCTAGAAGTACCTTGAGCAAAGGTACAGCGTACCCTGATTGTCCCTGGGACTCCCACAGTGTCACGAACGAGTGTAGTACGGCTCGCTGAGAGCTCGCTGAAGCCGAAAGTGGCGAGAACGTTGGCAAAGGTGATACAGACGGAAGCCCTACACACAGAGGCGATGCTTTCACACGTGGAGGCCCCCGTCTTCGGCTCGGAGCTGCTGAAGATGCACCCGAGATCCGAGGTGGCCCGGGTGCTCAAGGCCAGGCCAGAGAGACCCAAGACCCTCTCTGTGGAGACTGTCGTGTCGGAGCAGATGATTGCTGACACTCTCCACCAGGAGATCTCCGCCATTGACAGCGTCACGTGCGAGCCCGACGAGGAAAACGCATTCTTTGTGTGTGACCTGGGCAAGGTGGAGCGTCTTCTTCGGCTCTGGCAGACACAGCTGCCCAGAGTGCACCCATACTACGCCGTCAAGTGCAACCCGGATCAAGAGGTTTTGCGTCTTTTGGCCTCGTACGGAGTCAACTTTGACTGTGCCTCCAAGGGCGAGATCGAGACTGTGCTGGCTCTCGGGGTAGACCCTTCCCGGATCGTCTATGCCCATCCTTGTAAGGTTTCTTCTTCGCTGCGGTTCGCCAAGAAGGTGGATGTCAACCTCACCACTTTTGACAACGCGGACGAGCTCTACAAGATGAAGCGCTTCCACAAGGACTGCAAGCTGCTGCTGAGAATCATCACGGACGACTCCTCAGCACAGTGCCAGCTCTCGACCAAGTACGGGGCTCCGCTCGAGTCCGTTCCCGAGCTTTTGCGACTTGCCGCAGAGCTCGAGCTCGACATTGCCGGAGTGTCGTTCCACGTTGGCAGCGGAGCCAGCGACACTGCCTCTCTGGTGAAGGCGGTACGGGATGCCCGTGGAGTGTTTGACCTGGCGGCGGAGTACGGCTTCGAGATGTCTGTGCTGGATGTTGGGGGCGGGTTCTCCAGCAATACGTTTGTCAAGGCTTCGAATGCGTTACGAATGGCGCTCGACGAGTTTTTCCCCGCGGATTCCGTTTCTGTGATTGCGGAACCGGGCCGCTACTTTGTGGCAAACGCATTCACGCTGGCGACGCACGTGATTGCAAAACGCAATGTCGGCGACAACGCAATGGTTTACGTCAACGACGGGGTCTACGGCAACCTGAACTGCATTCTCTTTGACCACCAGCAGCCCGAGGCCCGTGTGCTGTCCCACAAGGGCGAGTTCCTCTTTGGTGAGCAAACGGGCAAGCACACCGTGTCGCTTTGGGGGCCAACGTGCGATGGGCTGGACTGCATCTCCAAGGAGACTCAGCTGGCGAGGGACGTTGAGGTGGGGGACTGGATCTACTTCCCCGATCTCGGAGCTTACACCTCGGCAGCGGCGTCTCCTTTCAACGGGTTCAACGCCGTGGCGAGAAAGGTGTACGTCAACTCGGAAAGGGTATAGGATATAGCATGGGATGGGTTTACACTCGTAGCTTATAGTCTGTTTCACATTACATAGTTTACACTGTCATGACTTCTTGTCGCGTCTCGCCTCCACCTCTCCACCACAATGGAGGCACTTGTAAGCCATCACCTTGGTGCCGTCCTTCTTTGTGATTTCAAGCTTGCCTCTGCCCTCCATCGCTAGCCACTCCCCCTTGGCTGGGATCCTCGCACATTCGCTCTCCACACATCTGGCTCCCGTCTTCTTGTACCGCAGGCCACACGAGTTACACAGCTGCCCAGCATCCACGTTCCACGACGGTCTCCAGCAGGGAGAGCTGTCTGTGCCACACGATATACACAGCCTTCTGAAGGCGTTGGTGTGGTGTATTGTGTAAGTGTGGTTCGGGCCTCTGTGTGTCTGTGTGTGGATAAATGCATGCTGTGGGAAGACAATCGGCTCCTGATTTACTCTGTGATGGCCCGACCACTTCTTTGGCGATTTCACGTATGTGTAGTTGGTCTCATAGGGCGTTTGCGACGATCCCAAAGGGCTTTGTGTCTTCTTATCGAGCTGCTCCTTGAGCTCTGTTAGCAGTATGGCGTCATTCAGCAGTTCGAACCCTGGCTTAGCACTCAGCAGGCTCTTTGCGTTGAGCTGGTCTGGGAAGTTCTTCTCGATCCACGTCTCGAGGTTGGTCTTCCAGTCCTCTTCCTGGAAGGCGATGGATGGTAGCGATATCAGCGATGATACAGGTGGTAGTTCTGGTCTCTCAAACTTGGCCCGCTTGGAGTCGTTTCCATCATCGTCGAATCTCTTGCGCTTGAGCTCTGGCATGAGCATAGGCATCTTGACAAGACTCATATCCTGTTCTTGGGCACTCGGAGCTATAGCAACTACTATGCTCTGCTTTCTGTGTCAACCTCTGAAGTGAGTGTGAGGTGGGGACTCTTTGGTCTTATGATCTCAAAACGGGGCCGCAAACAAACGTCACTTGGCCACTGGCTGTTCTGGAGTCTCACGATGAGCTTATATCTGTGTTCTGGTATCTGCTTGATTGATAGATACGTAGTTGGCTTATTTGATAGCAAAGTGTCAGATCAGGCGTTACCTGGGCGATCTGCTGGGATCAACTGGCTGATACGGAAACCAAATGGGGAAATCGCTCTGGCCGGATTGAGAAAGAGCGCGCCTCACTTGTGCAATAATTGAGTGACCCTATTGATGAAATAGGACTGGTTGGTAAATGAGTGACTAAGTTGGACTTGGTGGCAGCAGTTTAGAGAGTGACTGGGGTCGGGTGGTGGCTACGTATGCGTACCGTGCTCTATTTATTTCTCACTACGTGGCTGGGTGATCTGATCTGATGGCTTCTCTGACAGGTGGCAACCAGCCCACAGGAACGCTAGTCCAGAATTCTAGTCCAGATCCGCAAGCGTAGGCAAGATCTCCCAATTAGGAAGGACTAGATCGCCCAATCGGGAAACGCGGCGGCGGGCATTCGCGGCTGGTGGCAACCCCTAAAACGGACAGCTTCCCAATGCGGCGATTTCCACAGCGACATCACCGCAGTAATGGCTATTTGTTTGTTTACATGGCTGGTGATTTAGACTTGGTGTATTGATAAAGACAAGATCAGCTCACTTACCGCAAACGGCCACACCCGCAGCCCAGATCAATCCAGCTCATTAGATAAGGCCTTGGACAAGCTGATAATCCCTGTTGCCGATAGGCCTCTTGCAAACCTCTGAACCGCATTCGGACGCTTCCCCGTAGATCATTTGGCACAAACGTCAATGCTCTAAATGGGATAGCTGGTCAACTTTGGGAATCGAGCTGCCTGATAGAGTGCTGGCACTCTCTCATTGGCTTTCACTCGGGGCTCAATCACCTGCAGGCATTCTATACAATTGTAATGGTATGGTCTTCTGTCTTTGATTCTGCTCTCCTCCTTCTCATCTTCTCTGGGAATGCTTCAAAATACAAGACTATGTCAATAAGCACATTATAGAATGCCGTACCAACCATAGCAAAGAGTAGAAACAGCAGGACGCAACAGGGACCACCACCAACTAACGCAATTGTAGTATTGAGGAGAGTCAACAGTCGCTTCTCGATCCTTATGCTTATTCCAAGCTCGTTCACAAATGATAGCTCCTCCAAGCGTGCAGTAAACTTTACTGCTTGATCGTAAAAGATGCCAAGCACGCATGCGGTGAGGGAAGAGATGGCCACTGTGACACGAGCAGTCATGGTATCCTGCTCCTCAGTTCCGGCAAATGATATAATTGCGTTGACATAGTTCAATGCAAGCGTAAGAAGGAATGGGATAAGGCTCCAGACCAGTCCCAAAAGAATGCGTCTGGACTCTTTGTATGTCCCGTAATACTTCCCGTCAAGAACTCCGTGTGTCCTCACCTCCATTTGATGCCTTTCTGAACCGTGTTTCAAGATCTCCAGCTTCATCACCCTTCCCCAGTTGATGTCGTAGTCCGCTTCTGTGTAACAATGCGAATGGTTACCCACAGTGCAGGCACCGGCTAAACCAACCCGCATCTTCTCAGGAATCCCAGAATCTTCAAATACAAGGTCTGTTTCACTCCCATAGAGTTTTTTGAAATTGACACTGGTGAAGTCAACCTCGTAAATGTACAGGTTTGACTTGAACTTTTGGGAAGTCAAAATAAGGCAGTATACAATGAGAGCTGAGAGAGTCAAAAGCAAGGTCACGACACGGCATAATGCTCTAAAGTCTCTATGACTAATGATTGCCTTGGCTTTCAGCATGCCGGGAAACAAATATGTGTGAGCTTGTCCAACTACAAGCGCTTAAAAAGGCTTTGAGGGGTTATTTTCTCACTATATTGATCATTGGCAGTTCTAGAATGTATGTGTTTCCTATATCTCACTCACAATTACGTAGGAGTAAAGGACACTTGTTAAACACACGCCCTGTCCAAGTCTTTTTCCTCCTCAGGCTCTTCATACCCAAGTGATAAGCTGTGAGTTAAAACCGAGAATAGCAATCCTCTGCCAGCTTGCCAAAACGGCTTAATGATCTCTGTAGACTCAGCTGGTTTGAATGGGAGAACAACATCACCGAAGGGTTTGGTGTCACCTATAGACAGATATGCCATGAGAAATCCTGTAGCAACAGTCAAAATACCAAGTGCAGAGCATGCCAAAAGCCAAATGCCTATCCAGTTTTCCTGGAAGTAAACAACTATCCTGCAGACTAGTAAAATGAACAAGCACATCAGTAAGAACATCGTGAGAGAAGCTTTGACTCTGGTGGTGCCTGCATACACGGTATGGGCGTCATCAGTGAATAGGTCCAGCTCTTTCCTCAAGCGTGGTCCCTGATTAGTCCATACAAAGGGGCTTTCAGAGCAGCTGTGATTACGGAATTCGCCTCCTATACCAACTTTGAGGGCGGGGACGCTGTCCAACACATCACCTCTTAGCTTCAGCGACTTTAAATCCAGCTGATATGAGTAAAATCCATTTCCGCCTTGAGATGTACCAGACAATAGAATCGTATAAATGCAGTGTAGTGCCGTTGCTAGAGAAAGAGCATCGCACAATGTGCGCAATGTAGAGAAACCTTTCTTTCTGGGCATTAAATAGCATGTATGAATGCGGCCCGAGTCGCAGTTATACGTCTAGATGTATCATCAATTCTCTCAAAATGTAGAGAGTTCGGTAAACCATGTATTTTATATTGTTGCTAGCATCAAAGTGTCTGATGTATCTGGAGGATACTCTCCCAAAGCTTCCATGTCTTTGAGCTGTTGCTCGTTTGCCGTTGGTCTTGAACTCAATATTTTTCTCCAGAGAGATTTAATCCCGTTACAAAAGAATTTTGCAATGGTATCAGGCTCTAAACACTCGGGCCATACTTCGGTTCGACCCCTGTAGAAAGTATCATGTCCCCAAATAACATAAAATATGGGAACAAGCGCCCCAAAAGATAGCCCGACGGATGCGGCCAGCATTGCCCTTGAAGTATGGTCTATACGAACAGATGCCACCTTGCTTATTTCATTCGTTCTTTTTGACGTTGAATGTAATACCCACGCCAATAAACAACCTGCAAAGAAGTTGCAAGACACGATGTACGCCACTGAGTTCTGGCTAGGGTCATCATCAACATAGCAATATAATCCTATAAGGATAGCTGAGATTGAGAGTCCTAGGGCAAGACACATCGTTACAGCTTTGACTTTAAGATTGATACCTATGTTGGGCATGAGAATTTTTGCGTTTTCAGCCATGATCTTGTGATCCTCAGTGCCCTTTTCCTTAATGATGGTCCGTAGGAGAGAGCTCATTTCCAAATCATACCCTTTGTAACAGTCTTCTGCGCAAATCCCTGAGAAGCCGATGCGTAGAGTGTCTGGTAGTCCTGAATCTTCAAAATGTAAAGTTTTTTTGGCTACCTTGAGTGCTTTGCTAGTCATTTCCGGATAAAAGTAGCTGTACTTTATGTCAAGTCCCTTCAAGTCCACTTCGTATAGAAAGAGCTCTTTATGAGAACCCTGACTCTGCATTAACAACGAGGTCATGACAACACACGCTATAGCCATCAATAAACCAACCGAAAGACCAAGCACTCTTGATCCTGTGTAACCCTTTTCCCACATATTTCTGTTTTGGTGGCTCTAAGGGAGGCACATGCTCAACTTACATGAGCCCTGCTCATCCCTGAGAGAAAAGATTTACGCTTCTACAACGACTACAAACACGAACTTTGACGCCCGCTTATTGCTTCCTGAAAAGGCTAGCATGGATTGGATGATATTTGTGGGATAATGTCTGCCTGGGGGTCTTGACGCTTCACGTTCTTCTTGAGCGTTGTATCCATCAGTAGCTTCAACACCTCAATCAAAGCAATAGCCACTATAGCAAGCGTTAACCACTCAAGGTGGCAACTACTGAAATACCGCTTCAAGCTGAAAACTGGCTTTTCAAATAAAGAGCCCATTAAGAATCTCCAACCGGTCGAGATATCACGCTCACCCTGCATAAGGCCGAAAGCCGCACAGTTGGTAGTCATCGAGTGTAAGTTCAATCTTCAAAACATTGAATCTTCCACTCAGCAGCTCTACATTTATTTATTTAGCTCTTTCCACGCGCACCGTTTTGTGTTATTTTCTGTCTAGCTAAAAACTAAACTCTTCGAGAATCAAAGTGACGTTCTCAATAGTCAAGGCCTGGTTTCGTACATCTCGCATCAGCGACGATGGACCACACCCAATCACATACACTCTCTCGTGTCCGTAAGCAGCATCGTAGATCCACTGTGACAGGTCCGGTCTACCTGCTGAGGAGCAACACTTGGTTACGTTACCGTTGAAAGAAATGTAGTCCAAGAGCTCTTTGTGTCTCGATATCCATAGAAAAGACGCATTCGGGTATTTCCTTAATAGAGGTAGCGTTAGTGACACACCCACGCCACCTGCTATGAGAATGACCTTATCTTTCGGAAGAAGTGGAGTTGTTTCAACAAGTGTTTCAGTACTTGACAGAGAGTTACTGCGCAACTCGTACGCATTTTTGTAGTACGAGGAAGGAGGTAATTCCATGTGTGACAAGCCATAAGGCCCATGCACTATACATATGAACTCCGACCTTTCCTGTGCCTTGTTGTATAATGCTCTTGTGAAACCGTCACACACTTTCACTATCAAGACAATTTCGTCATCCTCAGGAAGTGATGCAATTGTGAACGGATGTGAGTCAAACCACTTCACCGCGGGGATCTGTATAAATATATGATTGGTGGGGCTCCACTTGAATCTCCCCGGGTCTATGCGTATGACAAGATGATCGGACACAATACTCACATGGCACTTCATATACCAGAGAGAGAAGATTCGAATTGTTCGGTCGTAGAGAAGTGCGCATACTGCTATCGTTGTGAAGATCTTGCAGTTGTGATGGTGCCTGTAGAAGACTGGGAGGAAAGCCAGTGCCGCAGCAATGTGTATATAGTAGAACCACTCATAGAAGGCTCTCTTTAAGACATAGCTAGCCGAAATGAAGAGATATGTGGAGCAGACAAAGAGACCAGTAACGCCAGCATTACTTGTAAAGATGTACTGCCATGCCAGACAGTAAATGAAGCCCACAGTGTGCAGCAGTGTAAAGAGAATCACCATCGTGCCCACCCACTTGTGATAGACGATGACCGACTCATATGAGATTTGTAAAATGTGTAGCAAGGGGCCTGATTTCAAGGGTATGAGATAGAGCAAGGGCACATTGGAACCGGCAATCAGCCCCGTTCGGAGTGCAAAGTTGAAGCTATCGTCGAGCGGTGTCTTGTACACAAACGCCATAAAGTTGGAAACCACAAAGACTGACACAAAGGCGAGATCTGCGTTAGTGGTGAACCAGGACCTCAGCACTTTCGGCTCCCTCTGGGACCAATTCGTCTTGACTTTGAGGAGCCTTAGTATGAGTACAGTGATGACACAAAGTGAGAGAAACCACTGGTATATGTGGATAATGCGTTTGGTCTCGTGGATGTGATCGTACTCGAGATCGTACTTTGTCTTGAATGGGTTCTCGAAGCGGAACGGGTACGTAGCGGGTCTCCACTCCATGACGGATATGGCTCCAGCGTGTGCGAAGCCGCTCACTTATATGACAGATGTATAGTGGGTAAAAGGATGAAAGCCCGTGTGACACCTTGCGGTTGAAGTGCGGTGTCGAGATAGCTGAAAAAGGGGTGTCATTCACTCGGAGCGAGACGGAGCTCGAGCCACGACAAGTACCAAGCTCGTGGACCTTCCCTGCCAGTAATCACTGTCAGCTGATCTGTTTCCAGTAGCACACTTTGGCCTGCGAGCCGAGCCAAGAACGGCGCCTTGTTATAGATCGAAAAGATAAGATCATGTGCCTTCCCGATTGGGAAACGTCTGCGCGGGTACGATGCTGCGTGGTGTGCGGGTGTGGCGGCCAGAGCTTGTGAGTTGGCTCACCACGGCTTGGTACGATGTGCGCAATGAGGCCAGAAATACCGGAGAAGCCAGTGGCGCCGTTCCCGCTCACAGAGAAGGGCGTCAGCATCGTGTCTGGGTTCGGCAGAGGCTCTGCGGAGCTCGGAACACCCACCGCCAACGTCGACGTCAAGCAGTGCCAGAAGATCAACGGATTGGATCCAGGAGTGTACTTTGGGTTTGTGAAGGTGCTTAAGGAGGATAAGAAGGCCGAGACCCGCCACCGAGAGAACGGCGAGGTGGTGGAGTACAATTACGGCGCCAGGCTCACCGAGGAGGAGCAGGAGGCTCTGCCCACAGTGCTGAGCATAGGTTGGAATCCCTTCTACGGCAACTCCGAGAAGGCTGTGGAGCTGCACATAATGCACGAGTTCAGCGACGACTTCTACGGGGCCAAGGTGAACTTTTGCGTTCTGGGGTACATCCGGCCAGAGCTCAACTACACGACCCGGGAGGCTCTGATTGAGGACATTGCGATAGACATAAAGTCCGGGCTCGAGGCACTAAAGAAGGAGGCCTACAAGGCGTACCAAGGCGAGGTGGCCTAGTGCAGTGTATCTAGCATCTATATATCCTTCTTGGCCTCGTCGTTGCCCGCCGAGCCCGAGTACATCTCGCTGAGGATGGCGTACGCAACCTTCACCATGCGGTAGAACCAGTAGAGATTGAGCACGTTGAGCACGGAGTTGCCGACAAAGACGACGATGGCGCCGGGCATGTTGAATCTCGGGTCGGTGTAGGTGTGGAAGAAGTCTGTGAAGAGAGAAAAGGCCTGGTAGTAGCCGTAGCACACCCTCACAAAGAAGAAGATGAGGATCAGCACCGCGTTGTTGACGAGCTGGAACGTCTCGCTGAAGGCGCCGGCCTTGAGCCCGAACCATCTGAGGTTGAGGAAAGGCGTCGAGAGCTCAAAGAAGAGGAACACCGCGGCGTAGTACGAGATGAAGGGGCCGAGGCCTATGTAGAAGACGGCCGACGACACCACCCCGTGCACCAGGAACCCCACGCCAAAGTACTTGACGTAGTAGAGCGACATCACCGCATCCCACATGAAGTAGCCCAGCGCCATTGCCGTGACGAAGCCGGAGTAGGGCTTGTAGCCAAAGACGCGGTCGCTGCGGAGGTCGTCGTCCGCCAGCAGAGGCACAATCAGCACGAGGATCAGCACGCTCTGGATCATCGAGACGACGTGGATGTGGAAGTCGATTCTGGTCTTGGTGTTGAGGCGCTTGAAAGTGCTGGCAAAGAGCCATGGCGAGACGGCCGACGACACGATGAAGAGAAAGTGGTAGAGCAGGAAGGCTGCGACGAGCTCGTGGAGGTGCTTGCCCAGCGTCGGGTGCACCAGGGGCACGAGCCGGTCCACAAGCGGCAGCTCGAACCCCTCCAGGGGGTCGGTTGGGGTCTTCATGGTGGAGTGTTGATGGAGTGGTGATGTTCGCGAAAATGAAATTACACAAAGTAAGGCAGCATTATATTCCACTACCGCTACGCCTCGAGCTCCGCGAACCCCTTGATCCGGTGGTCCCGCTGCCAGTCCTCTCCCAGAGTCCGCAGTGTCTTGGAGCCCACCGAGTCCTCGACGCCGGCCCAGTCCCCCAGCATCAGCATCAGCACTTTGCGGGCCTGGGCTCCGTAGTGCGCCAGGAAGTCGCCGCCACAGGCCTCCCACCAGGCACAGGCCACGACGTAGTGCGAGTTGGAGGGTGTGGCATTGAGCCACCGGGCCACCATCTTCCACGCCTCGCCAATTGGCAGAGGGTGTGGTCCCTTGGCCACAGTGCAACGAGTCATCACAGAGTACAGAGTCATCATCCCAGCCATCCGCTCGTTGTAGCCCACCTCGTCCTCCCACTTGGACTCCTTGCGCTTCCACCCCATCCGCAGCCGGCCCTCCTCTGTGTCAATTGGGCACGAGAAGCCAATGACATAGGGACACTTCTTTACGAACCGCGCCATGAGGAACTCCTTGAGCTCCGGGAACTCGCAAAGCAGGTTCAGCGAGAGGTGTGCGAGGGCCACGGAAGACGACGGCTTGACTCGGACCTCGGTCTCGGCCTGGGAGACGATCGCCTTGGCCACAAAGTTGAGGATCCACTCGTACGCGATCGGCAGGCTCTTTGTGTCACGAATCAGCGCAATCACCTCGTTGGAGATGCTCTGGAGCTGGCCCCGGGAGTTGGTGAGCTGCCCGAACTTGGGGTTGATTTTGCGCTTGTGCTTGGAGATCTCGCCCTTGATGGCCTTGTCCTGCTTCACCTTCTCCACAATCTCCGTCTTGATCGACGCTATCCGCTCCTTGTAGTGCACAAACGCCTTCTCAATCTCGCTGGGACGTGTCATGCCAATCGCATTCCTCGCCTCCTTCTGCTTCTCCTCCTTTTGCCTCTCCTCTAGCTCCTTGGCCTTCTGCTCCTGCTCCTTGCGCTCCTTCTCCTTTCTCTCACTCTCCTTCCTCAGCTCCTCCAGCCTCTTCTCCTCCTCCAGCCTCTTCAGCTCTTGTGCCCGCTTCTCTTCCTCCTCCTTGCGCTTCGCAGCCTCTGCTCTCTCCCTCTCTATTTTCTCAGCCTCCCTCCTCCTGGCCTCCTCAATCGCCCTGATACGATTCCCCACAGCCTCAGAACGCCTTCTGAGCCTCTCCTCAATACCGGAGATGACGTCGTCCACCGATACGTCCGCCTCAATTGAAGCACAAGACTCGTCGGCAGTGACATCGCTGGCATCCTCAATGAGGGAAACGTCAGGCGTCGAGTACGCGGAGGCCCGCCTTGTCGTTTCACGAGACCTCGTTCGGGGGATCTGCTCCAGCAGCTGGTACCGGTCCTGGAACCTGGTGTCCTGTAGGAGGCTCGCCAGCTCATCCACCGATTCACGGGCAATCTGCACTTCCTGATTGGCTCTGGATGACATGAAAGGTGACGACGAGATGTCCCTGTTCCTCATTCGGTACGAGGGAGTCCTCGGGGACTCCGCCTTCAGGGGCGACGACCTTATGGGCGAGTAGAACTCCGACATCTCGCAATGGTGCTGTGTGTTGATGGTGGTGTTGACTATATGTGGCTGGAAAATTTGGCGCGACCCATAAATACAAAGCCCAACTACATGCCACCAAGACGGAAAGCCGCTAGGGAGTCTCCCACCAAGAGGCAGAAACAGGACTCCTACACTCCCAGGGCCCACCAAATCACACAGGCGGTGGCGGGGCTCGCTGGCGACAAGGATGCGCAGCTGAGGCTGAACCTCTCAGTAACAGAAGCCCAGATGGTGAGGGAGGCCTCCTCGGAGATTCACGCGGCTTGCCATTGCGTAATAACAGTGGGAGAGACCACTGAGGGCAGCATTGACGTGGACTGTACTCTTTCTGGAAGCGAAAAGGCCGTTGTCCACGGAGCTCTCCTCATTGCGGATCTCTTTGAAGGCTTCACCATCACGGCATTGGCGCCTCTTGACGACGAAAGCGAGCCTTTCCCGCTTTCGGGGCTCAAGTCTGTGTACATATCAGCCTCCACTGCCTCGGAGTTTGCTACAAAGGTGCTGGAGACACTCTCAGACACTTTGAGTCCAGCTCTCGCGGTCCCCGTTGTGGGAGTCCACAACCTCTTGATGACTGAGGGCAACATCGAGGTCCTACAGAAGAGCCGAAGCGACTTCCAGGCCTTCCTTACGGGCGAGTAGCCATCATTTCGTTACATTGCACTCCAGTTCTCACCGCTGCTTCTTCCTCTGGTGCGAGCCATCGTCCACAAAAGCCCGCTTCTGTGCAGTGCTCGTGATGTCTGCATCCTCAGTCTGGATCCGCCGGGACGGGTACTTCATGGCCTGGCCCTCCAGAATGTTCTCCTGTACTTTGGAGCCTTCGGTGAAGTATCCGTGCGTGAGCGAGTCGTATGCCGTCATTCTTTTGGAAGGGTCATATATCAAGAGCTTCGAGAGCAGATCGAGGCCTCTCTTGTTGGAGGCGCCAATTGAGTGGTACCACGCCTGTAAGTTGGAAGGGAACTGCTTGAACTGCTGGAGAGCCTGGTACTCAGGGTATCTCTGTAATGCTGGCCACTGTGCCACTGTGGGAGGCCCCAAAATCTCAACAATCTTCTGCATCTGATTCCTCTGGAAGGGCACCTGTTTCTTGTTGTCCATCTTGGCCTCCTCCCCCTTGAACATTGGTCTCAGTGCCAGAAGCTCAGCGAAAATGCATCCAGCGGCCCATAAATCAATGGCGGGTGTGTAATGTCTTCCTCCCAAAAGTAGCTCCGGTGCTCTGTACCATATCGTAACCACCACCTTATCGCCATTGTAGAGACTCTGCAACGGATTGTTGAACCTGCGGGCAAGCCCCAAGTCGCCAATCTTGACTGCGCCATCGCTAGTCACCATAATGTTGGCTGGCTTCAGGTCTCTGTGTAGTACCCAGTTCTGATGCAAATAGCTTATGCCATTCAACACTTGCCACATTATGCTCTTCACGACACTCTCCGGGATGGGCTTGGTCTCGGGATGTGAATGGAAATGGATAATTTGCAGGAGATCGTGCTCCGCGTACTCAAACACCATGTAGATGCACTTGTTCTCCAGAATGATTTCGGATAGTCTTACAATGTTCTTGTGATTCAGCTCCTTACACAGCGCCATCTCTCGGGAGGCACTCTGCGATATTCCCGTGTAGTAGACCACTTCGCCCTCCTTGTCGGCCTTGAACTTCTTGATGGCATAGACTCCACTCACTTTCTTGCCCTTGGCCTTGTAA
The DNA here is from genome assembly GCA_030558135.1 of Petasospora adriatica. NCBI lineage: Eukaryota > Fungi > Ascomycota > Saccharomycetes > Phaffomycetales > Wickerhamomycetaceae > Petasospora > Petasospora adriatica. The sequence goes on along the minus strand of JAJMRX010000009.1, from coordinate 234,858 downwards.
ACTCTTCCATACGTACCGGAGGCAATATAGCCCACGATGTCATACTTCTGGAGCACACTCTGCCTTATAGAGTCCTTACGTGTCTTGTACGGGCCCAGTGTGAATACTGACGATCCAGCCATCGTGCCGGGCTTGTAGGGAGGCGTTTTTTTACCCGGGTGCAGCCTCATGAGAAACTCTCTCTGCAATTGCGTATTGCGATTGCTCATGGTGATGAAGCTGTTTGTTGAGGTACTTGGTTTAAACGATTTCGGGACTCGATGGTGGAAAGTTGAGTCTCCTTTGATAGATCGCTCACACTTTCCACTCCCCGGATAAGCGGTACGCGCACTCCCTCACCACAAGATAACTGAAGCTGGTCCCAACCTCCACTCTCGCTTGGAAATGATCTCGAGAGAATATTTAAAGCTTAACTACTCGTATTCAACCAAGTATGGTGCATTGTCCTACTTACACGTAGCGTAGCTTTATCATTATACCACAACGCCATTGCCATTCTCCTCCGGCAAAAAGAACGATGTGGGCTGTACTTTCTTCTTTGCGGCTGTGATTTTGCCCGTTGGCGGTAGCTTCGCCTTGACCTTTTTACCCGGATAGTCCTCGTCCTCCATAATCTCCTCCTCATCCTCGTCCCGGGGCTTCTTTTGCTTCGCATGGAACTGCCGTGTGCGCTCGAGACATCCTCTGAGGAAGTCCCGTACGAGCCCAATCTGATTATCAATGTCCTTCTCCTTGAGTCTCTTGAAGGGCTCCTTCTCCATCTCGTCTCTTTGCGATGTTCCTATCTCAGCCACTGTGGAAGCCTCTGCAAAACGTGACTGCAATAGATGCAGAGGAATCGAATTGCCAATGATTCCAAGCTCCTTGTCAAGTCCCAGCTCGCGGAACCCAAAGAAGTCATCACCAATCTCTGCAGAGAAGTCACCAGACACAAACTGCTCTGAGTTGTCTGCAAAGCCCTTTTCTGACATCTCAAGTGCGGGCCGCAGGAGCGACTTGAGGAAATTCACAAGCTTCTGTTTAAGGTCTTTGAGCTTCTCGTGCTGCTTGATAACATTCTCTTGGATGTAGGTGTTGAGCATATCTGGTCTCAGTATACCGTTTTGCAACAGCGAAAGTGAGAGCACATTCTTCTTCTTTTGGTTCCGGTTCGCTGAGGGAGTCTCTATATGGGTCTTGATGGTCCGTACGAGGTTGTCCATGTAGTCACCGGCAACCTGTGTCAGTGCATCCACTGCCGACATCTCAGTAGACTCGAACCCACTCACCATCGCCATCTTGGCCACTCTTTTCCTCAAAACCGAGTAGATGAGCTCTCTGCTCACTTCCCGATTGCCCAGTCTATCAATTGGCTCGATATCCACCGAGTCGTCAATCTGTTCAATCTCTGGCGGCTTCATTTGTGACTGATGGACGTACTGGTTTTGCTGCATCTGGCGGATCAGCGAGATCTTGTGGCACACTCTTCGTATCTCCTGCATCTCTGAGATGTTGTCGTTGATGATCTTGTTGAGTCCTCCAGAGGCAACAAATGGCGAGGGTACAATCCCTTCAGCCATCGCGTGCTCGACAAGCTCCGTCTCCTGTTTCTCCATCTCCTCCTCAGTGACACCTTTGTACATGTTGGGCACTCCCCCAGCAATGTCGTACTCCAGCAGGTACTCATCCCCTGGCTTGACAAAGTTTTTCATTCTCTTTGGATCACGCAAGATTGCCTCGCTCTCCATATTAATCTCGTTGCCATTGAATAAATCCGCTCGCTTGATACAAAGATCGGATCTCGCCTTGGACGTGGCACTTCTCCATGCCTGCGTTTCCACATCGTCGTTGTCATTTTCTGTGTTGAGGTACTCGTTAGAGTCGCCATCCTCCTCCTCCGGTTCAGGCGCGGTGGGCGCCGGTGTCGCAGTTGGGCTGGCCGGAACCGGCGCCGGTGTCGGCGACTCCACCTTGACATCAAGCGTTCTCTTTGTGCCTTTACTCGTCTTACCAGAAGGTGCTGGCGTGCCCGCAGTGGCCGGTGTACTGACATCTTCCTCCTCCTCCGCACGGTCACGAACAGTGATATCTGGAATTAGGGGAATCAGTTGTAAGGCCTTCTTCTGCATCGCAATGGCGTGGGCACGGAGAAAGTGTCTGGGATCGGTGTTGTATGTGAGACAGTTTCTCCATATAAGCATCACGTCATCGACAAACTCCGCCTTGCTTTTGTACTGGAACCCCTTGAGCTTCTTGAGGATCGTGTTGAGGTCCATGGGCTTCTTGATAACCTGGTAGTAGTTGGGAGCGTCTCTCTTGGAGACTCTATTCAAGAAGGCTGTGGAGTGCTCTGTGTACCCACGGAGCTCCATCACCACCTTTTCACACGCATCGTAGAGCTCCTCCTGGCCGATCTTGTCATCCGAGGCCCACTTGGACCGATTTTTGCGGACATCCATGATGAGCTGCCTGAGCTCGTTATCCTGGAAGTGGAGCTTGTCCTTGTTCTCATCAATGGACCGTAGGAGGTGCTTCAACGACAGATTGGCGGCTCCCAGGTTCATGGAGATGAGATCCGATGTGGACGAGTCCTCGAGCAGCTTGTCGTTTTCCTCGAGCTTGCGCCGCTTGATGAGAGTCTCACGGTCGTTCTCAAAGCTGTGGAAGACCCTTTTGAACTGGTCTGTGAGCAATTTGGTATCAGGCTGTGTGTTTTCCACGAGGGGCACCTCGATGTCGCCCTTTTCCTCCTGCTGGTGTTTTTCCTCCGGCTCGTCGTCATCGTAGTCGTCGTCCTCGTCGTCTCGAGCTTCCTCTTTGGGCTCGTCAGTCTCCTCCTCCGCTTCCAAGAGGCCATACTCGTCCTCTCCGTACAGACAGTCAATGGCCCTGTCCCAAAGCACATAGCGCACTCTCAATGAGAGCCCCGCCAGACTCTCGTCGGGCTCCTCCTTCTCCTCGCTCTCCGGTACGAACTTCACCGCAATTGTGCCCTGCATCAGCTGGGCAAAGGCATCTCTGGCTGCCTCACCGCCGCGCTTGAAGATGGCCTCCAAAACAGCCAGCTGCTGGCTCGAGAGGTAGTGTTCAAACACCTGCTGCTGCCATAGACGATGTGCGATTCCGTACAGCTTCGGCACGTCGTTCTGCTGGAACACTTCCAGGCCATTCGGGGGGGCCATGGTGACGCGGATACTCTGAGAGTGCGGGCGTTGAGATTGACGTTTGGTTATGAGCGCGGCGGTTACGAGCCCGCGAAAATCTACACCACTATCGCCTTCTTACATTGAGGCATAAACGTTGAGGCCCGTCACGGCACACCACCACACCACTCCAAAAGTCCCTACCAGCCTGTCAACTTTCCAGTTCCGCCAGGGAACAACGACGGCATAGAACACCAGCATCCCCGCGAGCCCGAGCCCGGAGATTTTGAAGTTGATGTCCATCTCGAGCTTCATCCTGTGCTGGTTGTTGAGCGTGTTGATCACGAGCCCGTTGAGGCCGATGCCAAAGAGGATGTAGAGCAGGGGAGACCCGAAGCAGGCATTGAGGCCCACCACCCCCATATCGATGCCTGCTAGGGTCAGGTTCGACACCAGGTCGCCGGTGGAGTTGCCTATCGCTAGCACAGTGAGTCCCAGCAGCGATTCCGGGATCTTGAACACCACCCCCAGGTTCTTGAGTACCACAATGAGCCTGGAGGAGGTGGCGATGATCAGAAGAATCGACGTGAGGAAGCCCACTGCCGGAATGGCTACACCGCTCCGGAGCCTTGTGAGCAAAAGCAGGACAAGCGTGGCTGCAATTGTGTAGCGGTAGTACGAGGCATCTGCCAGGGCCAGAGTGAAGAACGACGGCAGCAACAGGCACTGCACAACAAAGAGCCTTCTCTTGAGGCTCGTATCGTAGTCTCCAGGGTACTCGTACATCTCTGTGGTGTAGACTGGGTTGATGATGTTGAGGAGAGTCACCAACGGGAATGTGGCTATGCTGAAGGCGGTGTCCGCCGTGGGAAAGATCGACCACCGCTCCTTCTCCACCTCGTCAATCACAATGGCAGGCACTGTCTGCGGAGCCTCTGGAAAGCTCGCAATGGCATCACTCGACAAGGAGTTCTGTAAAGGCTCTGGAGTGGGCAGACGCTTTACTGGGTCCGAGTGCTGCCGTAGTAGCAGGGGCGACTCCTCGCTCCTTACACTATGGAGCTTCGGTCGGTCTCTCCATATCCTCTCCGCCTCCAGAAGCCCCACGGGCTGGAGTCCGCGGATCTGGTTATCATCCAGTGATGACACAGAAACACAGTCGTGGTCTGGAGCCAGCAGCTCCTCCTCCTCGCACGTCACCTGGTAAACCACGTACATCAGGTACCCTGTGATCATCGTCAGGCACTCCCAGTTCCACAGCTTGCCGTCTGCGATGAAGAAGCACGAGAGCCCCACCAGTCCGGCAAACATCACGAGATCCTCACCAAACCGCTTCCTGTCAACCTCAAAGGGCCGGATTATGCCCATGCCACCCAGCACAACACACACGACAAAGTTGGCTGCTCCCACAAGCTCTGCCAACGCCAGCGAGGCAGAGTGGTGGGACATGGCGGAGTATGTGCTGAATATGTCCGGTGTCGCATTCCCCAGAGCCAGAAGTGTCAACCCCGCAATCTTGGGAGAGATCCTCAGCAGATGCGATAGCAGCGAGAGGTTCGGGTAGAGGAAGTGCTGAGTCACCAGGGCAAATGTCGTGAAGTATAGCAGCATCTCTATCGAGGTCAACACCAAGATTCCAGACCTTGTGACAGGTGAAGAGCAGTAGACTCTTCGTGAAAGCTCAAAGAGAGGCGAGCACGTCTGTACAAATGCACACACCTCTGCATTGGAGTGGCCCTTCAGCAGTGACACATCACAGGAGTCTCTGTCAGCCAAAGCGCCCATAGGGAGAAGGCCAAGCGTGCCAATTGCTGATAGCAACGGGGCGATGCCCGATGTGGTGTGCGGGTGTCTGCCGCAGAGCGCTTATGTCATCACGGGGTAAGCCCGCCCAGCCACTGCTCCACGTTTCTGGAGCCGGTTGGAGCAGTCCCGGAGCCCAACCGTAGCTATCCGCATCCCCCGCCATACTTTCAAGCCATTTCCGCAGTGTGGGTGGCCTCCATTGTAGTGCGATGCCCCCCGCGGTGTCCGGGTGGTGTGTACAAAAATAGGCAACAACCAACTCACAAGTAGCACCCAATGTCAGATAAGCGGCGGTCGCTCTTCTTCTTCCGGGAAAAGAAGCCAGAGCAGAAGTTCGAGGTGGTGAACCGCAAACGGTCACCGCTGGTGAGCTCGCGAGCGCCTACGCCTTTTGACGATGTTGCAAAGAAGATCACACAGGCTCCCAAGCAGGAAGTCCCCAGGGCAGCCAGTAGGCCGTCACCGAAGCCGGTTCACAAGGCGGTGACGAGGTCTCCCAAGGCTCTGGATGGCATAGAGGTGCCCATGGCCAACCTCAATGTCGAGTTTGATGTACCGCCGGTGCCTGACTACTCCCGGACATTTGCCCCGCCAGTGACAATACAAGGCCGGAACGTTTCTCTGGCCAAGGAGCTGCCACGGAGAAAGCCTCCTTCCACAACAGTCACTCCTGTGATGTCAAGAGAGAGCGAGGTGCCTTCCATCACAGTGGACGGGCCTATAGAGGGGCCAGTCTCGAGTGAGGTTGAGGCTGGTGAAGCACAGGATCGCATCAGTGTAGAGGAAGCGCAGAGTGAGCAGAGCCAGGAGATCCAGGATCATGATGAAGTTCAAAGCCAGGCTCAGCCCATCCAAGATATCCCACAAAACGCAATTGGCCAGGAGGAGTCTCTGGCGGACACAATTGCCCAAGATCCAATTGTCCAGGAATCTCTTCAGGATCCTCAAGAGGAGTCTCTTGAAGACCCATTCGATGATTCGCACCACACCTCCCAGAGCCTGGAGAATGGCCCAGACGCCGGTGAGAGTGACTTCTCGAGCCACTACGATGACTACGAAGAGTCTGAGCCAGAAGACCTCATTGACCACGATCTGCTCATTAAGAGTGATGAGGAGCTGTACCAGCCTATACAGCCGCAATTCCCCGACAGCAATAGAGGCAGCATAATCTCTGGCGAGTTCTTCGATGCGAGAGAGTCGATAACTCCCACCATGGATAGCGGCTCTTTCAAACCTTCACAGCTAGCAGCGACTCCAAGTGAATCGAGCTTGGCGACGCAAAGCAGCATTGAGGCTGTCCAGCCTCTTGTTTTCCACAGAAAGACTGCAAGCTCTGTCTCCAATTCCACTGTGGTACCCACACATAAGAAGCAGCTTTCGCTCTCTGACGAGATTATGCGGGACATTGAGAACTTCAGACCAGGAGGCTTAAATGGGCAATTGGAATCTGCTGATGAGGACGAGTATTCGCCCGTGACTCCGCTACAGATGAATACGATAGAGCCAATCATCCAGCTGCCCGAGAGAAGCAATTTGGATTACGACAGTGATGACTCGATAGTGGCGAGTGTTGCAGAGTTGAATGTGGGACATCAGGATGAGCTCGAAGAAGTGGAGGGTCAAGACGAGGTTCCAGACAATGATGCAAATGAATCTACCAACTCGTTGGGAGCCGGCTTGGAGTTCCAAGAGCCACAAACAGGTGCTGACGATGAGTCTCTATTCCAGGATTCATCACGTGACGAGTCTGACCAGTCTCCATCGACCCCCTTCTTATCGCAGTCCGCCATGTCTCCTGCAACGTCTGCTGGTGCTGAGATTGACTTTGATCAGAGCTATAGAAGGCTCAGAATCACCAACGACGTTTCCTCGGAAGATTCTCCTAGACAGCTCCACATTGTGAACGACACCGAGAGTGAGTTTTTGGTCCAGCAGGAGAGGGCCAGACCCCTCATCTCCGAGAGCTCTGATGAAGTTCTGAGTTTCACGGCACGTTCTCCACAGAAATCCCATTTCAGTGCAGAGGAGGAGGCATCTCCAGTGCTCGATATGAGACTGGAGGAAACACCGCCAGTGTATGATACAAGACTGGAGGAGAAGGCTGCGCCTGTACAAAATCTGGGAGAGTTCCAGGGCAAGATTAGAAGGCCACCTCCGGGAGTTGCCCCTACAGCGACAAGAGTGGCTAGAAGCACCTCTGTGTCAACTCCACAGAATTACAACTCCATAAAGGAGGATCCCGTGGAGCAAAATCACACTCCTGAGACATCTTCATACGTTGAGATGCTGAGACTGGGCAGTGGTACCTCCAACACAAATGTTTCGGCAGGAACTTGGGGGTTGCCTATCGGGATAGCCAACATTGACTATGCCAAGATCCAAAAGACTCCGAAGATGTACAAACGGAGCTCAAGACTACAGAAGAATGATTTGAAGCATGGCAAAATTAGACAGAGGCTGCTGGCCCAGGAGGTGGGGGACGACGATGACGAGTTTGAGAGAAGAGACTCTGTGGAGAGAAGCAGCAGCGAGCTACACAGATTCTCAAGTATCAGCTCGCTTGTACCTTCCTCTCCCGTCTCCAGTGTCAGCCCTCGCAAGGACATCACGAGGTCTGGAACACTCATCAGCGAGATGGTGACACCGGTGGTGACTGTGGGGAGAAGCGGTACTGTGCGGGAGTCCGCCAAGAACATGACACTCTACATTGCCAACCCGGATGTCGATAGCGACTGATATGGCATGGTGTCTTGATGGTCTAACGAAACTTTTTACTCTATAATGTAATGGCAAAATCATAAATTTCAGCCCGTTCCAAACAGTCTGTTTTCATTAGTTCTGTACACTGGCCAACTGCCGTGCTATGCTTTTGGGTACTTTGGATACCAGATCGATGTAGCTCTTGCCAACCTCTAGAGAGCACCCATGGATGAGAACGAGATCGCCGTCCTGGAAGCTCGATTGCCTTCTCAGAATCATCTCCATGGGGACACTGAAAGGTCTCAACGGCTTCACTGTGGTCTTTTCAGATACTTGCACAGTTCCTAAAAGAAACTGGCCACCAAATACCAACGCCTCCTCCAGAATCTCGTCTGTGGCCTCGTCTCCTGGCACTGGACCCATCTTCGTATATAGCAACTTTACTCTTTTGATGGTTTGTGTAGAAAAGGGCTTCTTCAGCTCGTTACGGAAAAGCGCATTGGCCACGTTAACCAGTGTAAGCAGATCGGATGTCCCCACCGCGAGCTCACCGAATGCCCTTTCCCTTATGTAGGAGGATAATGTATGTGTTCCTACCTCCGTAATCAATGCAATGAGTTTCTGAATGTCTCTACGGCCTTTTTTGGCTTTGAAGAAGGCAATCACGAGCGAAAGAACAACGGTATCTGGTATAAACCACTGCGATACTTTATGGGCAAGCTCTGTAAAGGAGTAGTCATTAGCACCCGGCGAGATGAGCCCTAGATACGCCATTTCATCCAAAGCCTGTACCACACTCTCTGGTTCTGGCGGATTCGCCAGCTGAAGCTCGTGCAATCGTACAGAGTGTCTCAAGAGTCTAAGCATCGGCAGTACGAGACTCTCACGGCCTCGGCTGTAGTCTCCGCCCATAGTGAAGTACTTTCCTGGCTCCGTAAAGAGATCAATGTGGGCCTTATAGCTCGACTGGGCTTTCCCGATGTAATTGAACCCGTTCTCATCCGTTTGTACCATCTCCACCACTCCGCTATCCACAATGTACTTGATCCTGTGCTTTACGCTGAGTAGGGCCCTCGAATCCCTCGCTATAATCACTTTGCGGTCTCCGGATGGTCTGTATCCCTCTATATCTGTAACTGCAATCCTGGCAAACTCCGTGAGAGTCTGTTCAAACTTGGTGGGCGTCAGTGCGAGAATGTCGTACAAGGAGCTATCCACTTTCAGAATGTCGCTTATCGTCAAGGCCATATCTCTCTCGTAGCTGGAGGAGCTCATAGAGTAGATGTCAATCTGCGGAACGTCCACAATGTCCACAGTGGCCAGTTCAAGTGGCAGGGGGCATCTTCCAGCGATGATGAGCTTCTGGGGCTTCACCACTTGTAACAATCCCAAGAGCAACTCGTTGGGCTCCACTAACACAAAGTCGTAGAGAGAAAGCTCCTTAGCACAGTGCATTGCCATGGCTGTACTGATCTCAATTGATTGAGAGCCATCCACCTCCCACACGTCTCGAGACTCGCCCAGTATCTTGTCATCGCTCACCACGACAAACGTGGTTTTAGCCACTCGCTGCAAGAACTTTGCGAGAGCCACAATGTCCACGTGAGGCACCTCCACCACCTGGCTACCCTCCAGGGCTCTCAGCAGGGCGCCATTGTCGAGGGCCTCAGACCTCATTGGTGAAGTTGAGGGTGGTGTGCGGGTTTTGGAGAAATACTACTCGTCTTGTATGTACACGTTGCCTATTTAGTAGTCGGTATTTTCCGGCTTGACACCTCTCTCTGAGCCGTGGAATGGCAGTCCATAGGCACTGAGCAGCGTTCTGGCCTCAGCATCTGTCTGCGCAGTGGTCACCACGTTGACGTGGAATCCGTAGGTTCTAGGCCAGAGGTCGTGGTTCGCATCAATCTCCGGGAAGAAACGAACATCTTCAGGTCTCAGACCAAACTGGATGTTGCCCAGCTTGTCACCAGACTTGTTGGAGATTCCCTTGTACTCTCTGATGCGCGGTAGCACAATCTCTGTCAAAGTGCTGATGAACTGGTGCATTGGTCTGCCCTTCAGTGTAACCTGTGCACCCATCTGGTAGCCAGCCCTCACTCTCCAGTGCAAGACGTTGGTCTTGGAGAAGATTGGCTTGGGTTTCTCTCCCGTGATCTGTTGCAATTGAACGAGAGCACTCAAGGCGTGGTTGGAATTGTCCTTGGCCTGCTCCACGTAGCAGTTGATGTGGATGCTCTCTATCTTGGGCACGTTGCTTGCAGTGTGAGGCTTTGTGTCTGGAGTCTCGGCAGCTGTGCCACTTGGTTTCCTACGCACTCTGTTGACGTGGAATGGCGACGACCCTTCCCACTCTCTTCTCTTGTTTCCCTCCACTGCCTGCTCACCGTGCTGTGTGTTGATAAGCAAAAGGTCCGATTCGATCGTGTTTCTGTAGTAGTCCTCCACTCTGTCAGGATACGTTGACGTTGGCTTGTAGGCTGGCGATCTGATGTCGTTACGAGAGTATTTGAGACCCGGGAACCGCGGTGACAAAACTTGCTTGTTGATGCGTACTTTGTGGTGTACCGGTGGTATCACATTGTGACCTGGCTTCCCCAACACCGAGCAAGTGCTGGAGAATGACCTGGTGGCTATTCTGTGCATTATGGGTCAGTGGAGCTAAAGTGAAAAATTATCGCGACTGAAAAATTTTAGACTTGACCTTACACTAGAGAAGAGATGGGTGAAGACAACTACGAGAAGAGAATGCCAGCTGTGCTTCCATTTGCCAAGCCACTGGCTCCTAAGAAGCTCAATAAGAAGGTGCTGAAAACTGTCAAGAAGGCTTCCAAGGCTAAGCACGTCAAGAGAGGTGTTAAGGAGGTGGTAAAGGCTCTTCGCAAGGGCGAGAAGGGACTCGTTGTTATTGCCGGTGACATCTCACCGCCAGACGTCATCTCCCACATCCCAGTGCTGTGTGAGGACTCGTCTGTGCCGTTTGTGTTTGTTCCTTCAAAGGAGGACCTCGGATCCGCCGGTGCCACAAAGAGACCAACCTCTGTCGTGATGATTGTGCCTGGCGGCGGTAAGGGCAAGAAGTCTGACAAGGCTGAGGAGTACAGAGAGGGCTTTGACGAGGTTGTGAAGGAGATCCCAAGCCTCGAGTAATGTAATGTAATGTCTATGGATGTGTAGAGACTAGGGCTTACTGACAACTAGGTAGAATTTATCCTCATTACTTCTTGACTCTATGCATTACTTCAACTCCGCCTTGACCCATCCCTCGAGGCCGCCCTTGATGATGATGTCCTGCAAGTTTGTACCCAGCTCGCCAACCTTCTGCTGAAGCACAATCTTGTCTCCCTCCCTCACAGTCACCGTCGCACTATCCACGTCCCATCTCAGGAACCACCCAGTTCTTCTCGTCAGCTCCTGAGGCTCGTTCTGGTACTTTGCCCTCAGCATGTCGATGAGGTCTGGGATCTCCAGCGTAAGCAGAGCGTTGTTGATGGAGTTCCGCGAGAAGATGTTACCAAAGGATCCAGCCACAACGAGCTTCATGTCACGGGCCAGGATGGCTGTCGCAGCCTGTTCACGAGACGAGCCCGTACCAAAGTTGTAACCGGAGACGATGATGTCGCCCGGCCCGGTCTTCGAGCCGAACTCCGAGTCGTAGTTCTCCATACACACCTCAGCCATCTTCTCACGAGGCACATCGTCCTGGTAGGTGTACTTTCCAGGGTAGATTCCGTCAGTGTTGATATTGTCGGCATCACACAGCACGAGCTCTCCCTCAATTGACTTCGGGAAGCCCTCCAGCACCTCGACACCAGCCGTGGAGACGGTCTCCGCCTTTGGTGGAATCACCATCTCCTTGGAGATGCCTCTAGCGCCAGGACACTCCTGGCCCAGAACCTCCTCTGGAGATCCGATTTTCCCCAGCACGGCAGAGGCAGCCACCACCTCCGGAGAGGCCAGGTACGCCAGGGCGTCTCTGGACCCCATTCTGCCCTTGAAGTTTCTGTTTGTGGCGGAGATGCCAACCTCGCCCTCCTTGAGAAGCCCCATTCCGAGGCCGATACAGGGGCCGCACCCCGCCGGTAACGGGATCGCGCCTGCGTTGATGAGCTCCTCCCAGGCACCAGCGTCCTCGGCATCCTTCTGGACGTTGGAGGAGGCCGCCGCAATGTAGAACTCCACTCCCGGAGCAATCTTGTGGCCTCTGACGACATCGGCCGCAGCCTTGATGTCGCTGAGACGGGAGTTGGTACACGAGACGAGGTACGCCTTGTGGATCTTCATCTCCTGCTTGCTGAGCTCCGCGAGCGCGGTGGAGATCTTGACCGAGTTGGGGCCCGAGACGTAGGGCGAGAGGGTCGCCAGGTCGAGTGTGAGGTGCTTGGCGTACTGGGCATCGGCGTCCGCCTTCTCAGCACTTTCCAGGGCCTTGACGGACTCGGTATTAACTCTTGGATGGGGCTGTGGCAGTCTCTGGACCCTCTCCTCGTACCACTTGATGAGCGTCTTATCCACGGGGAAGACTCCGGAGAGAGCACCCCACTCCGTGGTCATGTTGGCGATGGTGAGTCTGTAATCGACGGGGATCTCCTCGACATCTCCAACAAACTCAATCGCGTGGTTCAGCACTTCGTCGTTGTTGAAGACACCACACAGAGCCACAATCACGTCCTTGCCCGTGACTCCCTGTGGCAGCTTGCCCTTGAGCTCCACCTTGGCCACCGGAGGGATCTGCCACCATGTCTGGCCCGTGGCCCATATCGAGGCGGCATCGGTTCTGACGATGGGGGTTCCCAGGGCTCCGATACCGCCGTAGGTGTTGGAGTGTGAGTCCGAGGCGACTGTCATGTTCATCGGGAAGGCGTAGCCCTCCTCAATCATGATCTGGTGCCCGATACCTCTCCCCGCCGGGTAGAAGTCGACTCCCTGCTCCTTGGCAAAGGCCTCGATGTTGCGGTACTTTTCCAAGTTCTTCTCAGACTTGTTCTGGACGTCGTGGTCCAGCGTCATCACCACCTGCCTCTTGTCCTTGATCTCCTTGGCCCCGAGCCCCTTGAACTTGAGCGCCACGGGCCACGAGTTGTCATGTGACATACAGTGCGCGGGCTTGATGGAGACGTAGTCGCCAGACTTGACGAGCTTGCCCTGCGGCAGTCCCACAGCGTACTTCTGGACGATCTTCTCTGTGAGATTCTGGCCCAGGGCCCTAGCCGAAGTGGCAAAGCCTCTATACGACATTGTGGTGAAGGGTAGCGTACTTAGGCGATGACTTTTTTTCAGCCGGTACCGGCCCGGTTCCGCGGCCAATCACGGGGCGCTGATTACACATGGGGCAGGTTTAGAGGAGTAGTGTGGGCACTCGTGAGGGCCTTGCAATGGTCTAGCGAGGGTCCAGCGAGGGTCTAAAGAGGCTCTAGCGAGGCTTTAGCGATGATCGAGGTGGCGGCGTCATTAGGAGGCCTTTAGCGAGCCCTGGAGCCACGGCGAGCGCAAATCGCAGGCTAAGCCGAGCCAAAGCCCCACTTGGCCTTCACTGGGCCACCACAAAGCCACGAGTGTAATTGCTCCCCTACTTTGCCGCCAATTCACGCTGGAGGACCCTGCCTACCTCAGCGGCGCGCCCGATCGGGCAACCTTCCTTTTTCGGCCATTTGCGCCGTTTCGCGCCCGATCGGGCCACTTTCCTCTTTCGGCCATTTCCACAAGTCGCGCTGGCAAAACAACACCGCCAACACTCACACCCACAACCATGTCAGCCTACACTTTGGTGTACAACCCGAGCCCCTCATCCAAGGCCTCCGTCTCCGACTACAAGGCCTTCCTGGAGAAGGGCACGGACGAGGCCAAGGCCGACGCGATGAAGCGCATTCTCGTGGCGATGCTGGATGGCGAGCCGATGCCCGAGCTGCTGATGCACGTGATCCGGTACGTGATGCCCTCCAAGAACAAGGCGCTCAAGAAGCTGCTCTACTTCTACTGGGAGATCGTGCCCAAGGTGGACCAGTCCGGGAAGCTCAGACAGGAGATGATCCTCGTTTGCAATGCGATCCAGAGAGACTTGCAACACCCAAACGAGTACGTGAGGGGCAATACGCTGAGATTCCTGACGAAATTGCACGAGCCCGAGCTGCTGGAGCAGCTTGTTCCGAATGCCAGAGCCTGCCTCGAGCACAGACACGCCTACGTGAGAAAGTACGCCGTGCTGGCTCTCTACTCGGTCTTCCTCGTGGCTGATTATCTCGTGCCAGACGCTGCCGAGATCATCAACGACTTCCTCATCACAGAGACAGACCCGACGTGCAAGCGCAACGCCTTTGTGAGTCTCGGCCAGCTCGACAGAAACGCTGCTTTGCGGTACATCCAGGAGAACGTTGCCAGCATCTCTACGACGGAGCCACTGCTTCAATTGGCCTTTATCGAGTTCATCAGAAGGGACAAGGCCCCAGAGCTTAGACCACGCTACGTGGCTCTACTCAGCGAGCTGCTGGAGTCCTCCTCCAACTCGGTGGTTTACGAGGCAGCCTCGTCGCTCGTGGTGATGACTTCCAGCCCAGCTTACGTTTCACTCGCCGCTGGCAAGTTCATCGAGCTCGCCATCAAGGAGCCAGACAACAACGTCAAGCTCATTGTGCTGGAGCAGATCCACTCTGTGCACAAGCGCAATCCCGGCACTCTGGACCTGGCTCTCGACATCCTCAGAGTGCTGTCGACGCCGGACCTCGACATCCGGGCCCGTGCCCTCGAGATCTCGCTCGAGCTCGTCTCCTCCCGCAACGTGGACGAGGTGCTGAAGCTGCTCAAAAAGGAGCTCCAGAAGAGCGTCACCTCCGACGCGGACAAGGCGGTGGAGTACCGCCAGCTGCTTATCTCAGCAATCCACCAGACGGCGATCCGGTTCGGCCACGTCGCCGCCGGCGTTGCGGAGCTTCTCCTCGAGTTCCTGCCGGAGCTCTCCACCTCCTCCGCCTCGGAGATCCTCTCCTTTGTCAAGGAGGTTATCGAGAAGTACTCTGAGCTTGCCTCGCCAATCGTCAAGCGGCTCATTGCGGCGCTGGACTCGCTGAGAAGCGGCAAAGTGCTCCGTGGCGCCCTGTGGGTCATTGGCGAGTACGCGGAGGGCGACGATATCAACCAGGCGTGGAACCAGCTCCGCAAGTGCACTGGCAGCCTGCCAATCAAGCCCGAGGCCGAGGTGGAGGAGACGGTGGAAAGCACGAGGCCCGTGGTGCTTGCGGACGGTACCTACGCTACAGAGTCTGCCCTCACTGAAAAAATTCCAAAGAGCGTGGCTCTGCCTCCAATCCGCCACCTCGTGTTTGAGGGAGACTTTTACACCTGTGCCGTGCTGGCTACCACTTTTGTGAAGCTCGTTTCCAAGGCAGAGGGCAAGGCGGCCAACGCGATGAAGGCTGAGGCGATGCTTGTGCTTGTGTCGATCCTCAGAGCTGGCGACTCGGCCTTTGTGGCAAAGAAGATTGACGAGGACTCTGCGGAGCGTATCCTCACTGCAGTGACTTTTATCGCTGAAGGAAAGGGCCACGAGGCCTTTGTAGAGGCAACGAGAGACGCCTACAAGGCCCAGCTCTCCATTGAGGAGTCCAAGCGTGCCGCCAAGAACGCCTCGGAGCTCGTGGTGGAGCAGCCTGACGACGTGGTGGCTTTCAGACAGTTTGGCCGCCCAGAGGTGGTGGAGGAGGACCTCACAGCAGCCACTGGCATCAAAGTGGAGGAGGACCTCTCCTCAAGACTCTCCAAGATTGTCCAGCTCTCGGGCTTCTCCGACCCAGTCTACGCTGAGGCATACGTCAAGGTGCACCAGTTTGACGTTGTGCTGGACGTTTTGCTTGTGAACCAGACGACTGAGACTTTGCGTAACCTCCACGTGGAGTTTGCCACTCTGGGAGACCTCAAGGTGCTCGACAAGCCCGTGACACAAAACATCCCACCACACGGCTTCTTTAAAGTGCAAACCACCGTCAAGGTGACATCGGCTGACACTGGAGTCATCTTTGGTAACATTGTTTACGACGGTGGCCACGGCTCAGAGAACAAGATTGTCATTCTCAACGACGTGCACGTGGACATCATGGACTACATCAAGCCGGCCAAGTGCTCTGAAAACAAGTTCAGATCCATGTGGAACGAGTTTGAGTGGGAAAACAAGATTGTCATCAAGTCCAACTTGCCATCTCTCAAGGCGTACTTTGATGAGCTCCTGGCCGGTACCAACATGGCTTGCCTCACCCCTGGCGCCGTCATTGGTGAGGAGTGCCAGTTCCTCAGTGCCAACCTGTACTCGAGATCCTCATTTGGTGAAGATGCATTGGCCAACTTGTGTATTGAGAAGCAGCAGGATGGGCCTATTGTCGGTCACGTGAGAATCCGCTCCAAGGGCCAGGGGCTGGCGCTGTCGCTGGGTGACCGCGTGGCTGCTATTGCCCGCAAGACCAACAAGGCCAAGATTGCACACGTATAGGTGAATTGACTACTGAATTAGTGGATTGTAGATACTACCTTTGTCATAGCCGCGAAAATACCCTAAGTGCATGCTTCTGATGAATAATGCGCTCTTAGAATCTCAATTCTTGTGATAAACACAAGGGAAAAGCTTCCAGATAATGAGCCATGGTGCTTGGATTTTTCCAAGATTTTTAATGTCCCAAACAAGCTACAGGTGTGAAGATAATGGAGTAAAAGTCCAAAACGTGTGCCCCTAACGCGTTTTTGCCAGCAAATGGGCGATTTCAAAAGTTTTTAAATAGTTTTGAAATTTTTGAAAAAATGCAAATTTTGGCAAAGCGCCCTGGGTAAAGCTCTAGGAGCGCCTGCGTTTGAGGCTATTCCAGCGCTATAAAGCCAAATCTAAGAGCACTTTTGTATAGAAATGAAGGCGCTCTTATCTTAATGACGCTGTTAAAAGTGTGACATTTTCAGGGAAAAGCCATCAAACCGATTCCACACTGAACACGCCTTGCCGGAGAGCTATTCGAGCATCTCCGGACAATGTTTTTGAGCCAAGATTAGCTTCAAAAAATCGGCAAAAAATGTTCATATATTCTTCAATGGTGGTTAATGGAGTTCAACATATGTTTTTGAAAATTAGAGCCTTGCTCGCTACGCAGATTGTGTTCATCTCAAGAGCTTGTTGAGAAAATTACCGTACAAAAAATAGATATTGCCAGCATTTTAAGTTAGTAACTCAATAACCTATTAGGCTGATCTGCTGTTTTATTGTTACAATAGCACTATACCATCACTAAAGACATCTTTTGAGACTCTGTCGAGTTGACACTATCCTAACGGCTCCCAACTGTTTCCGCTCAGGAATCCGGCTCAGTTAGGGATGAGTCAGAAAACAGCCAAACATGCGTGCCCCAGAAGATGTACGATATGGGTAGAACAAGCTTCATGATCGCCTTGTGCAAGTGTGCTTCTCAGCCATAGCCAGAAGAAGGAGCAGGATTTCCCCTTTAGGACATTTTCGCGCCTACCTTCAGCAAATGTATACGCGACAATTTCCGTATTTGGATCAGGGCTGACGCAGCTACAGACTAGCTTTGTGGCATCATATTCGAAATCGGGACAATTTGAGCTGCCCACTCACCCTGAGACTTCCGAAAACGGCACACATCAACATCGAAGGCACCGAGGACGTCTGGATGCTGTTTGCGTGGATGCCCCCACCATCCTCGCTCAATGGCTCTGGTGTCCAGTGTGCCGTTGTTGAGGTGGATGCGGTTGGTTTCTCCCAGACATGACTCTTTACTTCCCTTTTCTTTTTCCAATCCCTGATATCAATTTACACCCATACCAATCCATCACGTCCACTGAGACTGCAGCATGAGACGACTGTTACGGTGGTGCTCCTTGGAGTTCTTTTGTGGTGATAGGTGAGGCTATAACTACATCTGGACACCAATCAATACCGAAAACAATCTGAGATGCTTGCAGTCTTTGTGTGTACTGAGAGTGGCTTCATACTGTCAGATCTGCTTCGATAGCCCCCACCTATTGACGGGTCTGCGGCTCAGTGCCACTCGAGGTACACTGTGATGGATCCTTCACCATGACTAACAGCAGGCTTAAAATTCCACTTCACATTCCTATTCCCAGGAATCCCTTTTTTTAAAGTTCCACGGGCTCCATTCTCACTCCATTCGCTCCAATTCTTGCCCTGTCATCCTGACGCGTCAGTAGCCCCCACCTACTGCCGTGCTGTTGACGTTGCCACTATCCATTCTGCCTTTACCTAATACTTGAGTCTCAAGCTTTTGATGCTACAACTATCCAAAAACTCGAAGAGAAGGACTTTTCAAAGACTGAGTGGTGCCTTTGCCATCTCCTTCCTGTGCAGGCGGCCCTCCTGTCACATGGGGGTGACACAATAGCGCCGCGAAACATTCGCGAAAATGTCCCGATCTGGCAGTCTGGCCGCCATACTAACAAGCATACATCATTGCGGTACAACGAAAACATATATGGGGTATCCAAGATACTGAGCAGAAGGCCGGAGAGAAATACATTCACATCGGAGGTTATGAGGCCTCTGGGTCTCGGGGTTAAGCGGCAAACCCGCTTTTAATTCCGGGACTTGGGCTGGTAGGGAACTATTGCAAAATTTGGGTGTGCCCCTACCGATTCCATTACCTAATATTTCGCGGGGAAAGTGTGTGTATACCAGTTCTTAAGAGTGCGCCTACCGCAAAATTGCGATATACGAATAGTTGTGATTATGTTTTAAGATAAGACCTTTTATTAGCAACTGAGGTCTAGAGAAGTATTGAGTCAAGTGTGGCATCAAATATGGGGTGTGAAGTTCACTTCTCGGCAGTGCTTCTTCTGCTAACCACCCTCATCAACGACAGTGGCATCTCCTCTGTTGGTACTTGCCCCAAGGACACGGTATCCTTCCAAGAGCCAATTGATGCCACCCGTCTTCTGAATGTAGCTATTCCGTCATTATGGAAAGCCACTGGATCCTCCTCTTCCTCCTCGATTGACGAGTCATCAACAAACTCCTGGAACCCTCTAGCGGCCTCAGCAGCGTATTGTGAGTATAGAGACCTACTCAGGAAGCCGTACTTGAACTCGTTGACTCCAACAAGCACTTTGGCAAGCTCCACAAGCTCTTCAATGTACCGAATCACCTCCTCAGTGGCTGCGCTTGTAGCATTCCAACTCAGCAGTCTATCCTTACCCCTGAAGGAAAGCACAATCTCCGAATCAGAATCAGAGTCGAGCTCCTCCCTGTTTAAAAGCGTATTCACCTCCTTCACCAGTCTCTCCTGAGCAATTCGAGAGCTCGGAAGGTACTGTGGTAGTGGAGATTTGTTTTGCAATGCCAGCCCGACAGCCTTTAGGGTATTGCTCATGGAGGCTGTCACTTGTCGTCTATAAGGGTGAGCCTCCTTGTTTAACTCCTCAATGATGGCTGAGCCGTATGTTCTTCTCAAATGCACAATGTTGTCAAGTCTATCCAGCACCTCTCGTAGCACAAAGATGATTTCGAAAAAAACTTTTTCAATGTCCCCGTAGTTGCCCTTGAGTCTAGGTTCATTCTTAGCAGAAGCTCTGTAGGCATCGGCTCTCACCAATGCCGATTTCGTAACGGCAGAGAGCTTCTTGAAGGCATCGTACCGCTTTTTGGACATGCTGGCAATGTTTTCACCATCTAGGGCAGCAGCGTAGACGATAAACATCCGTGACATGTTGTCGATGGCAGTCACCACTTCCTTGATGAGCTCATCACGTGCCTTGATTGGGAAGACGAGCAACTGGCAAATCAACGCCACTGCGCCTCCATAAATCATAGCGAGACATCTCTTGCCGAAGTTTTGGAGAATGGAACCTCCTATAGCGGAAGGGATCACAGCAGACAAGAGCACAATGTAGATGGAGATGATTCCGATGATTGCAGCCTTAACGTAAGGAGTCCCCACCATGTAGTAGAAGCCTGGAATGGCTCCAATCACAGTCACAAACACTTCCAAGTACGGATTCGTCTGGTGGATAGCAGCCACATAACTCAAATAGCCCCATGCTGCTCCTGAAATTACGCCCACACCTCTCAAAAAGAACACAAAGAAGGTGGCTCCCATCTCCTGTTCCAGTACCAAAATACACACAAAGCCAATCCATGTTCCTCTGATATCAACAAACCAGTGTCTTGCCTCGGGCACAAACATGGGGAATGTCGCCAGAGTAAGTCCAATGGCTATTTGCAACCCGAATCTGGTGTGTGGAATGTACCCTCTCCAGTTCATGGATGTGCTTTGAGAGAACTCGACAATGACTTTAGAGGATGAATCGCCATTCAATGTGGTGGATTCGTTATTAACAAGCTCTGTTTTGTTGGCATAGTACCATCCTTTCATAGCCTGCCTTGAAAAGAGGAAAGACACCCACACTCTTCTACCAAAGCGTTTGTGCTCCTGCTGTATGCGGTAGGCAAAGACCGACTCAGCCTGTTTCAACAGATGGCTCACAGAGCTCACAGTCTCCTTGAGGTTCATTAGGAAAGAGGACAGAATGAAGGCCTGGACATTCTCAGAGTCTCGCAAGTGCTCGCGCATCTGTACTTCCAGCAGTGACATCTCTCTGCTGAGCTTGTTTAGCTGTTGATCGAAGGCGGGCTCACTCTCTGTGCTCTTTGTGTCATAGCAGTGCGCGATGGCCGTCTTCACCATGGCAAGCGATGCCGAGATCTCAGTCTTAATAGGCTCCAAATCCGGTACTGATACCGTTTCGGTCACTTCAAGCTGGCAGGCATTGATGAGAGCATTTGTGAATGAAAGCTGTTCTCTGATTGTGTCGATGGTGGGCTTCAACTGGCCAGGAGAGCAGTACGAGAATGAAATCTCGTAGGTGCACTCCTGTAGCACAGCCTGAGTCGATATAAGCTTGGACCGTAGCGTGGACTTCAACTTAACTAGAGAGGGCAATTTGGATGTGTCTGGAGCCATGAAGAAGTCAATTGTAGCAGCGAGAGTTGTGTCTAGCTCGTTTAAAGTGGCCAGCGTGGACTTACCCAAATAGGAAGCTCCGAGCTCGGGGAAAAGCACAATGTTACACCCTAAAGATATCGCAATCCCGACAAAGAAGGGCACGGTGAAGTTTCTGGCAATTGTGCCTGCATCCGTGGCGATGTTATCGGTGAAGGTGAAGTGTACCACGAGAAAGAGCGGGAATACCACAAAGAAGAACTTGTGGGAAATACACCGCATCCAGCCATGGAAAAAGAGCATCAGCACGTGCATCACTGCTAGGAATGCCAGAGCTGCCCTGTAGTTTGTGTAGTTACTCAGTAGCTGTTCGTTGTCCGGTAAGTCCGACCCGCTAATCTTTTGTGCAATGAAGCGGGCGAAAAGGGCATAGGCGTTGCCTATCAGCAGTCCTGCTGAGTTCAGAAAGGCAGACTCCAGCATAGAGCCCAGCCTTCTTCCAGGGTGAACCATCACAGAGATGAGCGGGAGCATCGCAGGCTCATCGCCCAGATGGCTCAGCGTGTGCGGGTTCAAGCACAGGATGAGTGCCACTGTGGAGTTGAAGGTGGCCTTGAAGATACGCTGGCATATCACCCTGCTGGGCAGCCGCGAGGCCACCAGCACCAGGTATTTGTTCATGGTGTCTAGGGAGGTGAGTTTGGGTTTGGTGATGACACCCGGTCCGCGCACACCACCATCCGGTCAGGGCACGCTCCCATCTCCCACCAGCAGGTGGTAAGGGCACATTCAGGGTCTTAGTTCTCGAAGAGGAGCCCTGCAATGCCGTGGGTGACGGCGGATAGCACCAGGCACAGAGGCAGCTTCACAAACCAGACGATGTTGCTGACCCCTCCGCTATATGCCTCGATGCCGTAGGATGCCAGGAGATCTCCTGGCGTCTCCAGAAGCCACATTTTGGGGAAAGAGATTGCGATGTAGAACCCTAGCACAAACGTGCAACTTGTTAGAGTATATGATGCTATAGCACATGAAAGACGTATCGTGTCTCCTCCGAAAGCCAGACTTGCGTACAAAGCGAAGAAGGAGATGACCAGCATCACCTCGAGCGATAACAAAGCCACAAGACACCTGTAGAGCTTAAGTAGTGAGTTGGCGGCCATATCAGCTCGTGGTTTTACCAAGTGTGGCAGCGTTATATCCTCTGGGAGTACTGTTGCGTTCAGGATTTTGGGAGACTCATGAGCGTATAGCCAGGGCATTGAGAGGTTAAATCTGCTTTGCGGAATACAATGAGATTCGCCATTCGTGATGGCCTCTCCGCAAATATCCCAAAGAGTTATTTTGTACTTGTCACAAAGCGTGGTATCTTTCAGTGAGAGTGCGTGTGTGGTGGCATTTGTACCGTTGAAGGCTGCGTAGTATACTCTCGACACTATGATGTTTGTGTTGTCGATCTCAAAGAGGGTGTTACCACGACTTGGGGCAATTAGGAGGCTTGTTGTGGTTAGCATCCCAATACTGAGTGCCAGAGGGAGTAGCAGTGCCAGGTATCGTGAATAGGATTCGAAAGTCATGAGGAGGAATTATGTCCCGGAGTGTGGCTATATATGCCGGACAGAAAAGACCTCACAGTAAATAGGGAACAAGCTACAAAGATTAGCATATGAGGGAATATGTCACATAAATGTTATGTAGCTGTCCAATTGGCCTCCCAACTATAGTCAATTGGACTGTGCAGACTAGATAAATGTCTGGTGTATCTGCTGGCTTCGCCTTTCGTGTCTAAGATCCGCCACAGGCCAATTGCCAGCCTTAGAGATACCAAAGACCTATCAAATGATATGGCTCGATGCTATCCAGTTCTCATTTGGCTTCCACCTATCCTTTCTCTGTCATCGCATAGTTGTAGCCCCTGACAGGTTTAGCCATACTATGCACCTCATAACGCGAAACGCGACGCGTAAACATTCTAAGCTACATTCTCCAACTCTTTGACAGCTTCCACGATGGGCGGATCGATATCCAAGGTGATGGTATGTAGCTGTGAGGGCTCCACTAACGTTAGGGCAAGCTTTTCGGCACGCGGGAGATGAAGTAAGCACAAGAGCGTTCCTACTAACTGCAGAATCCTGATGCTGGGACTTGACAGTGCGGGCAAGACGAGTGAGTAAATTTTTTGATTGTACTAACGCCAGCCATTCTCTATAAGCTGAAGCTGAACAAGATGTAAGTACTCAGTCAGCTAGTCTAACATCAGCAAAACTACGGGGCCCACTGTGGGGTTCAACGTCGAGACATTCCAGTACAAAAACGTCAAGTTCAACATGTGGGATGTGGGTGGACAGGATAGGCTCCGTCCACTATGGCGACACTACTACCCGAAAACCTCGGCCCTTGTATATGTGATTGATGCCTCTGATGATGAGAGGCTGGAGGAGAGTAAGAAGCATCTATACAAAGTTGTCGGCGAGCTTAAGTCCACAGCTTCAGCCAAGGGCTTTCTGCTACTGGTCTTTGCCAACAAGCAGGATCTTCCACACTCGCACTCGGCTAAGGAAGTTGCTGAGATGCTTGATTTGAAGAACGTGATGGACTCGGAGCTCTATGCGGTTATCGGCTCCAATGCCCTAACGGGACAAGGACTGGTGGAGGGACTCAGCTGGCTCTCCAACACGCATCCTCAGTAAAGTAATAGATGTAAAAGTAAAGTTGTAGCGGGATACAGTAAAGTTTTGGAATTTTTCACATTTGTGTTCAGCCACATATCCAGATCCAAAATCTAATTGAGAAAAACATAATCTAAAAATTGGAATTTGAGAGAATAGCAAAATCTACAGAATACTCTAGAGTGTGAATTCAGCTATGTACAGATGTCGTTACTGCACAGTCGTTACCTGCTGCGTTCCAAAAGTGACGTTTTTACCATCACCATAGTCTCTAATGTTGGAATCCTCCTCCTCAATTGCCTTTCTGAACTGCGACATGTCAAACGCCACCTCGGACTCATCGCTGTACTCCTCCACATAGGGCTTGTTGAGATACTTTTGCTCAAAGATCTGTCGACCACTGAGCCTGGTCTTTGTCTTTTTCTCCTCGTTGAGTTTCTTGATCTCGTTCTTCTTACGCCACTCGGCAAACGTCTCCACTGTGATCTTGGTGAGCCCAGTCTTGGGCAGCTTTTCTCTCTCCGTCTCAATGAACTCCTCCAATGTGATTTTAGGCTGGGAGTCTGCATCCATCTTCTCCAGCCGCTTCTGCTCTTTGGTCTTGAGCACAAACCCTTCTGGAAGAGAGTGACGGTACATACACTGATCGCCATTGTTTGGACAGATCCAGAACCATCCGTACTTGCCATCCTCCACGGCCTCGATGAAGAACTTACACACCTTGTCCGTTGTAGTTCTGTTATTGCCGTGCTTGGACTTGATGACGGATCTCAGCTTCTCCTCGTCCCACGACTCCATCGTATCCTCCTCCTTCTTTTTACGGTCGTCTGTGTAGAGATCCTTCTTGGATGCCCTCTTGCCCACATTCAAGTCGTGGGAGAACTTACACTTTGCGCCTCGTAGACACTTGCCATCTCTAAAGTTCACACACAGCACAGACTTGGGATCCACTCCAAAGGGCACCTTCTGCTCCACCTGCGACTTCATCAACAGCATCGCCTCCTTCTTGGCCTGCTCGGCCGCCTTCTTCTCCTCTGCCCGCTGCTTCTGCATCGCCAGCTGTCTCTTGGCTTCGGCAGAGGACATCGCAGTCGACTCCACCTCGCGCATGAACTTTTGCACCTTGGAGGACTTGTTCTTGTTCTTCATGCCGAAGGTCTTGTCCTCGACCTTCTTCTTGGCATCTTTCTTCGGGGCGTTGACCTTCTTCTTTGGCGGCATCTTGCTGGAGAGTCCAGTGGTGAAAAATCGCTAAAGCCATGGCGCTGCGCACACCCGGACACCGAGCACCTCCGCCTAATCAGCACACCATTATCAACAAGGCTGTAATCGGCACCATGTCTGTCAGCATTGGCGACGAGCTCAAGGACTCCTTCAAGGAGACGGACAATTGGCTCGGCAACAACCTCGCCTTTCTCAGTGATGTCGAGCAATTCTACAGACAGCGGTCCCAGCTCGAGAAGGACTATGCCATGCAATTGCAGAAGCTCAGTACGGACTTCCTCAAGCGGAAGGCGGCCAAATCCACCAATGTCTCGGTGGGGGACAACCCGAAGTTCACTCCGGGGTCTCTGGAGAGTGCTACGCTGGTAGCCTGGACCGCGGTGCTTTCCGAGACTGAAACGATGGCCAAGAACCACCACAACTTTGGCAACGAGCTTTCAATCAAAGTCGCAGACCAGGTGGTGGCCTTACAGAGGACTTGTGAGTCTCTCCGTGGCCGGGTTCAGCAGGTTCACTCGGGCACGGTGGTGAAGAAGCGGGATGAGGTTATGGAGTCTGTGACAGCGGCCAAAAAGCACTACGACGATGCTTGTCAGTCAATGGAGTCCACCAGGGCCAAGGCTGAGAAGAGTGGCAGAGATCGGTACGAGAAAAAGCTCCACGACCGGGAGGTTCAGATGAATGTGGCGAAAAACGAGTACCTGATCCGGATCAACGTGGCCAACAGAATCAAGGACAAGTTCTACTACCAGGACTTGCCCGAGGTGCTGGACATCTTGCAAGACATCTCGCAGTACAAGACGCTTCAGCTGAATGCCCTGCTGAAGAACTGCTCGGTGCTGGAGACGTCGCGTAACACAAAGGACACAAAATCGCTGGAACGCATTACCGGAGTCGTTTCGGAGAACTTACCACATCTCGACACGGCGATGTTTGTGAAGCACAACCAGGCCCAGTGGTCCGAGCCACAGGACTTCTACTACGTTCCCTCGAGCATTTGGCACGACGACGACCACTTTGTCACTGGAGCTGAGGAGCTGGCATCGCTGAAAAAATCGCTAGTGCTGGCTCACAAGAATGCATCGCAGTACGACTCCTCGCTGGAGGAGTCTCGGGAGAGAATGAATGCGCTGGCAGCCAAGAGGAAAGACACTGCTGAGTTTGAGTTCAAGGCGGCCGTTGAGGCGTTGCAAAACTACCTGGCGACGCTTTCCCGCTTTGTGGTGGAGGAAACGGCCAAGGTGTCGGCACAGGTGGAGATTGAGACCGTGGAGAACAATGCTGGCGAGCAGGACCTCACTCTGGACAACCTCACCATCACCAAGAAGAAGCGTGGCTTCTTCTCGCGGCTCAAGGGCGATTCTGAGAAGGAGGTTGTGGTGCCGGACAACGAGTCTGTGCTGTCCGGTAAGTCCGGTAAGTCCGCCAAGTCCGGGGTCCCGCACTTCGGGTTCCTCCGCAACAGGGCGAGCTCCGTCTCGAGCCACACGACCCAGGTCGGGAGTGCTCTGTATGCCTACAATGCCCAGGAGGATAACGAGGCGTCGATCCAGCCGGGCGACCAGTTCTCCATCGTGACGCCAGACGATGGCTCCGGGTGGACTGAGATCCTCAAGGCGGACGACCAGGGCCTGGTGCCAACATCGTACATTGAGATTTCCATGAAGAAGCAGCCGCCAGCGGTGACGCCTAGACGGGGAGCCAAAAAAGTGGCTTACTGTGTAGCCAAGTTTGACTACACTGCGGAGGATGAGGGAGAGCTCTCCATCTCTTCAGGCGACCGGATTGAGATCCTCAAGGGAGACGAGGGAGGCTGGACAGAAGGAGAGCTCAATGGGGCTAGAGGACTCTTCCCAACAAGCTACGTCGAAGTGGAGTGACCCCCACACCTGTAATATACAACATTTATACCTAGATGCTAACCCTCTTGTCCCCAGCCCTTGTTCTCACAGTGACGCTGCCATCCTCCTCGCCAAAGTAGCTCTTCTCCGCATGGTCCAAAAAGAGACCAGTCTCCACCACCCCCACAATGTCGATGAGCTTGGAGTGCAGTGCCTTTGGGTCCTGGATGGCTCCAAAGTGAGCATCAATCAGAAAGTTGTTGTTGTCGGTGATGACCGGCCCGGCCTTGGCACTGCCTCCCTGTCTCAGCGTAACCTTGGCTCCGAGATCCTTGAGCTTGTTCTCAACGTAGACGTAGGCACTAGGTACAACCTCAATTGGAACGCCCTTGGTCCACTCCACTCCCAGGGCATTGGACTTTTTGCGGTAGTCAGCCACTAGCACAAAACGCTTAGCAGAGTATGCGACGAGCTTCTCCTGGAAAAGACAAGCTCCGCCTCCCTTGATGGCATTCACGCCAGCGTCAACCTCGTCGGCTCCGTCAAAGGCAATGTCAATCACAGGGTACTGCTCTATGGAGCCGAGCTGAAGCCCGTTCTCCAGGATCAGAGCCTTGGACTGGAACCCCGTTGGAATGCACACGTAGTTGGCCTTGTCCTGTCTCTGGCCAATGCGCTCAGCAACGTACACCACTGTGGAGCCGGAGCCGATCCCCACAACTTTGGCGTCATCGGGAAAGTTCTCATCCACCGCCACGTAGGCGGCGAGTCTCTTGGACTCCTCTGTGAGATTCGCCAGCGGCTTGAGCTCTTTGTAGGACATGGCGGAGCTTCTCAGGGTGGCGTTCAGTCTAGAAAGAATATGTCTCGACATGTCGTGGGGTATATGGGCGGGTGCAGTCCGGTAGGGGCGGATGCCCAGCCCTATCACATGCACGTGACCTTCTCCAGGGCTCGCGCAACCCACACACCAGTGACTACTGGTTGCGAGCCCGCGACGCCCACTCCGCGAACTTTTCGCTCCCGCTATCGCCTAGCCCCTAGTGGAAAATTCACGAAAACTTCGCATCACACACTGATCATCAACAACATGTCTGCTGCTGCTAAGATCTTGAACGAGAAGCCTTCCGAGTTGGAGCTGCAGGTTGCTCAGGCTTTCCTCGACCTCGAGTCCAACTCCCCAGAGTTGAAGGCCGACCTCAGAACGCTCCAGTTCAAGTCCATCAGAGAGGTAAGTCGAATGGCACCAGGGTGAGCAAACACATAGACACAAGAGAGAAATGGATACAAGGGAGTGGGAGTTCGAAGTCATCACCAAGTTTCCTGTCGAGGCACTGTACTGTTTGTGTGGAGCTCACTGGGTTATCGAAAAGTACACTACTAACATATAGATTGACGTGACCGGCGGTAAGAAGGCTATTGCCATCTTTGTTCCAGTCCCATCTGTCTCTGCCTACCACAAGGTGCAGACAAAGCTCACCCGTGAGCTCGAGAAGAAGTTCCCAGACAGACACGTTGTGTTCCTTGCCGAGAGAAGAATCCTTCCAAAGCCAGGCAGACGCTCCAGACAGCTCCAGAAGAGACCAAGATCGAGAACTCTCTCTGCTGTTCACGACAAGATCCTCGAGGACCTCGTCTTCCCAACAGAGATTGTTGGCAAGAGAGTGAGATACCTCGTTGGTGGTAACAAGATCCAGAAGGTGCTTTTGGACTCCAAGGATGTCCAGTCTGTGGACTACAAGCTTGAGTCCTTCCAGTCCATCTACAACAAGCTCACTGGCAAGCAGGTTGTCTTTGAGATCCCAGGCGAGAGCTTCTAAATGTAATAAATAGTTACGGTAACATGGTTCAGTGTAGATATAATGCTATGCCCTTTTCCCCAATATCTGGTCCCTTGTCGCCCCCACAAACCGCTTATACTTGTCTCTTTCTCCCTCATGTCTCTCTGCCTCATCCACAAAGTTTGCATACTTGTCCCTCTTGCCCTCCTCCCTCATGGCCCCACTAATGAACTTTTCGTAACCATCCTTTGGGTCATGACGAGCTCTCTCGAGGAACTGTTGATGCTCCGTTATACTAATTAGCATCTGGGCATCTGTCATTGGGCCAGCAGGCTCCGTCTCTCTTCTGTGGAGTGGCCGCCGTGAGGGTCTTGAATTGGGTCTGGACCCTGGTCTAGAGTCCTCTCGAGACTTGACCGAGTACTGCAACTCTGTGTAAGGGTCCTTGCCCTTTTCCACTTTGCGCTTACTTTTCAAGGCATAGAGACCCAAGCCACCAAGCATCCACAGTCCCAAATGTCTAAAGAGTAAGCCAAAGACGCCAAACCACCTACCGAAATAGGGCGAGATGTATGGCATCATAAGCATGAGTCCGAAGGAGACTCCAGCGCCTATCAGAAAGCTTTGTAGATGTATCTGTCCCTGGCTCTCAGCGGTAAAGTATCCCGTCATGAGAAGCCACGTCTTGAGCTTGGCCAGCACTTTTGTGATGACGCGATATGTGGACTGGAGACTCAGCTTCTCCAGCAGGTCGTCCAGCATACCCAGATCCAGAACCACCGTAGTGGGTTTCCGGTCCTCGGGCATGTTCTGAGGGATGTGGTGTCACTGTAGTCTGGGGCTCGCTTATGTTTACGCCCTTCCGGATCGGGGAAAGGCATGGTGTCCGGGTGTCGGGCGCCATCAATATGGTTCAACTGTGATGGAGAGGTGTTGGAGGCTTTGTTTGAAGGGTTGAGCAGGTGGAGGAAACAGGAAAGAGGAAAGGGGAAAAGGAAAGGGGAAAAGGAAAGGGGAAAAGGAAAGGGGAAGAGGAAGAGAGTTGAGGGCTAAGAGGTGAGGGCTAAGAGGTGAGGGATAGAGTCAAGTGGTGAGGGATAGAGGTACCTTAGTCCTGGTGAAGGTTCAAGCCTGTTCTAGCGAGCTCGAATCGGCTTTAGAGGTTCAGGCTCGAATCGGCTTTACATATTCCGGCCTGAGATGGCTTGGGGCCTTACGCCGAAATATGTCCGAGGGCTCTCATACTTTGCCGATCGCCTCCTACAGCCGGCGCTAGCCGAAGTCGACCCCGCATGCACGCGCTGATAGGCCTAGCGGGGCCTCACCTGGCCAGCGTTCCCAGAACCGTTCCAGAGCCGTTTGTCTATGTAGCCGGAAGCTGAATGGATGAGTCATGGCTCTTTCTGCTTGACAGGTCATCGTTCCCCTCACGGGCCTAGTCCCGGGACTCGCTTTTGTGGCGCCGCACTGGGCGGTTGGGCCACGCCGGGAGGCCCCGCAATTTTTCACTTTGAGGTCATTGGCGATTTGTGGGTCCGCCATGGCGTTTGCGGCGCTAGAAATGCGATATTTGTGTCTGGCATGACGGGCTCTATACGTGTAGCGTTTTCCCCCGGCATTTAGCACCCTTGGGAGGCATTGTGTCCCAAGAGAACCCCCCGAGCCGAGACTTCGCGCTGACTCACTTTTTCACATATATAGCGCTCATCACCGCCTTGCCACTCCACTCATCATGTTCAAACGTACCGTGGCTGCCTTCCAGAAGGCCAAGCCCTATGCCAACATGTTGCGAGACCCCTCGGTCAAGTACCAGGCGTACCCGCAGATCCCCATCAAGAACAGACAGTGGCCCGACAAGACCATCACCAAGGCGCCAAGATGGCTCACCACCGACCTCAGAGACGGCAACCAGTCTCTGCCCGACCCGATGAGCGTGGCGGAGAAGAAGGAGTACTTCCACAAGCTGGTGGAGATTGGCTTCAAGGAGATTGAAGTGGCGTTCCCCTCGGCATCGCAGACGGACTTTGACTTTACCAGATACGCTGTGGAGAATGCCCCAGCTGACGTCAAGATCCAGGCGCTGGTGCAGTCTCGTGAGCACCTCATCAAGCGGACCGTGGAGGCTCTTTCTGGCGCTAAGCAGGCGACGATCCACGTCTACCTGGCAACGTCGGATCTCTTTAGAGACGTTGTCTTCAATATGTCCCAGCAGGAGGCTGTTGAAAAAGCCGTCTGGGCCACGAAGCTCGTGCGGTCCCTCACCAAGGACGACCCAGCACAGAAGGACACCCTGTGGTCGTACCAGTTCTCGCCAGAGTGCTTCTCGGACACCCCCGTGGAGTTTGCCGTGGAGATTTGCGAAGCGGTCAAGGCGGCCTGGGAACCCTCAGCCGAAAACCCAATCATCTTCAACCTGCCCGCCACCGTCGAGGTGGCGACTCCCAACATCTACGCCGACCAGATTGAGTACTTCCACACGCACATCTCCGAGAGAGAAAAGGTTTGTATCTCGACCCACACTCACAACGACAGAGGGTGTGGTGTGGCCGCTTCAGAACTTGGACTTCTTGCCGGGGCTGACAGAGTGGAAGGGTGTCTCTTTGGCAATGGCGAGAGAACCGGTAACGTGGACCTCGTGACGGTGGCTCTCAACATGTACACTCAGGGAGTGTCTCCCGAGCTCGACTTTTCCGATCTCGAGTCTGTGATTGAGGTTGTGGAGAAGGCCAACAAGATCCCAGTGCCGGCGAGAGCTCCATATGGAGGCGAGCTCGTGGTGAGTGCCTTTAGCGGGTCGCACCAGGATGCCATCAAGAAGGGCTTTGAGAAGCAGAGTGCGAGAAAGGCCCAGGGAGACGAGAGATGGAGAATCCCATACCTGCCTCTGGATCCAAAGGACATTGGTAGGGACTACGAGGCTGTGATCCGGGTCAACTCGCAATCGGGCAAGGGTGGAGCCGCGTGGGTCGTTCTGAGAGCGCTGGGGCTCGATCTGCCTAGACAGCTCCAGATGGTGTTCTCCACTGCAGTGCAGACTGAGGCTGACACTTTGGGCAGAGAGCTCAAGGCCTCGGAGATTGTGGACCTCTTCAAGAAGAGCTACAACTTTGACAACGAGGGTCCGCTGGCCTTGGGAGAGTACGACGTTCTCAAGAACCCGAATGTCGCTGACGGGCGGATTTTCCGCGGGCAGTTCATTGTGGATGGCGAGAGTGTTGATGTGGAGGGCTTTGGCAACGGGCCAATCTCGTCGTTCCTGGACGCGCTGAGCTCCTTCACAGGGTGCAAGCTCGGAGTGCAGAACTACACAGAGCACTCTGTCGGGTCTGGGTCGGGCACCAAGGCGGCCACTTTCATCCAATTGGTGTACGTGGATGGCGAGAGCCTCAAGCAAAACAGATGGGGCGTGGCGCTGCACGAGGACGTGTCGCACGCTGCGCTCACCGCGATCGTGTCGACGGTGAACGGGCTCATCACCTCGGGTGCCATTGAGCCCGAGTACGCGGTGGCTGAGGAGGCGGTAGCTAGTGCCTAAAGTATTTATGTCCCGTGGTGTAGGGAGGGTAACTCGGCCTTGCGTTTTCGCGACTTTTTTTTTCGCGAGGCCCTGGTGCTTTCGCGAAAAAAATCAACACACGATAACTTCTCAACAGCTACTGCTAGAGCGACAGCCACTGCTAGAGCGCCTGCCAGAGCCAGAGCCAGTGCCAGTGCTAGAGCGACTGCTATCGAGTGCTACATCCGCAACTTGCCGAACCCTCAGCTAGACGCGCCGCCTGCTACCGCTGCAAGCAGCCAATTCCGCTGCATCGCCAGATCCACAGCCAGATCAACGCAATGGCGTTTGACGACGAAGTCCTCGACAACCCGGAGCTCTACGGGCTCAGACGGTCCGGCCGCCGGCACGCACAGCCCGTGAGCTTTGCGGAGCTGTCGGACTCGGACGAGGAGCCCAAGCGCAAGAAGAGGCCCGACAAGCCCAGAAGACACTCCGAGACGGAATCGGAGGAGGAGTTTTCCTCGTACAAGCGGCAGAAGCTTCCGGCAGAGATCCGCTTCAGCTCCCGCAACTCGCGGGTCGTGAATTACGCCGTGGACGAGGGCAATGACGACGATCTACTTGTGTCCGACGAAGGGTACGAGTACGAGCCCGCCGTGTACGAGGAGGAGAGCCAGCGCGGAGTGGACATGGTGGTGAACCACAAGCTGGAGAGTAGCCAGCGGCCCGATCTTTCACAGTGCAAGAAGGAGTGCACCTTTCTCATCAAGTGGCAGGGCCAGGCTCACATCCACAACACGTGGGAGAGCTATGCCGGACTGATTGGGTGCAAGGGCATCAAGAAGGTGGACAACTACATCAAGCAGTACGTGATCCAGGACTATGAGATAAGACACGACCCTTCAACGACGAGGGAGGACCTCGAGGCGATGGAGATTGACCGGGAGCGCCGGCTCGACGAGTTTGAGCAGTACAAGCTGCCCGAGCGGATTGTGGAGTCGGAGAGACAGCTCGAGGACGGCGACGAGGTGCTCAAGTACTTTGTCAAGTGGCGGCGGCTCAACTACGACATGGCCACCTGGGAGCTGGCGGACGAGATTGTGAGGCTGGCCCCTCAGGAGGTGAAGCACTTCCAGCACCGGCTCCAGTCCAAGATGCTGCCGTCGATGTCGGCCAACTACTCGGCTGACAGACCCCGCTTCGAGAAGCTTCTGGCACAGCCCAAGTTCATTGAGGGCGGCGAGCTCCGGGACTTCCAGCTCACGGGACTCAACTGGATGGCGTTTTTGTGGTCGCGCAACGAAAACGGAATTCTCGCAGACGAGATGGGACTGGGCAAAACGGTACAAACGGTTTCGTTTCTGTCGTGGCTCATCTACGCCAGAAGACAAAACGGACCTCACATCGTCGTGGTTCCCTTATCGACGGTTCCAGCATGGCAGGAGACGTTTGAGAAATGGGCTCCCGAGGTGAATGTCGTCCACTATACGGGCAACACCGAGGCGAGACGGACGATCCGCGAGTACGAGTTCTACTCGGGCAAACGCATCAAGTTCAACGTTCTGCTGACGACGTACGAGTACATCTTGAAGGATGCGAGCGAGCTGGGCTCGATAAAGTGGCAGTTTCTCGCTGTCGATGAGGCCCACAGACTCAAGAACGCGGAGTCGTCGTTGTACGAGGCCCTCAACTCGTTCAAAGTGGCCAACAGAATGCTCATCACGGGTACTCCGTTGCAGAACAACATCAAGGAGCTTGCGGCCCTCGTGGACTTTTTGATGCCGGGCAAGTTCCAGATCGATGCGGAGATTGATCTCGAGAGCGGCGGACAGCAGCAGGAGGAGTACATCCGTGATTTGCAGACGAGGCTCAAGCCCTTCATCCTACGGCGACTCAAGAAGGATGTGGAGAAGTCGCTTCCCTCCAAGACGGAGCGCATTCTGAGAGTGGAGCTCTCGGACTTGCAAACGGACTACTACAAGAACATCTTGACGAAAAACTATGCTGCGCTCAACGCCGGGTCCAAAGGTTCACAGGTTTCGCTCTTGAACGTGATGAGCGAGCTCAAGAAGGCGTCAAACCACCCGTACCTCTTTGACAGTGCCGAGGAGCGAGTTCTCTCGCGGTACGGCCAGAGCTCGAACGGGACCCACTCACGTGGCGATATCTTGAGAGGGCTCATCATGTCGAGTGGTAAGATGGTGCTGCTGGACAAGCTCTTGACGAGGCTCAAGAAGGATGGCCACAGAGTGCTCATCTTTTCGCAGATGGTGCGGATGCTGGACATTCTGGGCGACTACCTCTCCATCAAGGGCGTCAACTTCCAGCGACTCGACGGTACGGTCCCCTCGGCACAGAGACGGATCTCCATTGACCATTTCAATGCTCCGGAATCGCAGGACTTTGTGTTTTTGCTATCTACAAGAGCTGGAGGACTCGGCATCAACCTGATGACGGCAGACACCGTCATCATCTTTGACTCGGACTGGAATCCTCAGGCGGATTTGCAGGCGATGGCCCGTGCACACCGGATCGGGCAGAAGAACCACGTGATGGTGTACCGCTTTGTCAGCAAGGACACTGTGGAGGAGGAGGTGCTGGAGAGAGCCCGCAAAAAAATGATTTTGGAGTATGCCATCATCTCGCTCGGAGTCACCGCCAACAACAAGAGCCAGAAGAACGAGCCATCCACTGGCGAGCTCTCGGAGATTCTCAAGTTTGGTGCTGGGAACATGTTTAAGGCGAGCGAGAACCAGAAGAAGCTCGAGGACCTGAATCTGGATGACGTTTTGAACCATGCGGAGGACCACATCACGACACCGGAGTTGGGAGAGTCCAACTTGGGTGGTGAGGAGTTCCTCAAGCAGTTTGAAGTGACGGACTACAAGGCGGATGTCGATTGGGACGATATCATCCCGGCTGAGGAGCTTGCCAAGCTTAAGGAGGAGGAGAAGAAGCGGGTCGAGGAGGAGTATCTCCAGGAGCAGATGCAGATGTATGCCCGGAGACAGGCTGCCATCAACAAGATGTCGAGCTACGAGGAGGAGGAGGAGCCTAAGAAGAGGCGTAAGGACTATAACAAGATGAGCGAGAAGGAGGTGCGTGCCATTTACCGGAGCGTTTTGAAGTGGGGGGACCTCACTGGCCGGTGGGACGAGCTGATCCAGGATGGGACTCTTAGTGATAAGAACCCGGAGGTGTACCGCAAAACGCTCAGCGAGATGCTGGAGACGTCTAAGCAGCTCTTGAAGAGTGAGGAGGAGAAGCGTACACAAATTTTGGCGGAGCTCGAGAAGGCGGCCAACGAGTATAAAAAGGCTGGCAGTCCGCCTAGTGAGGGCCCGAACCCGGTTGCCATCTACATGGCTAAGCGCAAGGAGCGCAAGGCGATTCTGTTTGAGTACCAGGGAGTACGTAATCTCAATGCCGAGGTTATGGTACAGAGGCCCGAGGACATGGAGGTGTTGAGACAGGCTGTGGCGAGCTTTGACGATCCCCAGAGCTTCCGTTTCAACACCTCGATCAAGCCAGTCAACGGTTGGAGCTGTGAGTGGAGCCAGCACGATGACGAGATGCTCGTTGTCGGGGTGGGCAAGTATGGCTACGGCTCGTGGGTCCAGATACGTGACGACCCATTCTTGGGGCTCAGTTCCAAGATGTTTTTGGATGTCAAGAAGGAGGACGAGTCCGATAAGAAGATGCCAGGAGCTGTACACCTCACGAGACGTATCGACTACCTGATTTCCGTGCTGAAAGGTGGAGACGCTGAGGAGACGGCAAACAGTACGCCGGTGCCTCGGGCCAAGCCAAAGAAGAAGACGCCAGAGGTGAAGAAGGCTGTCAAGGCCAAGCCTGTCAAGAAGGTGAAGAAGGAGCCCAAGATCAAGGAGGAGGTTAAGGAGGAGACGGAGGAGGGCTACGACAGCATGGACGAACAGCGGTGTAAGGACACTCTGGACCCTATGCGGCACTCTTTGAAACGGCTCAGAAAGGGGGCGACTGGCCTGGAACGTAAGGAGTGGGCTCAGATCCTCAAGACGGAGCTGCTGAGTGTGGGCGACTTCATCTCCAAGGCTGTAGAGGGCAAGGGCAACAAGGAGCAGCTGGCCAAGCACCTGTGGTTCTACACATCGCACTACTGGCCCAACAAAAAGGTGAAGAGCGCCAAGATCAGGGAGATGTACAAGAAGCTCAAGGGGGCGTGAAATAAACACTTGTATAATGAGATTGCCGTAGAGGTTGGATCGTATCGTCTACTTGGGCACGAGCGGCTGCCAGCTCTCCATCGTCTGTGTGTGCAGCGCCTGTGGCTTCTTGGGCACCTCTGGCTTTTGTGTCACTGGCTTTTGTGTCACTGGCTGAGCCACTGGCTTTGGTGCCACATTCTCGTTTGGTGGTGGCGGCAGCGGCGTGGCTGCTCTCGACCCCTTGGGCGTCAGGATCGTGTCAAAGCCCGGCGGCAGCGATTTGCGCGGGCTCGGCACCGCCGGTGGCGATTTGGCCCGCGGAGCTGGTGATGCAGGTGACATGGCTGGTGATGCAGTTGATCTCGGCCGCGGCGGTTCTGGCCGTTTCGCGGGTACGAGCACGTCGGACTTCCGGGCAGGCAGCGCGGGCCGGAAGTCGTCCAGCAGGCTCGGCACATCACCTGCATCAACTGTACCAACGGGCATGTCACCTGCAGCAACTGCCGTGTCACCCAGCGAGACGAGATCTTGGCCAAATTTGGACTTGAACTGCTCGTACAACCGCCGCTCCAACTCCAATTTCTTGGCCTCGTCAACAAACTCGACACTGGCACGATAGGCGGCGTAGACGGGCTTGTGGTCCGAGATGGCGACGGCATCCGCAGAGCTGTACGCCAGCGGCTTGAGCTGGGCCTTGGACCGGTAGACGATCCGGTCCGTCCACGACGGCGTGCGGGCCTTCTCCGACGAGTCGTACCGGTCCGTGCCCCTGTCGTACTTGTACGTTGGCTTGAAATTGAGCGAGGGCTCGCTGTACCCGGAGAAGGCATTGCCCAGCTTCATCTCGCGTGTCAACTGCTCCACCTGCATCAACTGCTCAAACGCGCCGCGCGAAATGGCGTTTCGCACTTCGGCGGAAGGCTGCCCAATGCGGTAATTCATGTCGCCGAGCCAGAACGCGTGCGTGCTCGTACCGATCGTCTCGCCACGCGCAAATTGCAGCCCCTTGGCGATGGCGGCGTAGTCAGCGTTCCGCTCGCCCACTTTGTCCACTCCCGCGGCAAGGTGCACGTTGACAAAGCAGAAAGAAGTGGCTCCGTAGTGGAACCGAATGGCGACGGCTCCCTTGTTGCCCGCCATTCCTCTGAGCCCCGTTTTTTTCGCAGACCCCTCGACGCGCGTCACGTGCGCGACGCGCTCCTTCTTGACGAAAAAGACAAGCGCAAGCGAGGCCATCTGCTCGGCTCGGAGCATCACGTAGTTGCCGACGGCACCCAGACACCGCTGGACCGCGTCCGTCCAGAACGCCGCCTTGGAGCTATCCGCGTTGATGATCGAGCCGGGAGTCAGCTCAATCACCTCCTGGAGCCCCACCACCACGATATCCGGCTGGAATTTGTCGCCAATGGGCAGAAGCCACTCTGCCAGGCCCTCGGCACGCGTGGCCCCACCAACGTTGAAGGTGCCCGCGAAGACGTTCGCGGAGCCCGTAGTCGCGAACTGCGGCGCGTACCGGCTTACCTCAGCGGTCACGTGATCGCGGACCGGGTCGTGTAAGGCTACAGCGCTCTGCCCGCTCAGTCGGCCCAGAAGCATGTCCGTGTGTCCCTGCTTCCCCTTGTCGACAAAGTTGTTGATGTAGAGTCTCGAAACGGACTTTGTGGCGTCGGAAAGCGCCCCGGCAAAGCTCATCTTGCCGGACCGGGAGAAGGACGACTTCAATGCATTCGTACCGGTATAAATCTGTGAAATCTGGTCTCCATGGTCCGCCCAAAGCGTGTTGTGCTTGGCAATGAGATCAGACTCCGGGGACACTCTGTACTTGTGATCCTCGAGGATCATCGTCAGGGCAAATTGTGACACAAACTGCTGAACGAGGTTGGTCCGGTCCAAGCAGTCTAGGCAGTTGGTACGGAACACTCCAGTCTGCTCACTAAGCACACGTTTCGCCTGGACATCGTAGCTAAAGTAGCCAAAGTTCAGCAATGACTCGCGGATTCGAGGAAGGATCTTGGCTGCTGAGCCAAACCCCTTGTCGCTAGTCTCTCTGTGGAAGTCGAAATCGGTCCAGAAAACGTCTGGATGGTGGAGCCTCTGCGTATGTTGTTTGTACCTTTGTGAAAGAGGCAGCTCCGTAGGCTTGGTGCTGAGTAAGTTCACAATGTGTACTCCACCGTAAAGCGCCGTGAGCCTTTCAAAATGCTTGTTGAAGACGGGCTGCGTAGCCTCGTCAGACCTCATAATCTGAACTTTGGGGTTGATGGCACCATCCTGCTCCCAAAAGAGCGGAACACTGCCTCTGATTTGTGTATAGGCAAAGCACCTCTTGGCAGAAAAGACAATGAGCTCCGTCTCCACAAAATTTGCAACGTAGGCATCATCGTCAATGCCTCTAGCATTGTATCTCGTACCGGCCCTCTTCCAGGACTGCCGTGACACAACTGTGAGGGCTACCCTATCGCCTGCAATTGCCGTTTGGAAAGTCTCTGCAAACCCGCGGATCACCACTGTGAGGAACCCTTCGTCGTCCAGCGTCTCTCTGAGAGGCTGTTCCAGCCTATTGCGGAACGACACCATCTCCTGGAGCATGAAGGAGTTCCACATGTACTCCTCGTTAAAAGTATCGAGACTCAGCGAGTGGTTTCCGAGTCCACGAGCCTGTAGTGAGCGGGTGGCGTCAAAGTCCGAGGAGTAGTAGAACCCGCCAGAGTTCAAAAGCTTCTTCAAGTCATGGCATGGGTGCTTTGGACCTTCAGACTCGTCCTCTGTAATGGGGAAGCCATTGGAGTCC
Organism: Petasospora adriatica; assembly: GCA_030558135.1. Taxonomy (NCBI): domain Eukaryota; kingdom Fungi; phylum Ascomycota; class Saccharomycetes; order Phaffomycetales; family Wickerhamomycetaceae; genus Petasospora; species Petasospora adriatica. The sequence continues at coordinate 196,297 of JAJMRX010000009.1, read as the reverse complement.
AACTCCACAAAGTCCCATAGAGGCTGAGTGAGCGAATAGAACTCCACGCTGGCAATCTTGTTGACGGACTCGCCCGGTACTGGAGCTGCCACCTGTCTGGAGGAGTCGATGCAGCATATGAAGATATCGCCAGCCACCTCAATGAGTCCAATGAAGCCGTGGATTTCTCTCTGTGACAACACTCTGTACTCTTTGAGGCTCGCCTCAGCCCGTGGAAGGAACTCAATCGCACACCGCGGGCCCTGGCTAGACGATACTGCTCTAAAGAGTAGTACGTAGCCTTTGGACACCAGCGCCAGCGTTCTGGGGTTCTCCCGGATAAGCAGCTTCATTGGTGTTGTAGTTGAGGTTGGGGGCCGCGAAGACCGGACTGGGGACTAGGTCTGGGACTCGGGTCTGGAAATTGAGATCTGGGACTCGGTTGGGGGCTCACTAAACGGGACGTTAAATGTAACTGGAAGCCTACTGATGGGGAATGGATAATAAAGTGAGGTTATTTCAGATGTATGCTTGAAGTTCAATTGAAATTAATTTCAGGAGGAGATAAATTCCGACAATTCATACATTTGCGACCATATTGCACCCCCATTCAAGCCAAAACAAATGAGAATCGGCGTCTCATAGTGAAGAGATGGTCATATCAGGTGGCACTGGCACTTATCCAGCCACATTGCCTAGCTTTAAAGGTCTCTTGTGTATTCGTGGTGTCCGGGTGTTGTATACAGGTGTTTGGGTTTCACAGATCAACACAGAGGTCCACCACAACATGAACTTCCTCACCAAGACGCTCTCGTCACTCACCGGTGGATCGATTCCCTACAGCATCGGTGATGAGTATGACGAGCGGTTCCCGATCTGGAAAGTCTATGAAGCCACGAAGCGGGACGATGGGACCCCAGTGACTGTCTTTCAACGTGAGCGGAATGGATCCAACGAGGATCTGCTGGCCCTCAATGCCCTTCGCAAAATCAGAGCCATGAGACTGCCAGGAGTGCTGAAAGTTGTCGACACTTTTGAGACGGATTCCGTTTTGCACATTGTGACTGAGAGAGTGACTCCCCTCATCTCTGTCCTTCGAAGCATCGAGTCCACTGAAAAGATGCTCCAGCTCATTATATACAGTGTGGCCAAGACCCTCAAGTACATAAACAAGGAGGGATCCTCTGTGCTGGGCCAGCTAAGCACTCTTACAGTGTTTGTGACCTCATCCGGAGAGATCCGCGTCGGAGGGTTTGAAGTGTGTACCAATATCGAATCGGATCCAGACCAGCCATTGCACAGGCTTTCTCCCTACCTTCCAGGCTTCAATATGAGTGTTGATGCCTATAGAGGTAATCACGCTATCAAGCTGGACTCGTGGCGACTTGCTGCCTTCATATATTCGCTCTACAACGATGACGAGGACGTGGCAAGTGGTAAAAACGTGCCGAGAGGAATGCTTCCAGCCTACAAGAAGCTCATTGCACCAATGGGGACAAGAGCTTCCCCAGAGGCTTTCTTCAAGAATGGAATCAACTCGTATCTGGGCTCAGAGCTTATTGATGTGTACTCGCAATTGGAGGAGCTGGGGCTGAAGGGGGACGAGGAGAAGATGCACTTGTTTGAAAGCGTGGAGGAGGTCCAGGATGACGTTCTCCCGGGCTTTATAAAGGGCAGAGTCGCCCCAGAGCTCAATGCATTCTTCAACCAAACACAAAACGCATTCTGTCTCAAGATGATTCTCACTTACTCCCCTTCAAAAGAGATCATATTGAAATCCTTTGCCCTGCCAGATAGGCAGATTCGCATGACCCTTTTAGGGTTCATCCCAAAGTACATTGACATTCTCGATAAGGCAGATGTTGACAAGCTGTTTGCCCAATACGTCACTGGCTTCTCAGACTCGAATGCCGCTATTCGAGAGGAAACGGTAAAGGCCGTCCTATACCTTGCTCCAAAGCTATATGAAAGACAGCTCAACAATGAGCTTCTCCGGTTCCTGGCAAAGACCCAGGCAGATGAGAAACCGGAAATTCGGTGTAACACCACTATTAGCATTGGGAAAATTGCTGAGCATCTCAACAAGTCGTCACGTGCCAATGTGCTAGCAACAGCGTTCGCCAAGGGACTCAAGGATCCATTCGTGCCTTCACGGCTTGCCTCGATGATGGCGCTGTCGTCCTGTATAGAGTTCTTCACTCCTGAGATCATCGCCAACAAGATCCTCACGGTGATTGCACCATCACTCCTGGACAAGAGCTCGAAAGTGAGAGACGAGGCTCAAAAGGCATTCGACCTATTCTTCCAAAAGATTAAGCAGGAGGCTGTCAACCTGCCAACCGATGACGATGACGTCTCCGTGAGTGAAGTCACTTCCAACGTTCAGAACTTTGGGATCTCGTTCAATGCTCTTTCGAAGATGATCTCCAATACCGGAGCCCTGAATCCACAGGGTGGCATTACACCAGATAGAGCAGGCACTCCAGACGTGGTGGCTTCGTTTGAGAAGACGGAGAAGATTGAGAAGCCAGTGAAGCCAGTGGAGTCAGTATTAAAGCCCAAGGTGACCGAGTCAGCCTGGGACTGGGAGGAGGAGGAGCCTGAACCTGAGCCAAAGCCCAAGAAGGCACAGCCCAAGAAGGGGATGCAGCTCAAGGCAAAGAGCAAACTGAAGATTGCCCTGGAGGCTGAGGATGACGACTGGGACGGGTGGTGATGTATATTGTATGAAATGCCAGGGGTGTCTGGGTGTTGTAGCTCGTGGTGTTTGGGTGGGCCACGATGTCCCGATGCGGTAATTCAGGCGCGCTCCCGCATTTCCGGATCGGGAGTGTAAACAACTTCACACCCACCATGAAGAGGGCGTGCGAGTCGCTCCCCTCGCCGGAGCCCTTCGAGTCTCCGACGAAGCGGTCACGTGAGGCCTCGTCACACCACATCAACAAGGTCACGGACGACTCTTTGCTGGAGTTCGTTACAGCCTCTGGGAGGGCTCACCGCAAGTTCAGGCATTCGAACAAGGCACTGGTTCTAGTCTTTTTCGGAGTGAGGAGGGACTACCTGGATGAAATAGCATCGTCATATTACAGCATAGTGAGGGCATTCAATGCCGAGATTATTGGGGCCTCCGCCAACATCACCACCAACGAGTACCCATTCAGTCTCGTCAACGGCACTCTCCTTACGAAAAAACTCAACGCCAGAGACCCCGTCGGTGGTGGAATCTATCCCCGTGATATGCTTGTCTTCTTTAATCGAAGCGGAAGGCGTATCAAAGATGTGCTGCTTCGTTACAACGGCATTGGAGAGGAGTCAGCAGTCGATATCATCAAGGACGTGCTGGAGGAGATGGCGCTATGAATGATATGATCCTATGAATTGCATCGCCAGTACAAGCCTGTAGCCTCACTTCTCACGTGACTCCTCGAGCCGGCGCTTCATCTTGTCAATCTCGAGCTTCACCTTTTTCAGTCCCGCGTCGAGTCTCGCCAGCTCCTCACGTTCAGTCTCACGTGAGAAACGAGACTCTGCCTTAGTCTCCGGTATCACGTTTCCAGCCTGGCTCGTCATGATCTGGAACATCTGCTCTGTGGGTTCGTTGAAGACGAGCTCATCGTACTGGACACTCTCCACGTTACGCATCTCCTCGGTAATCTCAGTGTCTGGGGGGATCCCATAGGGGTGTAATCTGAGTCTGTGATAGAGTGTAATGTTCTTTTCGTTGGCCTCGGAGGCAAAGTAGATGCGGATTTGTACTTCAAACTCTCCCCAGCCAGTCTCCGTCACTTCAAACGGTGGAGACTCAATCGTCCTTGTGGGGCTATCATAGGTCTCGTGGAGCTTGAAGACAACCTTCTTGATGAAGTAGCTGAGGTCCTCGCCATTCGGGCCACGTACAAAGATTGTCCAGTTGTGGGTATGCTCCTCTGGAGCTCCAGCTGGCCGCACGTCGCCAAACGGCTTTGCGGTGTTTCCCCACAGGATGGGTCTCGATATCGAGAGGGTCTATGTTAGTGCTGGTAGTGGCGGGGGGCTTACTTTAACGCGCTTGCTGGAGGGCTGGACAGTCATGGTGGGTGGAGACTGGGACCTGGGACTTGAGACTAGTCTGGGAGGTGTGTGGTGTGCGGGTGTGTACCTCGTTACATTAGCAAGATTACCTAAGCATCCGTGCCCCTGCGGTGTGCGGGTGTTGTTGCCATGCACTTCACGTAATCTGACACCACGTTACACTTACACCATGCCACTCAAGACTATCTACATCGCCAGAGTAAGCCACCATACCTCCAGCCTCTAACCTAAGCACGGGTACCGAGCCAACTGGCTTCCCCCACCACACCCAGAGTCACCCACGGGGATCGACTCCGATCCTCCCCTTGCCAAACACGGTGAAGACCAGGCCAAGGAGCTGGCGCACTACATGCTGTCGATCCAGCCACAGCCCGAGATCATTCTGAGCTCTCCCTTCTACCGGTGCCTGCAGACGGCAACCCCGATAGCGGAGCTGCTGGAGTGCGAGATTGGGCTCGAGGCCGGTATCGGCGAGTGGTACAAGCCTGACCGGCCAGTGATTCCGGAACCGGCGCCCTTCAGCCTGCTGAGTCAGTTCTTCCCAAGACTGCGCAACTCGTGGCACTCCGTAGTGGTACCCTCCAACAAGGGTGAGACGGAGCAGGAGATCTTTGCACGTTCGCAGCGATTCGTCAAGGAGTTTATCCCAAAGTTCGAGGCCCAGTACCCAGAGATTGAGACTGTGCTCTTGGTGACACACGCAGCTGCTAAGATCGCACTGGGGATGGCTCTCATGGGGTTCCAATCAGTACGCGATACGCTGGATGACGAGGATACGAGGCTCAGAGCTGGAGCCTGCTCATTAGACCAGTACGTGCTTGAAGACAAGTGGGTGCTTACGATGAATGGCAACACGGAATTCCTTACAGACGGAGAGGAGATGCACTGGGACTTTTTGAATGGGTTTGAGGCTGGAAGCGATGCCGACATCAAGGCAAGAGCCGAGCAGAAGCAGAAGCAGGAGGAGTACAGCGATGTGTACATCACGCTGGATGTGCCATACAACAACTTCAGCAAGGCTACGATCCCACCCAATGCTAAACTCCAGGTGAGCGGGCTCCACACGGAGAAGCCGCTCTTCAGAGTGGAGAACGACGTCTATCAGGGCTCCTGGAAGAAGCTTGTGGGCACCGAGGTGGCCTTCACGGACGACCTGGAGGAGAAGTACAAGGTGGGCGACCGCATTGAGCTGGAGGACGTTGTGCCGTCGTAGACTAGGGGGATTAAATGCAGTTAGAGGGTAATGTATTACATAAGCGACATTACATAAGCTATATTACATAAGCAGTATTACGTAAGCATGATTATGTCATCCCTCCCCCAAAAGCGCGGAAGATCAAGCTGGCACCGGCATGCAGACTCCACTCAACGCTAAGCTCGCCGGCCGGAGGCTCGTGCTGGCGTCGACCTCGGCCCGGCGGCTCGAGATCCTGAGGCAGATGGGGTTCGAGCCCGAGGTGGTGGCCCCGGACTTTGCGGAGGACCTGGACAAGGCCAGCTTCTCGCCACAGGAGGTTAGTACCCACTAGCGCAATTCTAACACCAGTACGTCAGAAACACCGCGCTGGGCAAGGCCAGAGAGGTCTATCACAGGCTGGGCCAGAGCGACGTGGTAGTGGTGGCTGCGGACACGGTGATTGAGCACGAGGGCCGGATCTTTGAGAAGCCGCGGGACACAAAGCACCAGCTGGAGAACTTCCACTTCTACAGGGCCAGCTCCGAGCCGCAGCACGCCCTCTCCGGGGTCGTCGTCATCGTGGATGGAGTAGAGAGCTCCATTGTGGAGAGCACCACTATCCATTTCGACCGCAACGTCTCTGACGAGCTGCTTGAGGCTTACGTAAACTCTGGAGAAGGGCTCGGAGTCGCCTCGGGATACACCATCCAGTTCACCGGGGCGCTGCTGATTGAGTCGATTGAGGGCGACTTCTACAACGTTGTCGGGCTGCCGATGCGTGCCAGCTACCAGCTACTGGAGAAGGCGCTAAGCTAGCTCTAATGTATTCTAGAAGCCCTCGCCGTTAAAGCCGATAAACCCGGTCAGCAGGAAAACGTTGTAGTAGGGCTTTTTCGCAATTTCGTTGGTGTGGTTCCAGGCACTCGTGAGCCGGCCGTCGATACACGACCCGCTCATGTAGAAGTTGTCAGCGCCGGAGCCGTCAAACATGTGGGCGTAGGCGTCCTGGAGAATGGTGAGCTTGAGCTCCTCCTTGGACCCGAACTGGTGCTCAATGTAGTTGAGGACATATTTGTCATCAATCTCGTCAATCTTGAGAAGGCACTGGTCGAACGGAATCAGGATCGACGGCACCTGGATGTACTTGTTGAGGAAGAAGAGCGCGTTGGGCACGGCGTCGTCTCCCAGGTGGATCACAGAGCTTCCGACCCACGAGCTACACCGCTTCTTACACTCGCCCACAATGCGGTACATCTCCTTGTAGAGCCCGGGACACGCCTTGATCCGATTGAGTCCCTGGCCTGTTGAGGCCAGCTTGTAGGGTCTGGTGTTGAACATGTCCTCATCCGCAATGTACCACAAATGCACCATTTCTCTCTGGATCAGCGACCACAGCGTCAGCGACTGCTGGACGTACTGCAACTGTCTGTCGTGGTCGTGGGTGAGTCTCGAGCCGGATCTGCCGTACTGGATGCCAATTGAGTACTTCTCCCTGATCTCCGGCTGCTGGAACTGCTCGAGCCTCTCCAAAAAGCGGATAATGGGCTTGCGGTTGGCGTGCGTGTAGGCGTTGAAGTCTCCAATCGAGTACAGAACCTGTCTGATGTCCTCCTGGGAGATCTCGCCCGAGTACCGCTTCACCAGCGTCTCAATAGCGCGTTCCTTGGTCTTGATCTCGCGCTGGACTTGCGAGCGGGACTTGCCCACGGGCGAGATGGACATTGTCGCGTAAAGCACGAGCTCGTCGTCGAGGAGCCTAGACCCGGGACTAGACCCGAGCCTCGCGCCCACAGTCTTGATTGGGGTGTAGAGGTTAAACTCCATCTGCGACTCGATCTCGGGCAGGCACGAGTCCATCACCATGTAGCACAGACGGCCGTACGAGTCCCGCATCCGCTCAGGGTTCATAATCTTGTAGCGTCTGCCAATCTCAAAAATCTCCTTGTACCACTGGCTCGTCTCCTCAAAGTTTTTGTTCTCAATGAGGTCTCTTCCAGCCTTCATGTCGGAAGCCACCACAAGCCCGGCAAGCACAGAGCACATCTCTCTGAGCTGGGCCACGATCCGCTTCGTCTTGGAGGTGTACGACAGAATGTCCACCTTGTCCGTGTACTCGCTCACATTCAGAGCCGCCTCCAGAAGCCTCAACAGGTGTCTCTCCTCGTAGGTGAGTCTCATTGGGATGTACTGGGCCTGGCTCTTGATCTGCTGTAGCAGCTTGTGCGAGACCGGGTCTAGCTTGGACTCAGTCTCGGACTCGGCCTCGGTCTCGGGCTCGGTCTTGGTCTGGATCTCGCCCTGAGACTCGTCCTCGTACAGTCTCGTGGACTTGTGGGACTTGCGCTTGCCGCCGTGGTGCACAAGCTCGTAGCACCCTCCACAGAAGGACTCGTCGCAGTCGTGGCACTGCACTTCGAGTCTCATGTCCTGGCACTCCGAGCACAGAGACTCGTCCCTGGTCTCGGGCTCCACGGGCTCGGGCTCGGGCTCATGGCCATCCAGAATCTCCTTGAGTGTCGACATGGAGAGTTACCGCGACTGAAACGGCTCACGAGGACAAAAGACTGGGACTGGGACTGGACTGCGGGAAGAGACTGGACAAAGCTGGACAAGACTAAACCTAAGAAGACCCAACTAGACCCAACTAGACCCAACTAGACCCAACTAGACCCAACTAGACCCAACTGGACCTGACTCGGCAAGACTAGACTAGACCTACTACACCCAGCTAGACCCAGCTAGACCGGACTGGGCCCACTACACCAACTACACCCCTCTAGCATTATTGTACATTTTCCGGTATGCATGGCTCATGGCTCCTCGGTGAGGTAGCCACCGCCGTTAATCTTCTCCATAAACTTGTCCTCAACGTGTGCACAGAGATCCGCAAGATCGTCCAGCCCCTTTTGCAGTGCCTCCACCGCTGTGATGTTGCCGTATGTCTGGATTCTTATGTTGAGCTTCGCCTCCGAAGGGTGTGGGATGGAGTAACCGCAAAACTCCACTTCTGGGTTCTTCATGATGATGTATCTGAGGGCGTTCCCCAGTGTGTGGTCCTCTTCAGTCACCTGGAAGGAGGCTGCGGCTCCGTCCTCCGTGGCGCCAGGCAGGATCTTGATCTTCTCCGTATCAAGCTCCTCCTCCATCGATACATCATGGTCTGACATCTTTGTGCTGTGAGAAGGATCCCGCCTAGTATGGCATAAATTTTCCCGATGAGCGTGCCCCTGCCGATTACGTCAGCACAACCAACACCCACGCTCACCTTTTCCTCGCTGCCGCTTTGGGAAGGGCGCGGTTACCCGGCGCCAGACCCGGAGACTAGTCCCTGACGTAAGCAAGAGACTAGGCGTGCGCGGGGTCCCCTTCCATCAACAAAAAGCCACCCACCCAGATCTTGGCTTAATCGTTTGCTTCCCGCATTTGCAGCTGGCGTTGAACCTCGAAACTACTACAGCTGAACTCGACAGCTCTGCTTCACCAGACCAGCCATTTTTGAACTCGTCCCGACCCCTCAGCTAAGCCCTTTGAAGGCAGTAGAACGGAGTGCCAGGCTGGGTCGTCTCACAGCTGAGTATTCCTCAAGGCTGTCGTATAGATGGAATCACACAAACCGCATGCCATGGCCAACAACATGAACTCTCTCAACAACAACGTGGGCATCAACAAGCGTGAGGAGCCCAAGAGGCAGGACTCGATGTCGTACTACACAAACTTTGGGCCTCGCTTCTCCACAGACTCCAACTCCAGCATAAGCAACTATCTCAACTTCACGGCAGACCAGTCCTACGATAACGGCAGAGGAATGTCGATATATAACCAGGTTTTCATGCCTCCAGGGTACCAGGCGCCACCAGGAAATGACTACAACGCCTACAACCAGTTCCGCAGACCTTCGGAACAGCTCGAGGCCTTCCCCTCTGTCAAGCTCAAGATGCCCAGCTATTCGAAACGTGGCTCTGTGACGTATCCGCAGTTTGAAGGAGACTTTGACATGTTTGCGAAACGAGACTCAAAGACTGAGTCCCGAACGAGACAGCCTAGCTTTCTCAATCCAAACTACAACGAGGGCTACTTTGACTTCTTCACCAAGCGGGACTCGCTCAAGAATGCCACTGAGGATGACCTGCTCAAGGACATTCCAAAGGCTCCACGCTCAGAGCCAGATACCAACATCCCCGCGGCAGAAACGGTACCGGAACGGCCACAGACGGCCATGGGCGGCGATAACTTCCAGTACATGCCGATGCCCAGCTACGACTTTGCACCGCCACAGCCTGTGGCGCAGGCGCGCGCTCAGCCACAGCATCAGCCACAGCACCAGCCACAGCACCAGCCCGCAGTGGCGCACGAGGCCAAGACAAAGAAACGCGCAAAGAAGAAGCAGAAACTGGAGGAGGCTCCCGAGCAGCGACGCAATGCCCTACAGCCAGCTGCCCCTGTCTCGCCCACGGGCTCACAGTACTCTGACAAGAACTTCATCACTGCTCAGGAGGCTGCCGTAACAGAGGATGGCCGGCCCCTCTTAGGGGCTACGAAAGTGGACCAACTGATGCTTGTGATCCAGGCCAGAAAGAAGGGCATCCACCAGCAGATCCCACAGGCTAGCGATGGGAGCATAATGGATGATGGGAATGGAGTTCTGCCAGACCAGGTGGACCTTGTTGGAGGCATTGATAAGCCACGCATGAAGACCACAAAGCCTCACGAGTGCAAGTACTGCCACAAAACCTTTACACAATCGACACATCTCGAAGTACACATAAGGTCCCACATTGGGTTCAAACCGTTTGAGTGCCAGTACTGTCGTAAACGGTTTACACAAGGCGGAAACTTCAGAACGCATTTGAGACTTCATACGGGCGAGAAGCCTTACAAGTGTGAAACGTGTGGCCGTGACTTCTCGCGCAAGGGTAATTTGGCAGCCCATAAGCTCACTCACGAGAATTTGAAACCGTTTGAGTGCAAGCTTGACAATTGCGGTAAGGCATTTACACAGCTGGGCAATCTCAAGGCACACCAGAATAGGTTCCATCTCAACACGTTGAACGAATTGACGAGGAAACTTGCAGAGACGGATCCAGACGACATGTCGATGGGTAAGGATGAGAGAGAACTACTGGAGTACTTTGCCAGTCTCTACAAGAACTCGAATCGTGGGATAAAGGGCCGAGGCAAGAAGACAGAAGCGACAGACAAGTTCTACGGCAACCAGTACATGGACAAGGGCATAGCCTTCAAGAACGTGGACTATCAGTGAAATGCAATGAATTGATGAGGATGTAGACACCCCTTTGTGTAAGTTGAAAAAAAAACCCTCTATTATCTAAAACCTTATCTCTGCACAATCTTATCTCCCTCATCTAATCTCGGCAATCTCGGCGAGATCCATTATTTATTACGTAGCATCGTCAGCTCTGGTACATCAGGTCTCCCATCCAGTCCACACTCTCCTTGTCGTTCATAGGGAGCTCCTCTAGCGTGGTGGGGAAGTTGGTAGTGTCTAGTCCAGTGGGGAGATCACCACCCTTGGCTCCAGGCCCAGTGGTGCCATCAGGTCTCTTTAGCATGTATGGAGGCAGGAACCGACCAAAGATCTGCATATCCAGCTGGTCAATCATGCCAGGCATGTATGGAGTCTTGTCAACCGTCTCTGCGTTGCGAGGTTGGTTGATGAAATTGTCAAAGTTCGTGAGATGGTCGTAGTCATACTGGTACTCATTGGCAAGGTTTTGCGATGGGGGTACCTCCTGCTTCACCTGTTGCTCGAGTTGACGAGGCGCTTGCTCCATTTGCTCCATTTGCTCCATCGGCCGCTTTTGCAGAATTTGCGTCTTTCTATTGAGCTGCTCAAAGAGCGAGTTCAAGATGTTGTAAGTTCTGGAGGCTGCCATGGAGCTGTCCTTAAGCAATGTGAGGATCTCCTTACCAGCCTCTGCGTCTCTCCTTATCCCAATGTGGTCCGGGTGGAACTCGTCGTATGGCACCTCGTGCACATAGTAAACGAGACAAGCCACACTAAAGAAAATCGTATAGATGGAGAACCAATACGATCCCGAAAGCATGTTCTTCTTGATCATATCCTGTGCTAACCCCACCACTGTTCTAGCCACAGAGATACAGTTCTTGGCTCTCTGTACAGAGAGCGAGTCGACATTGCCCTTTGAAGTGTAGCGTGGCGATATGAAGTGGATGAATGGACGATAAAGCACAATCTGTACATGCAAAAACGCCAGGTGTAAAAGCCTGTTGGCCTTGTAGTACTGGAATGGAGGATCGAACCCTGGGATGAGCTCCTTCGGCAACGACGAAAGCCACGCTCTCAGTTCAAGCTCCATATCCGAAACCTTTTCCTGAGAGGTGAGTCTCATGTCCCCGTTAATAGGGTAGAGGTTCTTGAAGATGTTGTTCAGCACGAGAATGAGCCTTGTGTGGCAATTGGCAATGGCAGCCGACGAAAGCTTCCCCGGTGGCTGTTCCAAGTATCCCTGGGTAGTGATGTTCTCATCATCGAGCTCCAATGGCAGTTCCTGATCGATATCCTCTGGTGAGATGGACCGAGGCAATCCAAGCATCGTATTCACATAGATGTCCATCTTGTAGATTGTCCAAAACACTCTTTTTCTCGTTTCAATCTCAATTGGGTTGAAATCGTGTGCCAGCTTTCTATGGAGTCCCTCACGCAGGGCAGAACGTAGCGCTACACCAATGTACGAGTAGCAAGTGGTGAGTCTCGCAGAGCACTGCAAAAACAAAATCAGCATCACAATCGTCTGGATGGCATAGAGGTCCCTGGCGTCTGTGATGTCAATCAGCTTTCTTGCAGCCACGAAATAGCGGTAGCCCTCATCATCCAAGAACTTGTCATCGACTCCATTTTTTTTCGAAAAGAGTGCACCAACAGCCATCACAGAGTAAGCCAGAGGCAAAAATTTGTTCTGCTTGTTGGAGTAATTCTCTGGATCAGTCTCGTAGAGCTCGTCAAGGTCTCTGATGAAGGAGGGTCTGTGGTAGAAACGGAAAAGTACACAGGGGGAGGCCCATGTCTTTGTTACAAGCTCCAACGCCACATTCTTGGGAGGGAGAATAATGCGAATCTCACGACCATCCTTGGACTCAATGGAGCCATCCACCTGGGTAATGTTCTTCTGGCGTTTCCGCTCGGGTTCTGGAGAGGTGGGGCTCAGGAAGGAATCCAGTTCGGCAAGCCTCACGGAGCCATCAGCATTGGTGAAGCGTGGAATGCTTTGCTCTAAAAGCTCAGGATCAACATCTCCAGCACTCGGGAGGAGCAATTTGAGTGCGTTTTCAGCCTGTCTGAGCTTCTCCTCCACAATGTGCAAGTCGCCGCTCTTCTTGCGATTTGTCGGTTGGTCATACGAGCAATCATACGAGTAGACAGTACAATGGATACAGGGCTGTTGACCATCGCACTTCACCTTCTTCTTCCGGCACTCGTCGCAGGCTCGTGTCACACGCTTGCGCTTCGACTTGGACTCCGGGCTCTGAGACATGGCAGGAGTACTGTGGTACTGGCACTGTGTGTGTGGGTAAGTTGGTTTGGGTGATGTTGAACAGAGATGAGTAAGGGCCCCTTCCTGATTAGGCGCGCCGGTCGCGCAATTGCCGCATTGGGCGAAAATGGCGCACAGATGGCACCTTAAATCGCGCGCCACCGCGGCGTCGCCTCCCGCGCAGCGCCAATGCACCGAATGCGGTAACGGCCCTTGTGCTCACGTAAGCTGCAGCCTCTTTCTCCATTTTCGTCCTCTTTTCTGTGCTGACGTAATCTGACCCGGGCTCGTGTTTACCGCACTCCCGAAAACCAAAACAAACCGAAAAAACATCAACAAATCTTGACAACGGCTGGAGACGCTGAGCACCGCTGTAGTCTCTTGTCTAACCACAGGACTTCGGGCTTATTAATCAGATGGCTGAGACTAGAAAGAGGCCTGCTGAGGGAGTTGTCGATAACGTGAGTATATGCCTAATGGTGAGGCTAGATGGTGATTAGACTCTCCACTCTTGGGAGACATCGTATCATCGTCTGTGCTTCTGTATCACCATCCTCCATCGCATTACTAACTGCAGATCTCCCTCTATGAGGACCAGGCAGAGCTCGTGAATGCCGTCATCGCCGCTCTTAACGTTCCAGAGCAAAAGACGATGGTTGCTGAGAGCTTTGCAAACGACAAGAACCTCGCCACAGAGGTACAGGCCTACGCCAAGATTGCTGGTAACAACTGGACTTACTACGTGAAATCTCTCAACGTATCCATTGGGCGAAACACAGATGTTGTATCGAGCAAAGAGGCACAGATCGATATCGATCTTGGACCAGCAAAAGTGGTTTCTAGACAGCACGCCTTTATCAACTACAACGTGCAAACGAGGCTGTGGGAATTGTATGTACAGGGCCGTAATGGAGCCAAAGTGGATGGTGTTAAGATCCCCTGTGGTCCAGACTCCACCCCCACACCTCTCTACTCTGGAGCTGTTGTCGACATTGGCGGGACACAGATGATGTTTATCCTCCCAGATTCACAGCCGCGAGTAAGCCAGTTTGTATTGGACCAGGTAGCGTCCAAGATCCCTAAACCAAAGGCCAAGAAGAGTACATTCACTGCCGGTTACACGGGCCCAACTATGGGGTCTTCGAACATGAAGGCATTCCATATGTTTAATGAGGAGAATGCTGGCTCGAAGGAGCCAGGAAGCATGGAGAGAGACCTTTCCAAAGACGATGCTTGTGATATAAAGCCTCCATATTCGTATGCGACTATGATCACACAGGCAATCCTATCCAACCCTGAAGGTGTATTATCGCTGAGCGAGATCTACGAGTGGATCGCTAACCACTATGCCTTTTACCGATTCTCCAAATCAGGATGGCAAAACTCCATCAGACACAACCTATCGCTTAACAAGGCGTTTGAAAAAGTTCCAAGAAGACCCAATGAACCGGGCAAGGGTATGAAGTGGCAGATTAGCGACTCCTACAAGGATGAGTTTATGAAAAAATTCCAAAACGGGTCTCTCTCCAAGGCCCGTAGAGGCTCCTCAGTATCGAGGCAGTTGCAATTGCACTTGGCTCGCCATAACGATTTGCCCTCTTCAGCGAGAAGAGCACCACAATTCTACGAGGGCAATCCCGAATACTACCAGGGCCAGTATGGGTACCCACCAGCTCCTCCCACACAACTTCCGCCACTACAACCACAAGGATTTGGCGGATTTACCCACTCTAGGGGAAGCTCATTGGGGAGTGGACAGTTCCCCTACGCGCCACCACACCAGCCACACCAGCCACAAATGCAGCCACACCAGCCCCACGCGCCGCCACAGCAGGGCGCTCCACCGCCACAGACTGCGCCACAGACTGCGCCACCGCCACAAAATGGCAACTCCAACGGCAAGGAGATGTCATCCCCAATCAAGCAGTACCCAACCAAGTTCTACGACTCCTCCGCCAACTCCAAGGAGTCACAGGAGTTCATGCCCACATCGCCTACGAAATTCTCGATATCCGCAGTTGAAGCCTATACACCTGAACGTGGCGTTCGTAAGAAGGAGGAGAGAGAAAATGGCAACTTGCAATCATCACCAGCGCTGTGGAACTTTGTGCAATTCAGTACACCACTCGGTCCCAACACCAAGGAGCCGCCGAGCCCGAAGAACTTCCCGGACTCGCCCCTCAAGGCCAAGGACAAGGAGGTGGACCTCGCCAAAGGATTCAAGAAGTAACTCCTCCGCAATAGATGCCTTATGTGATGACACAGCACTTTGAACTCTTAGCCTCGGGCTCAGTAGGCGCCTCAGGCCTCACACTCACGTGGATAAACCTGCTGACATCCAGCGTCAGGTTCTGTACCGTGTCGTCTGGATTAAGAGCTCTCCCCATATAAATGAGCCTGAGTTGCGACGCGGTATGCGGCTTTGAATCGCCCCATATATTCGCGTCAAAGTTGGCAAGGATATAGGAGGCGAGTTTCCCCACCCTCAGAGGCTTCCCCTCAGACACTTCAGCCACTGAGACCGTCTTTTGTGACGTGTCGGGGAGCAGTAACGTTATGTCACTCATGGTGGGATGGCGGAGTTGTGGAGACTATCTTCGCGAATTGACACAATCGCATCAACACCTCTAACAACCCCCCTCCCCGCCAAGATGGTGAGAGCCGTTGTTGGGGACGTCTACAACGCGCTCAGAGTATGTAATGGCTCGATCACACTAACAGGAGCTCGTCTTTGGCGATGTCTCGGTTGCCAAGTACGGCAAAATCCACGTTCTTGATTGTAACTCGCTAGACTTGGAGCTCTTTGCCTCGTGTATTCCAGAGGGGCTCGTCAACGTAGTTCAGTATGGAGAGTGCTACGATCTCCTGGGAGTGGCGCAATCGCTCCAGGAGGTGATTGAGGGATCAATGCTAGTGATTGTCGGGCTTAGCGACACCTTGGCGAGACAACGGGTAGTGCAATTGAAGGAGGCACACGCTCAGCTCAACGAGGCGATGCTGATGGTGAGGAGGCTTGCACAGACTGGCGATGCCGTCCTGGTGGATGCCGAGGAGAGCGCTGTTAAGTACTACACTGATGAAACGATACGAGTATAGCCAAATCGATGCGTAGGTCTAAGCCCTAGCACGTGACTACATGTGTGGTGTGCGGGTGGCAGTCTCGTCCCCTGTGCGCGAAGCGGTAAAAGCCAAGGGCGCGGGGGTATTGGGCAGACTCTTTTCGCGGAGGCTCCTGAGGCCGGTGTGAGTGCTTCGCGAAAGTTTCACGCCCCGCCTGGTTGAAATCTTTCATCAACACTTTTCACACCACTACCGAAAGCCAAACATAATGAACTCTTTCGAACCAGTTGTCGTTGTTGACGGTACGTTGCTAGAGGCAAGATGCAAGAAGACTATATGAAGTGAATGGGTGTGGCATCATCGCATATCCCTGGAGTTTTCAAAGGCGCTTTTCATATCGATAATATTGCATCTCCATCCAAACAAGAAACTAACAGTTCCAGGTAAGGGCCACTTGCTCGGTCGTCTCGCCTCGATTGTGGCGAAGCAGATCCTTGAGGGTCAGAAGGTTGTCGTTGTGAGATGTGAGTCTCTCAACGTTTCTGGAGAGTTCTTCAGAACCAAGCTCAAATACCACGACTACCTCAGAAAGGGTACCCGTTTCAACAAGACCAGAGGTCCATTCCACTTCAGAGCCCCATCCAGAATCTTCTACAAGGCTGTCAGAGGTATGGTTGCGCACAAGACTGCCAGAGGTAAGGCTGCTCTTGAGAGACTCAAAGTGTTTGAGGGTGTCCCACCTCCATACGACAAGAAGAAGAGAGTTGTTGTTCCACAGGCCCTTAGAGTGCTGAGACTCAAGCAGGGTAGAAAGTACACCACTCTTGGTGACCTTTCCAAGTCTGTTGGCTGGAAGTACAGCGACGTTGTCGCCAAGTTGGAGGAGAAGCGTGTTGCCAGAGCTGCTGAGTACTACGCTAAGCAGAAGGCGTTTGCAAAGAAGGTTGAGGGTGCCAAGGCTGGTGTTGCCGGCAGCGAGGTTTCCAAGGAGCTTGCCAAGCTTGGTTACTAAGGATGAGCTATAAAGAATAGTGTATGTACAGTAATGTATTGCAAGTAGTATTACCCACGGACAAGTTCGTAAACGGTGAAGGTGATGCAAGTTGCTGGAAGCACTCGGAGCACGTTGGCCCAGACTCCCTTGTAGAAGCCCCCCTCTCTATAGAGACTCCATACAACGTCTCTGGCTCTTTTGCGAGTTTTGATTGTGCTGTAGTCCTGAAGCCGGGACCTTACCACCTGTACTGGGTAGAGAGCCAGAGTCGCCACAATCTTGGAACAGCAACTCACCCAGATGTATTCAAACACGTTGAGTCTTCTCTCGTCACTCTTGAGGTAGTGGTACTTGAGCGTATCGTAGACGGTGAATTGCAACGCTCCTTGTGAGACTCCAAAGAGCGAGGGGACTAGTCCCTTCCAGAACCCCATGAGTCCCTCCTCTTTCAAGACTCGTGACACTCCATCCGCCAGTCCTCTGTAGGACCCGGGCACTGCTCCCGAGGTGCTGAGGATTCTCGTCTTTAGCACCCAGATTGGATTCGTCAAGACTGCAGTAAAGGACCCGGCCATAAAGGCTGAGGCCATGTAGTGGTACGACTGCAAATGCGAGTCCTTCTTGTAGCCAAACACGTTCTTGATATAGCGATAGCTTGCAAAGTAGATCCCCCAGGCTGTAGAGCCTCCCACAAGGTTGGGCACAACCCCACGGTAAACCTCTCGTACTGTACTTGATACGGACTCTCTTCTCAACGACGCCACCACGCTTCTGGTAGTGCCTTGCGGGTTCAGCTGGAGCCGGATCTTGATGAGGTCCAGCGGGTGGGTCACCATCGTCGTGATCAGCCCCGCCGTCACGCCGGCAACAACCTCCCGTTGGGTGTCCATGTGGTGAAGTTGCCTATTTAGCGAGATGGCTCAAAGCTGTGTGCGCGAAACTTCCCGATCCGGTGCAGGGTGCCGAAAGCGGAAGCAAACGGTTACGGCGAGGAGACAGCCACCAGCAAACGTGGAGGAGTCTGGGTGAAGGTGGCTACTATTTGTGAGGTATTGTTTGGGAGGTGTTGTATGAGAATGATTGTGTCAAGCTCATTGTATTCAGCTTATTTTATTCAGCTGATTTTATCCAGCTGATTGAATGGTGTACTGATTATCTATGTAGCCAGGTTGAGCTACGGGAGCCACAGAGCCATCGCCAGCTCTGTGCTTACGTATTACACCATCATAGCATCCATTCTCTCAATATTTACACGTTTAGACCGATGGGAGTGGGGAAAGCAGCGCAAGAAGAGGTGGTCTGTTTGGGGTCTGGACCCAGCCGAGGTAGAGCACAAATGGGATCCAGCCGTAGTGGGCAATGACACGGGCAGAGTCGAGCACTCTGGTGATTCTCTCCTGGATGTTAGCAGTGGCGCCAGTGGCAACGTACCTTGGACTCGTCAGAGAGGGAGAAGGCCATTTTGTAGTTGATGGAGTGTCGTTGAAAAGTTGAGATGCTTTTGATCCTTCGCGATAATAGGGGACAATTAAGCAATAGCGGGATAACTCTAGCTGCTGAGCCCGGAACAGATTGCGGTTGGAAACATAGTGTAGAGCTCTCCATGGGGGAGTGAATTGGTGTCTCAATTAATTATGGCCCGTCTGGCCCACCCCCAGCTTAACGGCACATCCCATTGTGGCCGGCAGTCTAAGATTGAAATTACAATCTCCTCAGTAGTCCCCACAGTCTCAGTCTAGGCACTCTACCCGTCTAGTCCCATCTAGTCCTATCTAGTCTGGCCCAGTCCCACCTAGTCCCATCTAGTCTTGCCCAGTCCCTGTGCTAGTCCAGGTCCCCAGCCTACACCTCTATCGTCTCTCTAGCGAGCTCCACCACCCACCCCTCCACAAAACAGCCCACAATCAGGTAGTAGCTGTGGTTTGTGGCAATGTGCTTGATCCCCCACGCATTTGGTGTCCGGGTGGTGTCCACCCGCAGCGCACGGAAAATGCGTGGGACACTTTCACCACTTTTCCCACTACACAAACAGCCAACATGTCGATCATCACGCTGGCCAGAGTGGCCCGTCCAGCGGTGCGTGCTCTTCCAAGGTATGTGGAGCCCGTGGTCCAGCGAATTGGGCCGTCCCCGAAGAGAGACTAACGACAGATGCACCCAAATGACCTCGTTCCGTTTCCAGTCCTCCTACCCAAAGCACACCATCATTGGCATGCCAGCACTGTCGCCTACGATGACCCAGGGCAACCTCGCCGTGTGGAACAAGGCTGTTGGTGACCAGCTGACTGCCGGTGAGGCGATTGCTGAGATTGAGACCGACAAGGCCCAGATGGACTTTGAGTTCCAGGAGGATGGCTACCTCGCCAAGATCCTCGTCGAGGCCGGTGCCAAGGACGTGCCAGTCAACACTCCGATTGCCGTGTACGTGGAGGAGGAGGGCGACGTGGCCGCTTTCAAGGACTTCACCGTGGATGCTGCGCCAAAGGCTGAGGCCAAGGCGGAGACCGAGACCAAGGCCGAGACTAAGTCTGCGCCTAGCGAGACCCCAGCCAAGCAGGAGACTAAGTCGCAGGCCTCGTCGGCTACACCTTCCCGCATCGTGGCTTCCCCACTCGCCAAGTCGATTGCGATCGAGCACGGCGTCTCGCTTAAGGGCGTGGCCGGAACCGGCCCGGGCGGCCGCATCGTCAAGTCCGACGTTGAGAAGCTCATTGCCGACGCCGCCAAGCCAGCACCAGCAGCCCCAGCCGGCACCTCAGCTCCAAGCTACGAGGACATCCCAATCACCAACATGCGCAAGATCATTGGCCAGCGCCTTCTCGAGTCGACCCAGACCAATCCTTCGTACATTGTCTCCGCTGAGGTGTCTGTCTCCAAGCTTTTGAAGCTGCGTGCCTCGCTCAACGCCTCCGCCAACGACCGCTACAAGCTCTCCGTCAACGACATCTTTGTCAAGGCGCTTGCCGTGGCTGCCAAGAGAGTGCCAGAGGCCAACTCGCACTGGATCGAGAAGGAGGGCGTCATCAGACAGTACAACACTGTCGACGTCTCCGTGGCTGTCTCGACGCCTACCGGCCTCATCACACCGATCGTGAAGGACGCGGACTCCAAGGGGCTGGCGTCGATCTCTGCTGACGTGAAGGACCTCGGCAAGAGAGCCAAGGACAACAAGCTGCTGCCTCACGAGTTCCAGGGCGGCACGATCTGTATCTCCAACCTGGGCATGAACCCGGCCGTCAACATCTTCACCTCGATCATCAACCCGCCACAGTCGACGATTCTCGCTGTCGGCACCGTCAAGAGAGTGGCTGTTGAGGACAAGGCTGCCGAGCACGGCTTCTCCTTCGACTCCAAGATCAACGTCACCGGTACGTTCGACCACAGAGTGGTGGACGGCGCCAAGGGTGGCGAGTTCATCAAGGCCCTCAAGGAGGTTGTCGAGAACCCGCTCGAGCTGCTTCTCTGAGATAGTACATTATGGTATAGCACTGCCCCTGTAGATTTTGTAGATGATTTCGCGCAATTCCCTATTTCGGAAACTTTCGCGCCTTTTTCGCGAACCCTCCATCTCCCACCACACTGTTGCGCTACATCCACATGGAGACCCGCCAGCGGCTTCTCGGGCTCGTGCGGAGTACCAGGGACAAGCTCCCCCTCGCAGAGAGAAGCCTCGATACTGCGGCCTCGCAATTGGTGGTTTACCCGCACTTCACCAGGCACTCGGGAGCCGCCTTCTTCACCCAGGTGCACGGATGGGCCTTCACCACGGAGGGCTCGTCCAAGAAGAAGCGGCTTGTGCTGAACCTGGCGAGGCGGCTGGCGAGAACCGAGGACGACCCGCTAGAGAGTGACGACGTTCTCAGGGAGCGCATAGCGGGCTTTGTCAACCGCAGTGTCGGCAATACCGAGCTGAGCGTCTCCGTCTTTGGGCAGATGAGAGACGAAGTCGTCGTCTGTGCCACCACCACTGACAGCAACGGCAACTTCAACACGGACGTCGAGACCCAATTCAGGCCAATGTACACGCAGGTGTCGCTGGCTTCTGATGAGACAGTCTACGTTCTGAAAAAGACGATTTTCCCAACATCGGCCCGCTACGCACTCATCAGCGACATCGACGATACCATCAAGTACACGGGAGTGTGTAGCGACTCGCGGACGGTCTTCCGCAACACCTTTACCGGGGCTCTGGAGTCGTGGGAGATCCCAGGAGCATCGAGGGTGTACCGCCATCTCCACGAGCGGTATGGCATCTCCTTCTTCTACGTCTCCAACAGCCCCTACCAGCTCTTTACGGCTCTGGAGACCTTTCTGAGCTTGCAGCAGTTCCCCGAGGGCTCGGTCTACTTGAAACGGTACACGGGGAGCATCCTCTCGCTGTTTGAGTCTTCGCACACGAGGAAGAAGGCGGCCCTCGAGAGAGTGGTTTCGCATTTTGGCGAAAAGCAGTTCTTCCTGGTGGGGGACTCCTCCGAGCAGGACTTGGAGGCCTACGTTGACCTTGCCCGGGAGTTCCCTGACAAGGTTGCCGGCATCTTTATCCGCGTGGCGGAGAACTCCATGTCCAGGCTCACTCTGCGAACGATCCAGGACATTTTGCGGCGCCGGCACACTTCACCTCTAGCAACTGCCACATCACCTGGAGCAACTGTCTCCGATACCGACAAGGCGGAGCACATGTCGGAGCTGATTGAGACGTCGCACGAGCGTGCGCAATTGGCGCTGCGCGGAGACGACCTCGAGCAAGGCCAGTCGGACTTCTTCACCTCGAACCGGCCGCCGGTACCGGCGAAACCACAGCGGCTACGGTCGCCTGTATCGGCGCCGCCGTTGCCCAAGAGGCCGGAACCGGCGTCCCCTGCGTCAACCGCCTCCGCGCCGCCGCTGCCATCGAGGCCTCAGCAGCCAGTGCGCAGAGCTCAGACAGAGCCCTCGCTTAACGACGAGACGGACGAGTGGGTGTCACGTGTCTTGACGGCGGCGCTGACGCTGAGACAGGCGGGCATTGAACTACGCTTCTTTGAAAAGTTTAGTGAAGTGGAGACGAGCATAGCAAAGCTCGTTGAGGGAAACATCAAATGAAAACCATTGCATTAAGATAAATCAGTTAGCTAGCTCTATACTCTAGTAGGCGTTGGCGCCAGTTGGACGGAATCCGCCTCTACCGCCTCTGCCACCTCTAAACCCGCCTCTGCCTCTACCTCTGCCTCTGAAGCCACCGCCGTAACGAGGGTGACCACCACCGTAGCCTCCTCTCTGGTAGGACCAGAGTGGCTCTGGAACCTCCTGCTTGGCCTCCTGCAAGATCTTGATGAGGGCGTTACCGAGCTTGGAGTTGGCATCGGTGAAGAACGAGATCGAGGTACCAGAGGTACCGGCACGGCCGGTACGTCCGATACGGTGAACATAGTCCTCAATGTTGCCAGGCATGTCGTAGTTGATAACGTAGTTGATACCCTTGACGTCTGTTGTTAGTACTGTACAAACCTGAAACGGAGTCTCTTTGACACCGCAGTGTTGCCACCCATGTGAAGCTTCAGCCATAGTTACACCACAGTCGTATCCTTACAGCCATAGATAACTATGGCCATAGCTTCACAACGGCCATTGCCGCTTGAAATGATCGATACGATGTCACAATGACAGATAAATGTCACCACTGGCATTCCCAATGTTTCCAAAGTCTCAATGACATTGTTCTTCCCCTGATACTTCAAAGCCAATACTGTTTACCAATATCGTGATATCTTCAATGTCATCAATACCAGTGCTGGATTTACAGCACTGTTTGAAAAGTCACAATTACGATACTGTTCACCAGTATCGTACGTCACTAGAAACCATGAGCCATGATTTACATCACCTCCCATCTGTGGAACCAAAAACTGTATCTCCATGAGTGCCTGCTTCGTTAGTACTTACCAATACCTCTAGCGGCCACGTCCGTGGCAACCATAATTGGGCTCTTGCCCGTACGGAATTCGTTCAAAACCCAGTCACGCTCCTGCTGCTGCTTGTCACCGTGAATGGCAAGAGCTGGCCATCCATCGTCTCTCAGGTACTTTGTAATCTCATCACAAGTTCTCTTTGTCGAGGCGAAAACCAAAATCTTGGAGCTCTGGTCCTGCATGGCAACCTCCAAGTGCTTGAGCATCTTGTCTCTCTTCTCGTACTCAGAGACAACCTCCACCACTTGGCGAATTGTGTGCGAGGCAGCAAGCTCCAGGGAACCGACAGTGACCTGGATGTAGTCCTTGAGATAGTCGTGAGCCAGAGCCTGAACCTCCTTAGGCCAAGTGGCAGACCACATCAGTGTCTGCCTGTCAGGTCTAATCTGGTCGATAATCTTGCGGATCTGTGGCTCGAAACCCATGTCAAGCATTCTGTCAGCCTCATCCAGCACCAAGTAGGTGACTCTTCTCAAGTTGGTCTTGCCCATCTCCAGCATGTCAATAAGTCTGCCAGGAGTGGCGATACAAATCTCCACACCACGAGACAGGTCTCTGATCTGCTGACCCTTTGGCACACCACCGTAGACACAGGTGTTTCTGATTCTGGACGATCTGCCAAACTTGGAGCACTCCTGCTGAATCTGAACAGCAAGCTCTCTGGTTGGAGCAAGGACAAGCACAACAGGCCCGTCACCGTGAGAAAGTGGTGGCTGAGCGTTGATGTGCACAATACCTGGAAGACAGTAGGAAAGAGTCTTACCGGAACCGGTGGCGGCAATACCAATCATGTCACGACCAGAGAGAGCCATAGGCCAACCCTGACACTGAATGGCAGTAGGCGAAGGGAAGCCCTGAGCGGTAACCTCCTTCAGCACGTAGTCTGGGAACCCAGCCTCCTCGAATGTCTTGATAGGTCTTGGGATGTCAGTTCCCAAACAAGACATCTGGTGCTCCTTTCTGAAGGCAGCAACCTCCTCCTCAGTGCGGGCAGCCACGTCTGGGTGCTCCTGGTAGAAGTTCTTCTCAAAGCGTGGAAGCGTACTGAGATCGAAATCCTGCTTCTGAAGCCCATCACCAAGGTTTCCCATACGGTCACTGCCTCCACGGCCTCCATAGCCTCTGTCAAAGCCACGGTCGTCGTTTCTGTAACCAAAGTTGCGGTCGGATCCACGTCCGCCACGGTAGTCACCGCCACGGGACTGGTAGTTGGAATTGTAGCCGTTGCCTCTGTCGTAGCCGCCGTAAGACATTATTTAGTGTAGGTGTAGAGAGAGGAAAGGGGCGAGAATTTTTTTTATCAAGGCATCGCGAAAAGAAACGGATTAGGTAATGGCACTATCGCTTATGTAATCATATGGAGCCCGGATTATGTAATAATCCCCATCAAACGGCCAGCCAGGGCTGAAACCATCAACTAGCCTAACGCTAGTCCTTCTCTAGCTTTTCGCTGGGGTTGGTTCTCACACTGTTGATGGCTGCCCACTACCCACAACTACAAACCGTTCTGTACGCTTCTATCAACTAATAAATACGCCGATTGCTAATCCCAGGCCTCTCATTGGCTACTTGACAAACACAACGTAGGCAACGAGGGCTGCAACGAGAACAATCACAGCAAACATGAGCACACCGTCCTGCTCACCACCAGTGGTGGCAGAGGCTCCAGCAGCTACCTTTGGGGCGCTTGCCTGTACCTGCTCAGCATCACCAAGAAGCATTGGCTCCAGCATCTCTCTGGCCTCGTCAGAGTGACCGATATCCTGTTGTTAGCAAAGAGTCTTTGAGCACCATCTACTTACATCGAATGGTCCTGTTGCGTCGATACCACCACAGTCGATCATGACCTCCTCACCGCCACTGCTGTTAGTATTGCTCAACAATTGCCAAAATCTTAGAGAGAGCTGTGAGAGAGGGGAGTCAGCTAAAGATGGGCTCTCGGATCATATGTGAATCAGATGTATATCCCATTTGAGGACACCGTACCTTCCACATGTCCAGAAGGCTCTCCATTCCAACTTACGGATGCTCATCCAGGAAAGCGGTACAGTCGTAGACCTTGCCGTCGATCACCATCCACAGGTCATCCTTGGTGTTGTGCTTCTCGATCTCCGCGTAGGTGTACACTTTGGACATTTTCGTTGTAGATGAAGTTGGGAAACCACTGCTAGTTATAGGCTAAAAATCCCGTGCAATCTCGAGGATGGCGTGTGGCGCGTACCGCATTGAACGACGATGTCCGCTTTGGGTAAAGAAATGCGGTGGTGCCATCTCTACAGAGCCATCTCCTCATCTCCTCTATTGTCTCAGCTCACCTTATTGTTTCTAAATTATTCATGCATTAAAAGTTAATTCCCGCAGCTGCAAGTGCCTTCTTTCTTTGCTCACTCTTCTTCGATGCCTTCTCGTTGAGCTTGTCTGCACCCTTCTTGAGTTTGGAAACTTGGAAGAAAGCCTTCTTAAACTTGTTTGTGGCCTTGAACTCCTCATTCACAATGTTCACCTTGAGCTGGTGGTTGAGCAGGAGGTAGTTGTTCATCGTCTCCTGAGCCACCTTGGCATCATCCACATTGGCAAACTCCAAAAATGCATAGTGTTTTGATCTCCCAGTCTTTCTGTTTCTTGGAAGCCTCACGTTGGTGATGTCGCCAAACTGTGCAAAGTACTGCTGAAGCTCCTTCTCCTCGAATCCCTCAGGTAGACGACCAATGTATATCACGCCCTTGGAAGCCTTCTTCTTGGTTTGTGTCTTGGCCTTTGTCTGTGGCAGCTTCTTCACAACGTGTGTCTCCTCCTGTGTCTCAGCCTCGTCGTCCGTACTGTCAAAGCCACCAAACTCAGACTCGTCATCGCTCCCGTCCTCGGACTCGCTCTCAGACTTGGACTCAGCCTTGGCCTCAGACTCAGAATCAGACTCGGACTCGGACTCAGACTCGCTTGGAAGCTCCAACTTTTCCGTCTCAACAGCCTTTAAAGGCTCGCTCTTCTTGACCTTTCTCGCTGGAACTGGTCTCTTTGGCTTAAGGCCCTGCTTTGCTGATTTTGTTCCCATTATGCCAAAGTGTGTGCACTGTGCAGAATCGAAATTTTTTCAGGCGATGACCCGGGGCTCGTAACCTGTTCAGCGCACGCCCTTACACAAAGATCAAACGGACCCAAATACGGCGTATGGAGCACGGCTAGTGATGCTTGGCCTCTAATTGTCATTTTTATAACTCCTGTCTCTATTAAATGATAAGTACAGTGGTCTTAGATGCCTACGTACGTGCCTATGTCGTCGATCAAACTATAGATTGTCCTCATCTATACCCATTTTAGAAGTACGCTACGTTCTTGCCGTACCATTTGAGCGACACAGGATGCTGTTCCTTTTTGGATACGGCAGTTACATCGCCATAGTCAATCCGCTCGTTGTCCTCCTCCCATTCCATCTCGACGGCTCCGTTCTTTTTGAGAGCCTCCTTGGCAGTTCCCCAGGAGAAGCGTACCACATTGGACCATCCAAACACCTTATCCACGCTCTGGTTGAGCCACCGTGACGTTTTCGGGTCCGACGGATACCCTGACCCCCACTGAGTCTCTTCAGAGTAGAGCTCAGCCTTACTGCTTGCCAGACTGAAGTCTCTGGTCACTTTCGCACAGATGGAGGCTGCAGAAACCACTGGGAAGAGTGCATCCGCCTTCTTCTCGACACGTATCTTCAAGCTTGGGAACCTCTTCTGTAGCTTGGCCTGGTACGATACAGGTGGTCCCACGGTGTCCACAAACACCTCTGTGACGTTAACGCCGAGGTCCAGAACACCCTGGATCAAGTCCATAGTAGCATCATGAGCCTGTTCGTTCAGATTGTAGTTACCAATGGCATTGGAACGCAGCATCCCGGCAGAGATGTCCAGTGCACTCATCGACCTCGTAGCCCATCCGACATTTGTGAAAAGTTCGCCCTCCTCGCACATTTGCTTCAAAAGTGATGTCCGCTTCTCCTCTGTGAGAGTTTTGGAGTCAGCAAAGCCATACTTCTTGAGTTCAGGCTCATAGGATGCGAGACAGTATGCCACTCCGTACACCATCGGGCCTAGCACGGGACCTCTTCCAGCCTCGTCCACACCAAGCCGAACGCCCTCCTGACTGTCTAAAATAGCCTGTGGTATGGGGGTGATATGGGTGTACGAGTTTGAGTGGCCAGGCAGTGACGGCGGTGCCCACATAGTGTATAGTCTTTGTAGTGTATAGTGACGCGTCTTTTGGTGTCTCCTCGGAAAGCTGCAATTCCGGCTCATCGGATTTCCCGACTCGGAACATCCGGTAAAGGGTCCTCGGCTTTTGGCGCTACACCTGCAACTTTGCCACCTCAACAATGGAAACTAAGACTGTGTTTGTCGTAGGCGCCTCGTCTGGAATTGGGTATGGAATGGCCCAGGAGTTTGCCTCTAGAGGCTACAAAGTGTATGCCGGGTCCCGGAATGTGGAGAAGATGGCTCCTTTGAAGGAGCTGGGTGTGGTGACGATCCCAGTGGACATAACCTCTGTGGAGTCCATTGCGGCCGCCAAAAAGTCAATTGAGGATGCTGGAGACGCTGTGGACATCCTGTATCTCAACGCAGGCTTCACAGCCCTCGGATCTGTGTTCGATATGCCCGTCGACACTGTGGAGAGCATGTTCCACACCAACGTGTTTGGGCCGATCCGCGTTCTGCAGATCTTCCAGCGGATGCTGATTGCCCAGAAGGCAACGGTCGTATTCACCTCATCGATCGCCTACCACGTACAGCTGCCATTCCTCTACTCCTATGCAGCCTCCAAGACGGCGTTCGATCTGCTGGGAAGACAACTTGCCCTAGAGGCTGGTAAACTCGGGATCAAGACCGTAGTGATCAGAACGGGTGCTGTTGAGTCCGAGATCTGGCAGCCACCTATGGTTCCGGGTCCAGACTCTGTCTTCTACAATGATGGCGAGCCCGTCTCGAGTCCTGTGCGGCCAAACAAGACTCCAACCGAGGTGTACGCCAAGCAGGTTGCCAACGACATTGAAAAGGCGATCAAAAAGCAGAGCATCTACACGCTTCTCTACAGAGCAAACTCTGCCCTGTTTGGATGGTTTATGGGCCTGACGCCATTCTGGCTCTACATGAGACTCGTGCACCGCATCACGGGACTCGGAGCCATGTACGACAAGCTCAAGGCGCGGCTCGAGGCTGCCGCCTAGACCAGACCCGGGACTACCTAGGCCTGGGACTGGGGACTAGAATTTTTCTCACTATTTAATTCGATACATCATTATTCATTATTCAGATCTCATTGCCTCACCACATCCGGTAGTGTTCCAAACGTCAGCACCTCTTCTATCCGGCTCTCACCAACGAGTAGCATGCACAGACGGTCAATGCCCAGCCCCCAGCCTCCCGTAGGAGGAAGCCCCCACTCCATTGCCTCTAGGTATTTTTCATCAGGTAGAATGCTCTCCTCGTCGTGGAATCCGTCTCTCGCCATTTGCTGGAGCCTGAATTTTTGCTCCTGGTCAAAAGGCGAGTTCTCCTCCTCATAGGCATTCACATACTCTGCACCGTTTATGAAAAGCTCAAACCGGCGAGACACGTCATAGACTCTTCCTCCGTACGTCTTCAACACAGACTTTGCCAGAGGCGACATCGCAGAAGGCTGATGGTAGATCATTGTCGGCGACTCACACTGTGGCTCAAGATACGTGGCAGAGAGGCCATCCAGCAGATGTGGCACCGATGCGATCTTGGGCAATGGCAATTCCACAGCCCGGTAGTACTCAGTGAGAGACTCTGCAGTGAGCTCTGTAGGTAGGGGGACACCTGTAGCCTTCTCCACCTCAGGAATGAACTCGAGCCTCTTGAAGTTCACACTTATGGCACTGGCCCGTTCCCTCGTTATATCAAACTCTTGCATGGCTGTCATGATGGAGGCAAACATTTCCTGTGTCATTTCCATGAGCTCCTCCAGTGTAGTGAAGGTCTGGTAGAACTCACAAGTGGAGAACTCCGGGTTGTGTGTGGAGTCTATGCCCTCGTTTCTGAACACCTTCCCCACCTCGTACACCTTGTCGAAGCCGCCAATGACAAGCTTCTTGAGCCACAACTCTGGAGCGACTCGCAATTGCAAATCAACGGGCTTGTCATCTGCCTTGAGATGTTTGGAGTGAGTCGTAAATGGCGTGGCATTGGCTCCCTTTGTGTTATGAGCCAAGATTGGTGTCTCCACCTCGACAAAGCCTTTCGAGTCTAAAAACTTGCGGATGCTCTTGACAATGTGTGATCTAGCCACTATCACATCGCGCGATCTCGTATTGACAAGGTAGTCCACCACTCTATTGCTATGCCGTTTCTCAGGGTCCGAGAGCTTAGGAGGGATCGGGTGGTGTATGGGCGAGTACATCTCGAGCTTTTCTGTACACTTGAGGGAGAGCTCGCCTACGTTGGTGATTCCAGGGTACCCCACTGCGCTCACATGATCTCCCTTTCTGAAGAGTTCAGTGTGCTGGGCAAACTGCTCCTTTGTTTCACCCAGTAACTTGTTCATCAGCACAAGCTGGACTGTCGCAGAGTCCTGTTCTATGTCTGCAAACACCATGCCCTTTCCGCTTTTGCGGATGCTGGTGATTCTTCCACGAACGCAGTACACAGAGTCGATACGCTTAGACTCTGGCCATTCGTAGCGCTGGAACTTGGCTCTAAAGTCCGGAATTCGGATTGCCTGCCCCTTCAATGCTGGGTAGAGGTGCTTGATGGAGGCCTTCCTGTGTGCAAACTCAAGGGCCTGGTTGTCAAAGGCAAGAGAGTAGTGCCTAGCAAAGCGCAAAGGCCGCATCATCTGGGTGTTAGTGCAAGTTGGGTCAGCCGTGTGTTAAGTTCTTTTCAGGGACAGTAGTGAAACGGTCCTCAAGACGATAACGCAGTGTTAAAGGCTCATCATTCCCACTTACCAAGAGTTGAAGTCAAATTTTTGCACTAGAGCTGCGGAAGCGCCGCGCGAAAGTTGCCCAATCCGGTAGCACACCCCCGCATCGGGAAATGTTCGCGGTATAGTGTTCCCGATCCAGAGATTTTCGCGCGCCTTAACCGCCCAGCTACATCACCACCAACACTACCAAGATGGATCCAGTGAGTGAGCACCGCTAATCCACCACTAACAAAAGGCATTTCTTACACAGGAAGATGTGGACTCTGTCCGTCTCTCATGGCATGCTTTCCCCGCATCCAAAATCGCACAGAACCGGCTGTCAGTCCCTCTCGGCGCCGTTCTGACCCCTTTGAAGCGGGATGACCTCCCCCAGATCGTGGCGGAGCCTTCAGCGTGCCGTGGCCACTGTGAAGCCATTCTCAATCCCTTCTGCCAGGTGGTCAACCAGGCGTGGATTTGCAGCCTTTGTGGACAGAGCAATGCCCTCCCCAGCGACCTCACGCCGTGCCAGCACACCTCTGTGGAGTACATCACGCCCAGGCAGACTCCACCGCCCGTCTTCTTCTTTGTGGTGGACACGTGTATAGCACTGGAGGACTTTGAGGCATTGCGGGAGTCCCTGAAAGTTTCGCTGAGTCTTTTACCGGAATCGAGCCATGTGGGCTTTGCCACCTTTGGCAAGCACGTGACTGTGCACGAATTGCGGGAGGAAGGCCGGGCGTATGCCTTCAATGGGGCCAAGGAGTACTCTGTCGAGCAGATTGCCAAAGTGGTGGGTGCTGGGCCCTCGCGGTTTGTACAGCCTGTGGCAATGGCGGAGTACACGCTGGACCAGATCCTCGAGGGCATCCAGGAGGACACGTGGCCCCGTACCTCCAAGGAGAGGGCTCTGAGGGCTACAGGGAGTGCCCTTGCCGTGGTGCTGGGCGTTTTGAAGAGCGCATCGCTAGTGGGGAACGTTTTGCTGTTTAGCGGTGGCCCGTGTACTTATGGGCCTGGTACCATTGTGGGCAACGAGCTCAGAGAGCCCATCAGATCGCACCACCTGATTGAGGCCAAGGAGGCTAAGCATTACAAGAAGGCCAAGCAGTTCTACCAGAAGCTGCTCTCGCGGTGCGATGGCAGCGTCAGTGTCTTTGTCGGGGCGTACGACCAGGTGGGTCTGCTGGAGATGGAGAGCCTGTGTAGCAGCACTGGCGGTGTCATCGTGCTGACGGACTCCTTCACCACCTCCATCTTCAGGCAGTCGTTGCACCGGTTCTTTGGCGCCTTTGGCACAAACGCCACGCTGAGTGTGAAGGCATCGCACGTGACTGTTTCTGAGATGCTGGGCCATGGCCAGGGCCAGTTCCCCGAATGGAAAATCAACCTTCTCCGGGCCAACTCGTCTTTCGTCTTTGTATTTGACGTTGGTGAGCGCAGTGCCCAGCAGAGTGCCACAGTGCAATTCATCACGAGGTACCACACTGAGGGTTCAGAGAGAGTGCGGGTCACCACAGTCCAGAAGCCCATCCTCCAGGACGTGTCCTCCGGGTTTGACCAGGAGGCTGCTGCCGTGGTGGTGGGGAAAATCGCAGTGCAAAAGGTTCAATCGCAGGACGTTTCCGAAGTCATCTCGTGGGTCGACCAGGTGCTGCTCTCCTTGCTCAAGACATTTGCCGAGTACCACCGCAAGGAGCCGCTCTCTTTCAAGCTGTCACAGCACTATGCCTTCTTCCCGCAGTTTGCCTACCACCTGAGACGGTCGCAGTTCTTGCAGCTCTTCAACAACTCTCCAGACGAAACGGTCTTCTACAGACACGTCTTCAACACTGAGGACACGGGCAACTGTCTTGTGATGATGCAGCCGACGCTGACGAGCTATGAGCAGGACAAGGAGCCCGAGCCCGTGCTGCTGGACTCGACGTCGATCCAGCCACACCGGATTTTGTTGCTGGATACCTTTTTCCACATTTTAATTTACCACGGGGCCACCATTGCTGCCTGGCGCAATGCCGGGTACCAGGATGATCCCGAGTACGAGGAGTTTGCGGCTTTCCTCCAGGAACCAAGAGAGGACGCTGCTGAGCTTCTGGTGGACAGATTCCCGCTGCCACGGTTCATCGACACCGAGGAGGGAGGCTCGCAGGCCCGCTTCCTCTACTCCAAGCTGAACCCAACCAACGACGGCGGCGCCACGGTGCTGACGGACGACGTCTCCTTACAGGAATTCATGGCGCACGTGACGAGGCTCGTTGTGGAGGCGTAGCCTTATTGTGGCTGTGGGCATACCAGGGACGCTTGTGGAACAAATGGGGATGCGTGTTCCAAAGGGTTCTGTACGCGGTGATGACCTTTTTTGCTGGCGGGTAAGGCACCCGTGCGTCCGGCGGCTAGCGACCACCACGAGCTCCTGGGGGTTCTGGCGGGCGGCTAGGCTCGCCATTTGGGCTGAGTCCTGTACAGCTGAGCCGCCCTGGTGGGCCCGACTGGGGACCCGGGCTGGTGTCCTGTTGTCGCTGCGTGGTGTCCTGCTGCGTGCGCATTGTGGCGTGCCCCGACCGTTGTAAACCAGCCGAACTTTTTTCCATCGGTCGGGACACGCCCAGGCCCTCTGACGTCCTTCTCCCTCTCCGGGCTCCTTAAAGCCAGTGTTTTGCTCCCTAGGAGTGGTGCCTCCCAGCATGGTTAAGGAGACGCGGCTCTACGATGTGCTCGGGGTCGCCACCACGGCCTCAGAGTCGGAGATCAAGAAGGCCTACAGGCACATGGCACTCAAGTGGCATCCAGACAAGAATGGCCACTCGCACGAGGCAACAGAAAAGTTCCAGGAGGTGACGAAGGCGTACGAAGTGCTGTATGACCGTAACAAGAGGTCGCTCTACGATAGATATGGCGAGGAGGGTATCTCCGGGACCCCGACGGGCTCGGCCTTCTCGATGAAGGCTGACGACCTCTTTTCGCAATTCTTTGGCGACACCTTCTTCAATACTCCAAGGACCCATAGCAGGGTGGGCCCAACTATCCGCCACAAGCTCACGTGTACTCTTGAAGAGCTCTACCAGGGCAAAACGGCAAAGCTTGGGCTGGCAAAAACGGTGTTATGTCCCGACTGTAATGCCAAAGGTGGCCAAAACGTATCACAGTGCTCGCAGTGCCGTGGACGTGGCAGAGTGATGATGCAGAAGCAGGTGGGACCCATCATCCAGCGGTTCGAGACGACGTGCCGTAGCTGCAGTGGGACTGGTGAGTTTATCAGTGACCGGTGTGGCAAGTGTCAAGGAGCCAAGACGGTGGATGAGAGAAAGATTTTACACCTGACTGTGGAGCCTGGGTCCAGGCAGGGCGAGACCATAGTGTTTGAAGGGGAGGGAGACCAGGGAATTGGGATAGTGCCGGGAGACGTTGTGGTGACGATTGAAGAGAAGAAACACGACACCTTCCAGCGCAAGGGCTCGGACTTGTACGTGCGTGTCAAGATTGATTTGCTCACTGCGCTGGCTGGTGGGTCGCTGCCGATCCAGCACCTCAGTGGGGAATGGCTTAAAGTGGAGATTGTGCCTGGAGAGATTATCCGGCCCAACTCGTTTAAAAAAGTGGAGCAGTATGGTATGCCGTTGAAGGGCCAGCAGGGCTTTGGAGATCTGGTGATGCACTTTGATGTGCAGTTCCCACAGCCCTCGCAGCTAAGTAAGGAGAACTACGAGTTTCTGGAGAGAGCGCTGCCCGCTAGGCCTGCAGTGAGCTTCCCAGAAGGCGTGGAGCCCAGTGAAAAGGTGCTAAGTGAGTACAGGCCCACTTCTCTGCCGAAAAAGAAGCGCAAAAGACGGCGCAATGAGGGCTCTTCGTCTCCAGACGATGCCGAGCCGGCGGCGGCGCCGCAATGTACTGCGCAATGAGTTATGTGATATGTCTATCTTGTAGTGGCCCAAAGAGGCAATAAGCGCGAACACTCCCAAAACGTCTTGAGCGGCTAACTATCAGCGACTGACTCCAACCCATCACCAAGGCATGTCGCTAAGGATCAGCCAGTTCATGGCAAATGCCGGCGTTGATGACGCCAAGGCCGAGGAGTGTGCCCTTGAGATGGCCAAAGGTATGTGCTTGGAAGGACTCTAGAGACCTGGATCAAGAGATCGAGATGGAGACTGGATCTGGTCTTTATCGATCCACTTTCCTTCTGGCTTGATTCTCGGCTCTTGGTTATTGCACCCTGGCTCTTTGACTAACACCAGCTATCGAGGCAAAGGATCTGAAGCTTCTTGAGCTCGTCAAAGCGCTGGGCGACTACCTCACCGCTGAGGATAACCTCTTACGTCCCAAGGCCACTGGATGTCTGTCATCCGTTCTAGGACATCTCTCCAAGGGCTCCCTGGGCATTACTGACCTCGGTGTACTTAACGGCTTCTACGCTTCCAAGTTGGAGGACGAGGCCTCGATGAAGGAGACCTTGTCCGGAATCAGCAGCCTTGTACTAATGGAGAGATACAACCCTCTCCACGCAAAGACAATTCTCCAGGCAATGCAGCAGTATGAGCCTACCAAGTTCCTGGCCTCCACACGGTACTATGGGCTCAAGACACTAGAGAACATTTTCGCATTGGGCGTTACCAAGTTCGCCAATCTGTTTATAGAGACGTTTGTGCATGTCGCTTCGGGCGAAAAGGACCCCAGAAACCTCCTCATATCCTTCAACCTCAACTCGAGCATCTCCACGAGCCTGGAGATCGCAGAGTACCAGGACGACCTCTTTGATGTGCTATTCTGCTACTTCCCCATCTCTTTCAAGCCGCCAAAGGATGATCCATACAAAATCACCTCTGACATGCTGAAGAAGAGCCTTAGAAAGGCCATTGCATCGACCCCACTTTTCGCCAAGGATGCGTACCCAAACTTGCTTGAGAAGCTCACCTCAACGTCTCCATCGGTTAAGGCTGACACTATAGAAACGCTCACGGCCTGTGTGGAGAGCTACGGTGCTGAATCCCTCAGTGCTCACTGGGTAGAGCTGTGGGATGCACTCAAGTTCGAGATCTTACATGGAGACGAAAATGAAACCTCCGGGCTTGTTCTGGGGCTATTCAAGACTATGGCGAGCGATCCAGATTTCTGCAGTGCCGCTTTCAAAGAGCTTCGCCCAAATCTCGCCACAAAGACCTCGAAACAGTCGTGTGCCATCCTTGGAGCCATTGCCAGTGGATCGCCCACTGCCTTCAACGCTGTAGCGTCACTGGCGCTGGCGGACCTCTTGAAGGAGAAGGATCTCAACGTTCCGAAGGAGAGAATGCTCATTTCCAATATTGGCGTCTTTACCAAGGCGTACGCTGAAGTTTATGGCACTACAGAGGACAAGGCATCCGTGGAGGAGACTAACGCACTCAAGTCTTTCAAGGATGAGATTCTCATAGTGTTGGGTAAGGCTCTTATGGGGTCTTCCAAAGTTGAGGTGAGTTTGCGTACTCTGGCAGCGGCAGAGCTCACAACGCTTGTGACTTTAAACCAGTTCCTGGACCACTCGGAGATGTCGCTGGTGGTGCAGTACTTTACAGAGACTGTGCTTTTTGACGATACGGAGTTTGTGTACAATGCCTGTATCGGTGGCCTGGTTCAGGTTTCCTTGGTGGATACCCCTGTGCTTTTGGAGGTGACTTTCCCGACTCTGCTGTCTCTGCTTCCTGAGAAGGATGAGCCAGTGCTTATCAATGGGGAATCCAAGCCCAAGGAAAAGATCTTTGACATTTTGGCCTCTACTGCCACAAACAGCTCGATCGTGAGCTTCATGCTCATCAGGCTTCTCAATAAGCTCGAAGAGGTTGACGACACAAAGTACGCTTTGCTGATTGTGTCTACACTCTACGAGATGCTGGAGACCTCGGAGAGAACTAAGCAGTTTGCCACGGATCACCTGGCGCCCTCTTTCAAGAAGCTTGTGGAGTTTCTGCTTACGCACGAGGTGGAGGATGACCTAATGGAGTGTGCTGGCGATATCTTGAAGCTTCTCACTGTCTACTCCAAGAACCGGAGCCTTATCGAGGACACGATTAAGCTGTTCACTGGTACTGCTGTGGACTCCTTCAACGTTGATCCAGTGGATGTCACTGCCAGCCGCCACGTCAACATCCTGCTCAAGGTTCTTGCTGGCTGTGATAAGTCTGTGGCTATAGATACCGGGCTTACAGATAAGGCAATTGCCACGCTGAAGGGTGAGCTGGACAGTTACACCAGGCTCGGGTACCTCCGCCTCGTTTCTCTGCTTGTCAACAAGTGGGAGAAGGAGCCAGAAAAGTACCTCGCCATGGACATCCCACTGGAGGTGTTTGCCTGGATCACCAAGGGTGTGGTGATGCGGATCGATGCCTCGATGGGGCTTTTTGTCAAGCGGCTTGTGGACTTGCTGGAGACTCAGAACGTGGCCCGGTGCTTTGAGATTTTGGTGGTTGATGTCTCGATTTTTGACAAGTACAAGAAGGTCAGCAACAATAACGTGAGGCTCTTGTACAAGCAGAAGCTATTTGAGATTGTGGTTCCTGCGATTGTGGGCAATTTCGCAAAGGCCTCGGACAGTGCTAAATCCAACTACTTGACGGCGCTTTCTCTGGTGCTGAAACACACAAAGCGGGAGATTATCGCTCCACACATCTCATCTTTCTTCCCGCTTTTGCTACAGTCCTTCACTCTGGAAAACTCAGAGGTTCGTTTGGCCTCTTTGCAGACGCTTCTGGCCTCCATGGCAGAGGTGGCAGACCTCGTGGCTAGCCACATCAACACCATTGTGCCAGCTCTGCTCCTGCTAGCGAAGCCCACTAAACTTAATACTGCGGAAGTGCGCCTGGCTGCTGTCAATTGTCTCCACGGACTCACCATGGTCGTGCCTCTGGAGAAGCTCATCACCTACCAGAAGGAAATCATCAGGGAGCTGACGGCTGTGCTGGACGACAAGAAGCGTAAGGTGAGAAAGGGTGCTGTCGATGCGAGACAGGCGTACTTTGAGCTGGGCATCACTCCAGCAGAGTAGTTTACTGTGCGTGCTGGAAATTACTGACCGTGCAGGCATTTACCAACCAGCGAACTTACACAAACACCAATGGGTGCTACGCTTGCTGAATCTATTGCATTATCATTGCTTCATTAGTCCTCCTCCGAGTCCGACATCCCCACTGGCGCCAAGCCAGGCGTGAGACCCGGATGGCTCTGTGGCTTGTTGTATATCTTGGCCACGCTTCTCTTGCTCTTGGGCTTCCTTCTCTTCATCCGGGTATAATCGCTCTCCTTTAGCGTCTCGATACTCTCGAGGACCTCTTCTAGATCGTCTGGTGTCTGGCTCCACTTGCTTACACTCTCAATGTTGTTCTTGACGAGCTTTTTTAGCGTTTTTTCCTCCTCTGGCGTAAGTGTGCCCTCTTTCGCATGCTTCTGAAGTACATGGTAGCGTGCCTGTTCCTCCAGGGCAGTGCGCTTCTCCCTTTGGGCTTTTGCACTCTTTCTGAGAGCCAGTTTCTCCTTCTTACGAGCTCTGCGGAGCTCCTCGGGCTTCACCTTGGCCTGCGTTCTGTTGATGATCTGTGAGGACGAGCCCTTGGCGGGCACAGCCTCAGATTGGCCCAGGATGCTCTCCAGAAGCCGGTTCGTCGCGTTGGAGGCCATTAGGCGTGATGAGCTGCTAGTAATTTTTTCCTTGATGTGCCAAACCCGGACACCCTCGGTCTGGGCCGCACGATTTGGTATGGGGAGCATATTTGGTGCGCGCACGCAGCCAGCCATCCCCCAATCTCAGACAGCAGATCTCGTTTGATCTGTCACTCCAACACCATGGCTGTCATTGAGAGATACCAGGCTAGCCATGTGCTGAGGCACCGGCGGTACCCCTCGTCGGTAGTGCCTGAGATCAAGGAATTCAACCACCAGGGCAAGCTCGTTGGCTCGACGGATGAGCTCGTACAGAGGAATCCCTCACTAGCCAAGAGGATCAAACGGGAAAGCGGGTCTTCTCAGGGCAAGGCTCCCAGCATCGAGTCAGCACCGGAGCTTGTACGAAAGCCCTCGATCCCGAGAACGAAGCGGTTCATGTCCAAGAGAGGAGCCAAGAGACTCTTCTATGTGGGAGGACCCACGAGAGTCCCTTCCAAGAGAGGCAAGTACAGAAACCGGGCAGAGCTCGAGGCAAGCATGAAGTACATCGACATTGATGCCTCTATGTCCCGTGATCTTTGCTTCAACCAGTACGTCTCCTCTTTCTATTTCAAATCACGAGACCTTTTAAAAGCGGATCCCAAGATCAGATCACTCTCGCAGGTCATCACCGTGGACTCTCGAAACAATTACATCCTCTATACGCCGGACCCAAGCCCGCACAAGAACTCCGTGATTGACGCTGAGAAGATCTTGCAGGATGAGCTGATGAAGCTGGACCGGCCCATAACTTTCTACGACCCCGGGGAGAGCCGGGTGCGGCCCGAGTACTCTCGGTGGAAAACCTACCCGATGAGCAACAGTCCCGGGGTGGTCCGCACACGCTCGCTCCCGCCTTCCTTCCATAACAGCATGCACACTCTGTGGGGGATCTATCTGAGGCGAGTCATAGCCGCGAGGATCCGCTGGCGCCTGAGCCATTCTTCTCCTGAAAGCGTAAGGAGAGACAGTATGGCAAGCTCTGTGGACACCGGGTTCTTTATGGAGCAGAGCCTGAGGGAGAAGAGCGCCTTCCCGCTTATGTACAAGTCGTCTCCGGATGAGGAAAGCTACGTCTCAACGGACTCCAATAGAAGAGTCATGTTCGAGTCGCTAGAGCACCTGATGCAGGAGGTGACGTCGATCATGTCTGCGATGGAGGATGCCTAATGTGATACGATTGCATTCATCTTGTAGCCATCTCGTTTATCTAGGCGATCAGTCTTTATCTAAGCGATCAATCTAGTCCATATGTACATTTTATGCAAATCCAGCCTCCCTCACAGCCTGCGCAATCAGCCTCTGTCTTGGAACGATGATCGGGAGGCCCTCCGCTTTAGCAAACTCTTCCCACCCATCCAGACATGCCATCACACTACACACCCTGTCCAGAGATCTGAGAACGTCTCTCGAGTACTGCGATCCATCAGCCTTCCTCCACTGGCGGTAGTGGAGCTTGAACCAGTCCCACAGATCTGTTGGTCTGCTTTGTACGAGTCCCAGTAAGGCCGACTCCACCATCTCGGAGTCAATGTTGTTGGCCACAAAGTTCATCACTCTTTTAGCCAGGTTGGCATCCCTGGTGAAGCCAATGGCCCTCAGCGCAGCATGTTGGACTTCCACACGGTCACCCGTCACATGACCAGCAGCATCTGGCTGTTTCACAAGCTCCAGGATCTTCTTCCACGTACTTTGGCTGGCGCGTGAAGATACACTGGCGAAAACAGGACCCAGCAATTGTGTTGGGACCGTTTTCGGTCCATGTAGTGCCTGCTTGAAGAGGCTATCGCACACCTTGTCAGTGCCCTTGCCTCCGATGCTGAGAATACATCTCTTGAGCTCGAGATCCGAGGATAAGTCATCCCATGCCATCTTGTCAAAGAGGGAGTCATTGAGAGTGCCCAACTTCAGTTTGAGTGCATTATCAACACTCTCCAGAGCTCTCCAGGCGTGCAAAACGGCACTGTGAGAGACGAGTGCCTCACTCAGCTTAACGAGCGAGGCTATGCCCTGGGGCTTTTCTAGAGGGATATCCTCAACCACTCCGGCGATATCCGTCTCAGACATCTTATCAACGTTGGCAATGAGAAGATCCATGGCCTCAGAGGTGTACTCCACTTTGTAGAGCCCGATTCTGTTGGTGTTGACTTTGACAAAGGTAGCTGGGTCCAGTTTGGCCTTCCCCTGGAGAATTGTGTTGTTCACAGATCCATCAGTAAGCTTCACCGCTAGCGGGATGGGGAAAGGCTTGTTGCTCTCCACCAGAATGCCATCCTCTACTGATACTGACACTGTTGGGTACCCGGGAAGCGTTGTCCATGCCTCTACAAAGGCTGTGATGTCGATGGTGGATCTCTCGTTGAGGAACTCCCAGAGTTTGGACGGAGCCACAGTCTGGTCTCTGTGTAGTGACACAAAGTCTCCAATGGCCTTACAGAAGGCCGGAAGCTCGTCGTTGAAGCTTCCCTCAAAGGTGTTGGCCAGCATTCTCAGAAAGAGGATCCCCTTCTGGTAAGACACGGCCTGGAAGGCGTCCTGTGTGGTCTTCACCTCCTTGATCTCAGCGATGATTGGCTCCTCGCTCTCAAAGAAGCTCTCCACATCGTCCCAGACCTCCTCCTTGTCCATAGCGTAGAGCACTGTGTTGGCAAACCACGTAGCAAAGGCCTCGTTGAGCCACATGTGCTCCCACTCAAAGGAGACGCAATTGCCCACCCAATGGTGGATGATGAGGTGCACAACCAGCTGTCTTATGGCGAAGGTGGCCTCGGCATTGCCCAAAGAGGAAGTCAAGACGTGCGACCCCTGGATCATCACGAGGCCCGTGTTCTCCATGGCGCCGTCTGAGAGGAAGGGCAAAGCGAGGAAGTCGAGCTTTTCGTAGGGGAAGGCCACTTCGAGCATCTCCTCGATCTTTCCCAAAGCCCTGTTGGCGATTTCCAGGGCATACGCAGCCTGTGAGACGGACCCCACTGGCGTGAAGAAACGGACTGGCGTCGTGCCCTTGGCCTCAATGAAGTCCAAGTCGCCAACAGCAAAGCCGAAAAGGGAAGCCGGAAGCGACTCGCACGGCTTGAAGACCACTCTCTGGGTATCTCCAACGCTTCTGGACTCGATAGCGGTGTTCCCGAGCACTTTGAACTTGGCATCGGTCTCGATCGTAAGCCGGTACGAAGCCCTGGAGGAAGGCTCATCCACACAGGGGAAGATCGTCCGGGCATAGCTGGTCTGGCAGTGGGTCGCCACCACGTAGTTGGTGGCGGTGTTGGACTTGTCGTCCATGTAGTTTGTCTTGAAGATTCCCTTGGTGGTGTCCTGGAAGGTCTTGATGGTGCCGATTTTGCCAATGTAGGAGATCTCCAGCACGCAGTCGGCCACCTCCTCCTCGCTCGTCACCACAATCTCGCCGTTGAGGTACTTGACAGAGGCCTTGGAGGACGGCAGGAAGACTGCGGACAGAACCACAATCTCCTCACAGTGGAGCCTCACCTCCTTGGAACGGCCCGCCAGTGAGATCTTGACATTGCCAGAGAAGTTCACCTTTCTGGGGTCGATCTTCAGCGTCAGATCGTACGCCGTGGGCACAAGCGAGTTCATTGGAGAGAGTGCTAGACTTAACGCCGGAAAAAAAGACCCAGTGTGCGCGAAGCGATGAGGCTGAGGCTGGGGAGCCAATCAGGGTGTGCGTAGCCAATTGGTGGGGCCTGGGTCCACTCTATGGCTCTGCGGCTCCTCTCTGGCTCCTCTCTGGCTTTTCCCGGCTCATCTCCGGCTTTTCTCCGGCTCTCCCATGGCCAGTGGCTCCCATACCCGGGCTCATAACCCTCTCGTTCGCGACTTTTCGCGCAATGAGATACAACCATCACCACAACCACACACTATGGATCTGCCCGAAGGCCTCATCGTACCGCCTCCCAACATCCGGAAGATCGTCCACAAGACGGCGCTGCTTGTCTCCAGACAGGGAGATGGCTTTGAAGCGCGGATTAGGCAGCAGCCGCAAGCTTCCAACTTCACCTTTCTGAGCCCCGAGGACTCCTTCTACAAGTACTACCGCTATGTGGTGGAGAACCCGGAGCTGCTGGACGAGCCCGAGGAGAAGCCCAAGGCTGTGAGCAAGGAGGTGGAGCCGGTGGCGGACTTGGAGTTTGTCGTTTCGCTGCCCAACATCACAGCCAAGAATCTCGAGATCATCAAGCTCGCTGCCCAGTACGTTGCTGTGAACGGTAACAACTACCGAGACGCCATCCGCAATAGACACAAGGAGCTCTTTGGGTTTCTGGAGAGAACGCATTCTCTAAACGGACTTTTCGAGACGTATGTGAGGCAGTACAAGGCCGTTTTGAAAGGACACTATGTGACTGACAACGTGCTGGAAAGAGCGTACCACAGGGCAGAGTACGAGCAGAGCCAGAAGAAGGTCCAGGAGGAGAAGGCCAGGGCACAGGAGGCGGAGAGAATGCTCTTTGCCCGTGTCGATTGGAACGACTTTGTCGTTGTGGAGACGATACAGTTCACAGAGGTGGATGCCATTACAGAGATGGATCCACCCACCAGCATAGAGGAGCTTCAGCTCAAGGCTCTGGAAGTCAAGTCGAGACAGGTGACGAAGCTCGAGCTGCCCGAAAATGGCAAACGTGTTAGGGAGTACGGGGCAACGAGAATCAAGACACAGAAGGAGCGCTTCTTCCAGTGTCCAATCACGGGCCAGATGATTGCAGAGAAGGACTTCCAGAAGCACATGGAGATCCTTTTGAGGAATCCAAAGTACCAGGAGGAGAAGGCCAAGTACGAGGCAAAGGTGCAGAATACAAACCTGTCCAACGAGGAGGCATACATGAACATCAAGGCGATCGTGGGCAACAAGAAGAGACGGCTCAACGGGTAGGTGTTGTGTGAGTGTCTCACTAATGAAACGTGATGTTTGAGAGCTGTAGCGAGTGGCCAGAGAGGCTTGCCAGCTACACCGTCAGTGCCAGTGCACTTGGTGCTGGAGTGTGCCGTCATTCTGGTCTATTATAGGCCTTAGGTCCATCATCTAGGCCTTGAATGGGACTCTCAGCCATCTCCCAGAGCTGGAATGTCCGTACGCCTTCCAAGCTCTAGCGAGCTACTGGGCTCTAGTTAGCCGGACTGCCTGTCTTTGAAGGCAGGAATACCGACACAGTGGCATCGCAGCTTCTCGGCTTCCAGCTACAGTAGTCTTCTAGTCATCATCCCAGCTAAGCGTCTCCTTGTCTCCCTGCTATAGCTAGGGCTCCCTTGTGTTTGTGTTCGCGGGCTTGAGGCCTGGGCCGGGGGCCCCAGTAGAGAATAGCACAACTGACTGCCTAAATCGGCTCTAAATGTGTCGTTTGGTAATCTTTAGGATATGAAGATTCACGTAGGCTGGTTTTTTTCATCTTCAGAGCCCTTATAACAGCTCTTTTGGGCTGGTAAAGATCCGGAATCCAGCGCCAGAATCTCCAAACATTCACGAGCACTTTACCCACCTTCACTGGCTCCAAATGACTCTGAATGACTTGAGGTAAATATCCTTGCTGAGTAGATGTTATATGCCCTTTTCCAGAAGCTGAAAGGTGCCCAGTGGACCTAGAGACCAATGGGCCCCAAACTCCTCGCACTTCCCATGGTCATAACGGGAAAACGGCGGCTCTTATACGGGCAAAATTACATGAGGTGAAAGCTTATGACCGCGGCAACCTTTCTGTTAGGCTTGGGAGCCCGTAGCTGTGTTTGATGTGGAGTTACGGCGGCTTGTTGTCCTAATCTCCCTTTGTGTAATGCCTCTGCCTAGTTTGGGGGTAATTGGGCTTTTGGAGCCAACTAAGTGTGTTAGTGTACTCGTTATTAGTATCGTCAGGAAGCTACAAGTGTGCTGTAGCTGAATATGTCTTTTTTGGAGTTCCGTAACCAGTTCCCGCAGAGTAATAGTGTTTCTCGTCTCGCCACAGCCTAGCCGCTGTCCTATCGCGATCTCAGATCCCTATGGTCTGGGCCAGGTCCAAATTCGCGAAGCCCTGGTTACGCAGCCCTGGCGCGCTTTGTGGGGTGCGTCTGTGTGAGCTCAAGATGCAAGAATAGTGCATACAATGTGGGTACCGTTGGGTAGCTAAGGCCTCGGAGAAGCTAGTTCTGCTGCTTGTTTGTACATCGGCTCTATGTAGCGGTTTCAATTTCATGTTGTAGAGCAGCTTTTAAAAAAAGGGCGACGTTTCTGACACAAAACCAAAGCGCAAATCCCCCGATCGGGTATAAAAGGGCCTGAATCTTTGAAACTTTTCTTTCTTCTACTCATCACTTCTCAGAATCTGACTCTGAGGACCACCCTCCCCAAGCGACTCGGCCTTGCCCGGGTCACAGGGGGGGACACATCCCCTGTGACATCACCCTCTGCTATCCCTCTGCTATCCCTCTGCTGTCCCTCTGCTGTCCCTCTGCTGTCCCTCTGCTGTCCCTCTGCTGTTGTCATGCTATCATCCTTCATCCATCATGCTGTCAAGC
Source organism: Petasospora adriatica (assembly GCA_030558135.1). Taxonomy (NCBI): domain Eukaryota; kingdom Fungi; phylum Ascomycota; class Saccharomycetes; order Phaffomycetales; family Wickerhamomycetaceae; genus Petasospora; species Petasospora adriatica. The sequence continues at coordinate 152,476 of JAJMRX010000009.1, read as the reverse complement.
TATCATGCTATCATCCTTCATCCATCATGCTGTCATGCTATCATGCTATCACCATGCTGTCATGCTATCACTATGCTGTCATGCTATCACTATGCTGTCATGCTATCATGCTATCATCCTTCATCCATCATGCTATCATGCTATCATCCTTCATCCATCATGCTGTCAAGCTATCATGCTATCATCCTTCATCCATCATGCTATCATCATGCTGTCATGCTACCACCATGCTGTCATGCTATCATCCTTCATCCATCATGCTACCATCCTTCATCCATCATGCTATCATGCTATCATCCTTCATCCATCATGCTATCATCCTTCATCCATCATGCTGTCATGCTATCATGCTATCATCATGCTGTCATGCTACCACCATGCTGTCATGCTATCATCCTTCATCCATCATGCTACCATCCTTCATCCATCATGCTATCATGCTATCATCCTTCATCCATCATGCTATCATCCTTCATCCATCATGCTGTCATGCTATCATGCTATCATCATGCTGTCATGCTACCACTATGCTGTCATGCTATCACCATGCTATCATGCTATCATGCTATCATCCTTCATCCATCATGCTGTCATGCTATCACCATGCTGTCATGCTATCACCATGCTGTCATGCTGTCACTATGCTGTCATGCTGTCATGCTACCATGCTATCACCATGCTGTCATGCTACCATGCTATCACCATGCTGTCATCCTATCACCATGCTGTCATGCTATCATCCTTCATCCACCATGCTGTCATGCTATCATGCTATCACTATGCTGTCATGCTATCACTATGCTGTCATGCTATCACCATGCTGTCATGCTATCACCATGCTATCATGCTATCATGCTATCATGCTATCATGCTATCACTATGCTGTCATGCTATCACCATGCTATCATGCTATCATGCTATCACTATGCTGTCATGCTATCACCATGCTATCATGCTACCATCCTTCATCCATCATGCTACCATCCTTCATCCATCATGCTGTCATGCTATCATCCTTCATCCACCATGCTGTCATGCTATCATGCTATCACCATGCTGTCATGCTATCACCATGCTATCATGCTATCATGCTATCATGCTATCACTATGCTGTCATGCTATCACTATGCTGTCATGCTGTCATGCTATCACCATGCTGTCATGCTATCACCATGCTACCATCCTTCATCCATCATGCTACCATCCTTCATCCATCATGCTACCATCTTTCATCCATCATGCTGTCATGCTACCATCCTTCATCCATCATGCTATCACCATGCTGTCATGCTGTCACTATGCTGTCATGCTGTCATGCTACCATGCTATCACCATGCTGTCATGCTACCATGCTATCACCATGCTATCATCCTTCATCCATCATGCTGTCATGCTATCACAATGCTGTCATGCTATCATGCGGTCATCTACCTTTCTGTCATCCATCCTTGAGGCAAGTACCACTTCATCTTCCTGTCACATCTTACTAACATACAGTCATCCATGTTGTCGTCCTGAGACTTGTTGCACTTGATGTCCATCCTGTGTTGATTGTCCCCACCCTTCTTCACATGATGACATCCTGTCTTCATGTTAAAGGTACTGCACCCCTTTTGAGGTAAGTACCACTTCACCTTCCTGTGTCGCCGTACTAACATTCAGTCTTCCGCCATATACTGAGGCATGGTCTTGTCCCCAGCACTCTACACGTCTTGGTGTCCTGACTTCATGTTGATGGTACAGTGCCTCGCCTCTGTATGGCCAAACCGGCCTCGGTCCCCTCCAGATAAGAGGAAGCTAACCAAGGCAAGTATCACTTCATTCCACTGACATCCATCCTTACTGAGATTTGCTGTGGTCTTGATGTGTGTTGTACCTGTTGCCCACCTTGTGTTGATGGCCCCCACCCATCTTAACATCTTGTGCTCAGGCTACTCCACGTTGATAGTACCGTGGCTTGTCTTTGAGAGTGTTGAGGGAGATTGGTTCCGTACCATCTTGTTTGGGCAGTCCCCAGCTGTCTCTTCACTGTGGTGCGGCATCATTTTTCCTGACTGCTGATTGATGTTTTGTGTCATGGTGAAAACGCTGCTAACTACTAACAACCATTCTTTCACTGAAACATATTCATTGGGCCATACCTACTGAGACATCCTTTCAGAGGTGCTGTTGTCTCGATTCATGTTGTGCTTGGTGTCCATCTTGAGTTGATTGTCCCCACCCTTCTTCACAATATGGCATCCTGTCTTCATGTTGATAGTCATCCACCTTCTTGTCATCGATCCTCGAGACAGGTATCAGTTCATCTTCCTGTGTCACTTACTAACATCCAGTCATCCATGTTGTGGTCTTGACACTTGTTGTGCTGGGTATTCATTATGTGTTGATTGTCCCCACCCTTCTTCACATCGTGACATCCGGTCTTCAAGTTGATGGTCATCCACCTTCCCGTCATCCACTGTCTTGTCATCCACTTTCTTGTCATTCATCCTTCCTGTCATCCATCATGAGGTATGTATCACTTCACCTTCCTGTCCGTCTTACTAACATCCAGTCATCCATGTGGTCTTGACACTTGTTGCGCTGGGTATTAATTATGTGTTGATTGTCCCCACCCTTCTTCACATCGTGACATCCGATCTTCAAGTTGATGGTCATCAACCTTCCCGTCATCCACCTTCTTGTCATCCACCTTCTTGTCATTCATCCTTCCTATCATCCATCCTTGAGGTATGTATCACTTCACCTTCCTGTCCGTCTTACCAACATCCAGTCATCCATGTGGTCTTGACACTTGTTGCGCTGGGTATTAATTATGTGTTGATTGTCCCCACCCTTCTTCACATCGTGACATCCGGTCTTCAAGTTGATGGTCATCCACCTTCTTGTCATCCGTTTTTGAGGTATGAATCACTTCACCTTCCTGTCACATCTTACTAACATACAGTCATCCATGTTGTTCTCCATCATACACTGCGGCATGTTGTGGTCTTGATACATGTTGCACGTGGTGTCCATCTTGTGTTGATCGTCCCCACCCTTCCTCATATCATGGTACCCTGTCTTCATGTTGATCGTTCCATGGCTGATCGTGGTGTATGTTGATGGGCTTTGGTGTCGTATCATCCTGTGTTGACAGTCCCCACCTGTCTTCCTTTCGTGGTATGGCATCACGGTTCCTCATCACCACATGTTGATGGTTCATGAAATGGTTTCTCTACCATGGTTTTACTAACAGCCAGTTATCATCATTATGTCATACTGTGATCTCGTTACATGTTGTGCTGGGTGTCCATTTGTGTTGATTGTCCCCACCTTTTTTCACATTATGGTACCCTCTCTCTGTGTTGATCCTATCTGACAACCATCATTGAGGCAAGTCATTACTCCATGTGACACTTTACTAACATCCAGTTCACCGTCATACACTAAGTCATGCTGTGGATGCAAGTTGTGCTTGGTATCCTTGTTGTGGAGACGGTCCCCCACCCATCTTCACATCATGAGTTCCAGATTTATCATGATTCCATCCTGTCATTCACCTTGTCATTCCTTTTGTTGCCATCTCACTGTCGTCCATTGCCAAGGTAAGTATCGCCCCAGCTTCCCATTACAGTTCACTAACATCCAGCTCTACCCCATCCTGTCATGGTCTTGATACATGTTGCTCCGGTTATTTATTATGTGCTGATTGTCCTCACCCTTCTTCGCATCTTGGTATCCAGACTCCATGTTGATTGTACAGTGGCTTGTCTTTTTGACGGTGCTCATTCATCACCATACCTTCTTCTGCCACTGACGCCAATACACCTCTCAGACAAGCTTCACTCCACCCGAGTCACTAACATCCAGCTGACTGTCTTCATTCATTTGTGCCTGGTACCCATCTTGTGTTGATGGTCCCCACCTGTCTTCGCATCCTGGGCTCTATGCTGCTTGACTCTGATGGTTTACTGGCTTGTCTTCTTGAGTGTTGCTGGACCTTTGTGTCATGTCATTATGTGTTCAAAACCCCCACCTCCTCTCACATTATGGTGTGGCATCATTGCTTCATCATCACTTGTTGCCGCAGTCACTTTGAATCAACTTACATCAGATCCACAGAAGCTGGTTGCTGTCTTGATGTGCCTTACCTGGCATCCACCCTGTGTTGATTGTCCCCACCTTTCTTCACACCATGGTGTCCGAACTTCATCTTGATCGACCCAACCTACCATCCATACTGGTCCTCACCGGTTCAACGACAAGCATTTCTCCATCTTCCCATCATCTACCAAGTCGTTGTGGTTCTCACACAAAGCGTCGCTGTGATCCTTGTAACACTCCTTATGTGTTGATGGCCTCACCTGTCTTCATGTCTTGGGTGTCTTCCGGGTCTCTGTGCACTTGGTGAAACCAACATTGTCTGCACTGCTGGGATCGAGAGTCATGCCACTATGCTGACAGTCCCCACCTGTCTGTAAATCTTGGTATGGTGCTTTGGTACACGGTACATTGATGATCCCGATCGTGATGGCTAGCAGCTTGACTTCATGAAGAATTCTTGAGAATGGGATGCAAATGAGGACCTTTCACGTTCAACTTCAATACTCGCCAGGTCCGGCTTGTGTGGATTAATACCGTCGAGTGTCTTGTGCCTGCCAGTGAGCCCTTGTGCTATTTGAGGACTTTCGCTTTGAAAAACAAAGCCCTGCTGGAATTTCTTGAGGCTGCTTCAGCTGGTGGTGACATCCTCACCATTTTCGTCTTGTGGAGCACCTCCCCAACCAAGTTGTTGAAAAGCTTCTGTTTGGTGTGAAAGAGCACTATTTGTGACCATATTGATATCTTGGACCTCGTGGACCATTGCCATCGTTGAGGCTGTCAGTTAAGACGCGGTTTGCCTCTACTGGTGACTTTTTTGTGGGGGTGGCCTCCACCCACCTTCACAATTGAGATTCCATCAGTGTGGGTGTACTCTGTTTTGATACTGCTGTCTTTATGAGTACTTGGTTGACTTGGTGTCGAATCTCTGTTAATGGCCCCCACCCGTTAACGACTTCGATGCCTTCTCGCCTTGTGGGTCCAATTTTACTTACGGCAGCTTTCATGACGGTTAGCTTGGCCCTTCTGCCCTTCTCTCCAGCAGCGGAAAACTATGGTTCCTGATGCACTTCTTCTTGTTCATCTCCTTGTTTCTGCTTTTCCGTCACACTCGGTCTCATCCTTTTGTTGCACCATATCTGATGTTACACATGCTCCGAACTCAGGACCTTGATCTTTCGGAGTCCTCAGTTATTTGAAGCCGCGGACAATAACAGAGGCTTTGCAGTGCTAACGGCTGCGTGTTGACACCTTTTTGGCACAATCGCGAAAATGTCCCGATCTGGCATTCTGTCTCCCATACTAATAAGGGTACCTTATACTGGTACAAAGAAAACATATATGGAGTATCTAAGGTTCCCAGCAGGAGGCTATGGCCCAATACATTCACCTCGGAGGATATGAGGCCTCTGGGTCTCGGGGTTAAGCGGCAAACCCGCTTTTAATTCCGGGACCTGGGCTGGTAGGGAACTATTGCAAAATTCGGGTGTGCCCCTACCATAAGTATTAGGTAATATTTCGCGAACATGGTGTGTACAGACCATGTTTAAAGAGTGCGCTTACCGTATTAAGGCACTATACAATAGCTTCAATCCCAGCAACTGTACCAAAAAAGAGGTATATGCTCAATGGTGATCCACGGAAGTTTGGATACCTGGACACCACTCGTCGTTTATTTCTTTCTTACCAGTCCTTGATAGTATGACTGGACATTTCACCTTGTGTCTTGATACATCCGCACACAGTGCCTTCAACACCCTGACACCGCATGCACTTCTAGATAGGATATTGGGCTCAAATAGTACTTAAAAGTGCGTATTATCGAATGTTTCAAAGAAATAGCATCGATGTGTCATATTCTTTGGTTTGGTGAATTTTAGAGCACTTTCAAGTCAAAAGGCTATGGATAGACTTTCCTTCGTAATGAATCTGATATTCTGAAGTCAAGACCAGAATTCTTCAGAGATACTGGTGTGACGCTTGCTCAAAGAGCACGAAAATATCCAAAAGGAGTAAATCCGAGGTGCTTTGGGTCCTCTATGAACTTTTTCATCAGCCCTTCAAGATCTTGTGAAGTTGGCGCTCTCCAATCTTGCCTATGACTATGCGCGGTCAAGACGCTACCCAAAAAGATGCCACAGGAAGCCCCGAACCGTAGTAAAGAGCTCAATGATATACTACTATGGATTCGGAATGCTACCCTGTCTCCTCAGAGACCTGAGACTTGTGGTTGAGAAGTGAGTTTCTATAGTAGCTTGAGAATGGCCATTTCGCACTCGAGTTTCCTAATTCGGACATTTTCGTAATTTCTAAAGTCTGCCAGGCGCATCACTTCTGCATGGTTTCAATTCAAACCATCAATTTGGGAGTTAAAGACTAGCAAAAAAGAGGAAAATGTAGATTCATAGCAGATATATTTTTTCAAGATTTTTATTATTTGAAATCATCTTCACTGGAAGATGAGGATCCATCTATATGCTAGAAGTGTGTCCCTAACGTGACTTTAACGAGAAATCAACGATTTCGCAAGTTTTCAGAATTTTCAAAAAGTTTGAAAACCTTGAGATTTACGCGAAGTGCCGTAGGAAGGGTTCTAAGAGCACGTGCATATGGAGACATTCCGGCGCGTTTTAGAAGGATCTAAGAGCACATTTGTATGGAAACGTGACCACTATCACTCGGAAAATCTTATGAAAAGTGCAAAATTATTGGCGTAAAGGCTCCAAACAGAACATCCTCTGAGAATTGATCTTCGGAGAACTACCTAGAGATCTCCGGATTGGATTCTAGAGCCCAATTTGGCCTTTAAAAATCAGAAAAAAATACACACACCTGTAAGCATAATGGCTTAAGAGATAGAGCTCATATATAGGAAGATTAGAGCTTCACACATTCTGGAAACTGCGCCCATGTCGGGAACTTTCGAGGCATTGTTTCAGATGAAGAGGCTGCGGGAGAGGTGCTTTTAGGGTCCAAAACGACTAAGACGAGCAATTGGTGTTATGGGACTCGTTTTCGAATCATTCTTGAAGAGGCTCAGTAGTTTGAAACCATGCCAAGTTGGGACTTTTCAGCGCATTCGACAGTGTTCGCGCGCAGGCGTCTCTGTACATATGGTTGCATTTTGACAGCTCAGAATTGCAGATACAGCTCCAGGGAGCGTATGATTGCGTGGGGTCATATGAAATGTAGCTACTGTGATACTCAAATCCTCATCACAGACCCTGGTTGCAGCGCAATTCTCAACCATGTCCTGGGCTAGCGGATTTTGCCAGAGTCGCTTCCCCTTTGGCGCATTTTCCCGCACCTTAATGAGTGCGCGTACCATAAATTGGCACTATACAATACACTTTTTACTAAAGCCCAAATAAGTAATTCACTAAAGCAGCCAGGGGTATTCAGAGAGACTGAGCTTTTGCCTCCAAGTATCAGCCCCAATTCTGCCACACTCTCGGATGGCCTCGCTGTTCTGAAGTCGAGATGACTTGGCGGCCAGTGTGGTCAGTAGTGGTGCAGCGCCTGCCCTATCGGAGGGTCTCAGAGCTTATGCTCCTCTCACTACTTTCTGGTAATAGACCCAAAAGTCTGGACCTGGCTGATTTCGCGGTGGTCTCTGCTGTCCGCCTTGCTAGGAGGAAAATCGGTTTTGTGACACAAAGACAGAGGGCTCCAAAATGTGAATTTATAACTAACTCAGCTATCAACTATTCAGGGCGACAAGACAGAAGCACTCCAACAGAGATTCCAGATAGGCTATATCAGCCGCCAACGCAAGACACCGAGGGCCCGGGTACTGCTGGCCTGGAGATGCCTCACCATCTAAGGGCAGGCGGTGTCCGCGGTGTCGAGTTACGGCAATCCTGGCACGGCCCACTGGTTTCCTTTGCTTAGTGCTTGTCTCCTCTGGATGGCTCCAATGACCCTAAGACTTTTCTTATCCGTTCTTTCTTCAACTCCACCACTCCCACCGAGACGTTTCTGGGGCATCCAGCTCTTGGATCGCTGTAACAGCAGCCTCACCTGCTGACACTGTGATTGTCGATTTCTGAAAGCCCCCGGTCTGCCTTTGTGGGTACAGAGGGATGTTTCAGCAGCAAGTAGCCTCACATGCTGGCTGCTGGTGCCTCCCGATGTACATTGTGGTGAATCCTCAACCATTACTAACAGCAGTAATCACCTCTCTCCCCCCATTAATGACTCTCTCTCTCTATTATTCTCACTGCTGATTGCTCCCATAAGAATCTCTCTACTATCGTTGCCTGGTCTGCCATACTGACGCGCCGGTAGCCTCACCTATTGCCGCCCAGTTGGCACTGTCAGGCGGTTGCTACTCATCGCAAAGAATCAAAATTCGAAACTGACCCATTATGAACATCAGAAATCCAAATGTCCAAAGGAAATCTTCAAAGCTTTACGGTTGCCTGTGGCTCTGTGTGTTGACAGCCTCACATGTTGACACATTGATGCACAATGGTTGCCTAACATCCGAACACCAGCACCGCGAAAATACCCCGATCGGGCAGTCTGGCCGCCATACTAACAAGGATACCCTATATTGGTACAATGAAAACATATACGGAGTATCTAAGGTTCTCAGCAGGAGGCTATGACCCAATACATTCACCTCGGAGGATATGAGGCCTCTGGGTCTCGGGGTTAAGCGGCAAACCCGCTTTTAATTCCGGGACTTGGGCTGGTAGGGAACTATTGCAAAATTTGGGTGTGCCCCTACCAGAAATATTAGGTAAGGTTTCGCGGTGGAAGTGTGTGGCTAACAGATTTGCAGTGTGCGCATACCGCAAATTGGCATTACACAACAATCTAGTTCTAAGAATTCAGCACACTAAAGCGACGGGAGGTCATGATTGCAAGCCTCAGGGAGTTTTATTGAGATTACGAAGAAATAAGATGTTTCTGCGTAGAGTTTGAGCATCTACCTGCAACGTGGGGCTCACTCGTAACTAGCCCAAGGCTTCTCGACTCAGCCAGTTTCCCTTTTCGGACATTTTCGCAATTTTCATGGCTGCCAGGCGCGTCACTTCTGCATGGTTCCAGTTCAAGCCATCAATTTTAGAGATAAAGACTAGCTGAAAAGGGGGGAGTCTAGATTTATGGCGGATATATTTTTTAAGGATTTTTATTACCTGAAAGTATCCCCACATGAAGACGAGGATCCAACTAAGTCCAAAAGTGTGCCCGTAACGTGACTTTAACGAGAAATCAGCGATTTCGCAAGTTTTCAAAAATTTCAAAAAGTTTGAAAACCTCGAGATTTTCGGAAAGTGCCGTAGGAAGGGTTCTACGAGCACGTGCATATGGAGACATTCCGGCGCATTTTAGAGGAATCTAAGAGCACTTTTGTATTGAAACGTATCCACTGTTACTCGAAAGCGCTTGTTGAAAGTGCAAAATTATTGGCGTAAAGGCTCCAAACAGAACATCCTCTGAATATGGGTCGTCGGAGAACTACTGAGAGATCTCCGGATGGAATTTTAGATCCCAGTTTGACGTTTAAAAATCAGAAAAAAATACACACACCTGTAAGCATAATGGCTTAAGAGATAGAGCTCATATAAAGGAAGATAGGAGCTTCCCACACTCTGCAAACTGTGCTAACATCGAGAAACTTCGAAGCAGAATTTTAGATAAAGAGGCCATGGGAAAGATATTTCGAGGATCTAGAACTAATAAGGCAAGCATTTAATGCTGTGAGACTTGTTCTGGAATCATTCGTGAAGAATCTCAGTATCTTGGAACCACGTCAAGTTGAGACTTTCCTGGCGCATTCACCAGTGTTCGCGCGCAGGCGGCTTTGCATAAATGGTTGCATTTTGCCAGCTCATAATTGCAGCTATAGCTCAGAAAAGCATATCAAGACGTGAGGTCATCAAGAATGTAGCTACGGTGGTACTCAGAAGTACATCAGAGGCTCTAGTTGCAGCGCAGTTCTCAACCATGTCCTGGATCTGTGGATTTCGCCAGAGCAGTTTCCCCTTTGGGACATTTTCGCGATTTTTTTTCACACTTCGTTGAGCATGGAGCAGGATGTTTCCATATATGGAATGGACTCACGCTCTCATAAAATGTGATATACTTTTCTTCGGTCTGTCATACTTTGGAAAACCTGTGACCAGATTTTTTTAAGTTTTTTAAATCCGAAAATCTCATGTAACGGGTAAGATATTCTCAACCAAATTCTAAGACTAGTCTTGTCACTTGACTTTTGCAGAATCTGAAGTTTTTTGAAATTTTTGAAAATGGCGAAAAACTCGAGGGAAGGCCAAAGGCGGTACTCAATTTGGGCAAAAGTCTCTGAAACAAAATTTAAACTAGAAGCTAATTGAATGGAGGGTCTAACTAAAGTATTCCTCTTATCTATATTCAAAGTGAGAATCTACCAAAAAATAGAGCTTTTGTGAATTTACGAGGTAACGTGAGTGCTTATACAAATTTACGTAATCAGTCCGCGAAAATTACCAAACATAGTAGACCAATACCTGAACAGCTTTGTGGCATCATGACCAAAGCGACAGTAAGCGGCACATTTCTGGCCCCTTCACCTTCCAAATACCACGAGGACCGATTCAAAAAGCACAGAAGGCATCAGAATCTTGTTCGTGTTGATGCCCCCACCATCTTCACTCAATGACTCTAGTGTCTGATGTACTTTTGTTGAGGTGTCTATGGTTGGCTTCACCAAGACATGATACACCGCTTCCTTCCTCTTTTCTGTTCTCAGATATGTATTAATACTCATACCAGTCCATCATACCCACTGAGGCTACAGCATGTGGCGACTTCTATTCTGGTATTTTTTGGCATTCTTTTGTGGTGGCAGGTGAGGCTACTACTGCATTTGGCTGCCGGTTGATGCTGTATTGAATTCGTCCATGATATGCTGTCAGTCTTTGTGGGCACCAAGAGTGTCTTGATACCACCAGAGCCGTGTTGATAGCCCCCACCTATTGACACTTCTGCGGTTGAGTAGCGCTCGGATACATTGTGATGGATCCTCCACCATGACTAACAGCAGGTTCACATTTCAAGCTCACATTTCGATGTCGAGACCCTCCTTTTCCAATTTCCAAACTATCCATGTCCAAATATCTTTCAAGTCTCTTCCTTCTGCTCCTTTTCATGCCCCGTTGACTGGTTTGTCATCCTGACACGTCGGTAGCCCCCACCTACTGCCGTGCTGTTGACATAGCGATGATGCATATCACCTCTACCCAAAGTTCAAACTTCAAGAGTTTGATGCTACAACTATCCAAAGTCTCGAAGGGAAGGACCTTTCAAAGGCTGAGCAGCGCATTTGTCATCTCCTGTGCAGGCGGCCCTCCTATCACATGGGGTTGACACAATAGCGCCGCGAAAGCTCCGCGAAAATGTCCCGATCGGGCAGTCTGTCCACCATACTAACAAGCATACATCATTGCGGTACAACGAAAACATATATGGAGTATCTAACGTGCTCAGCAGGAGGCTGGAAATCAATACATTCAATTCGGAGGATATGAGGCCTCTGGGTCTCGGGGTTAAGCGGCAAACCCGCTTTTAATTCCGGGACTTGGGCTGGTAGGGAACTATTGCAAAATTTGGGTGTGCCCCTACCAATTACATTACCTAATATTTCGCGGTTAGAGTGTGTGACTACCGGGTCTGAGGAGTGCGCTGACCAGATATCTGAAAAAAAGTCGTGTCTATTTTCGCCAGCTTCCCTTTTCGGACATATTCGTGACTTTTTGGACACATTAGTCGAAGAGCATGCCTTGTAAAACAGCGAATTATAGAGCTAAACAACTGAGAAAAAAGTGAAGTAATAGAGAATGACTGGAAGTATTTTTTAAAGATTTTTATTTAGTTGAAAGAGCTGTTTGTGATGAGATAAAGCCAAATAGACCTAAAAGTGTGTCCGTAACGTGCTTTTTTTCTGGAAATTGCCGATTTTCAAAGTTTTCAAAAATTTCAAAAGTTTTGAAAAGCTCGAGTTTTTCGTGAGACGCTAAGGTGAGCGCCCCAACAGCACTCAAACAAGAAGGCCTTCCGGTGCAGTGTTTGACATTCTGAAGACATTTTTGTATAGCAATATTGATCTGAATAATTCAAAAATGTCCTTATAATAGAGAATTTTTCGCGCTTTCGATGTAAAAATGGAATGCCACTGTTTGAGCACATAATCTATGGGTCTAATTGAACACCTCACACTATTGCAAGGTTCTAGAAGAGCCGACAATATATCATACACTCATAGGGATCAAGCTTCTTATCGTTACCCCACACGGCTGAGGGAAAGTTGATATTTAGTGGTTTACACTCGCATAGTAGAAGCAGATGTGCTATCCTATTATTGTTGTGCCATTAGTCGTAAAACTCATCATCCTCTTCAGCTTCATCCTCAAACTCATCGTGCTGAAATTCGTCCTCTGGGTCATCATCGCCATCGTCACTCTCGTCCTCATCCTCTTCAGTGTCCTCGTTCTCGTTTTCATCTTCATCTTCAACCTTCTCATCTTCACCTTCAACCTTCTCATCTTCAACCTTTCCATCTTCAACTTCGGGAAGTTTGCACCTTATAGCCTTTGGATCCACATCCTCGAAAGGCTTAGCCCACTCCACGCCATTCCCACATTTGAGACACACCCATCTTTCGTTCGAAGCCTTGGCCAGCTCCATCTTGGTGACGATACAGATATAGCAATACTTGCATCCACAGTTCGTTTCGTAGGGATTTGTGATTCTCTGTTTGGAGCCACTTTCATAGCACACTGCGCACTCCCTTTCCTTCAAGTGCTTAAACTCCATCGTGTCCACCTTTGTTGGCTTTTGCAGGAGCCTTGCGAAGATGGCATTGACTCCCGAGTTTTTGAATATCGGAAGAATGAATATGATGAATTCCAGAAAGGTGTTCCACACGAGTTGCCTATTCTGGAACTCGTACGACACGTTGCCCTTGTTGGCTCTTGCCAATTCGACGGAATTGACAGATATCTTGGTTTTCAAGAGTCTCAAAGCAAGCGTAGGATAGTCACCTTTGACGAGGAACACCAAAAGGTTGACAAATTCGGACATAGTGACGGCATTCTCAGCAACTCTGAACACCCTTTGCCATCTTTCCTCATCGTAAACTTTGGATGATACCTTCTCGTTCACGTATTTGGCAAAGACGACATAGAGGAAGTAGACAAGCTTCTTCAGCCCCTTCAGATTCTCATACTTGAGATTCATCAAGAACATTCCATAACTCTGGTTCTTGTCCCAGAGGGTGAACTTGTAAAGGACTAGCTTCAGCAGCAGCGAGAGCTCCTTGCTGCTGGAGGACAGCTGATCCACGAGCTGTGACAGCAGCTCATTGTCCAACAGGAAGGCATCCAGCTGGGTGACGCGAGGAGTGGAGATGAGCATACGGGGCAGTAGTTGCTGATTGTTGATTGATTGTGGGGAGGGTGTCTGGATGGGCCCGAAGCGGTACGCACACGCCGGGGCCCATCGTGGTGTGTGGGTGTGCGCCAGCCCTGCAAAAGAAAGGACGAGCGCGCCCCACGCCCAAGCCGCAGCGTGTCCCGACCGATTAGAATTGCCGGCCTCCTATTGGCTGAAATTTTTCACGGTCTCCAGCTACAATGCTCTAAAGTCGTTACATTATCCTATTTATATACAGGAAACTCGTGTCATGTGGTTTTGAATGGTCCCATGGGGACAGTGCCAGCTTTTTTGCGTGGATGGGGCTGCCCTGTAGGCTTATAGCTTTTCCGTAGTCTTCGTCTCAGTCTTCCTCTGCTCGTAACGCTTGTCGTCCTCGTTATTTATGCTGTGGGCAGGGCATGGCATCACCGAGGAGCCTGCAACGGTGATGAAGGCCACTGCGAACGTTGTGTAAAAGAGGTTGTTTGTGAATCTGACTGCGTATCTCATCTGGGCAATGTGAGATGATGGGGAGGTTTGTGTGGCTTGGGTCAACACCAGATGAATGTGGGAATCAGAAGGGGGTGAGGATCAGATGACGATCAGATGAATATGAAGACAGAACCAGAAACGATCCAGGAAACGTTAACTGGAGATGGTGTTTTGGATGTGGGTCGCTGAGAAAAGTTTGGGTGGGTATTTTAGTATGCGCGAATCCTCACAGGCTATCGTACTGCGAGTTCCACTCCTTGATGAGGGCCGATAACCCCGATTCCCCACTAGAGCTCTCAATTGACTCTCTAACCACCTGGAGCTGTCTTATAGTATCGTCCTCCAATTGATGCTCTGGGCTTTGCTCCACCTGGAGCAGAAAATCGTGTAGTACCTTGTAGTGCTTCTGCAGCGAGGGGTTCTTGAAGTCTTTGGGCACGTACTCGGGCATAGTACTCGCGAGTCTTCTCAGGATCATCGTGGTGGTGGTGAGGAGCTTCTCGTCAGCCTCGGACTCGTAGCCCTGTGGGAACTGGCGGATATCGTCAAAGAACGGAAGCCTCACGAGAAAGAACCCTTCGGGGAAAGCCTGCGACGACTCCGCAAAGAGCCTCCGCTTAGAGGGAATCAGGCAGTACATGCTGGGAATTCCGCCCTTGCGGAGTTTGCCAAACAGAATCGCCACTTTTTTCGTCTTGCGGAGACTCTGGTAAAGCGCACTAAGCGTTCTTGTCGATCCACTGTAGGAGTCCTCATCTGGCGTGATGAAGGGACTTCTTGCACTGTTGTAATGGAGCTTCACTCCACTTTTCTCACTGCGGAAGCCTATGATGCGTAGGAAAGTGTCGAGCTTGTCGTACCGCTGGATCTCCAGCTCCTGTTCTGGACTCAGTGCAATGTAGTCCTCGCCCGGGCCTACCCGGTAGATTCTCTTCACCTTTTCAAACTCAGCACCCGTCTCTCTACCGATGAATCGCCGCTTGGAGTAGACGTTCTTTCTAAAGTCTTCGGTCTCGTACACGTACTTGGTCTTTGTGGCAGTCTCAGTGGTGTAGACAGAGTAGCCCTTGATCCCCACTTGCAATTCTTCAGAAAAGATCAGGGGACACTGGAATAGCACTCTCTTGATCTCCTTTCTTCTAAAGACCCGCGAGTTTATGTCCCTCACCTCGATGGGCCTTGTGGAAGGCCCATCAAAAACCCCATCCGAAAGTCTCATGAGCTCAGAGTATAAAGCTCCGTCAAACGCCTCGTCACCCCTGTTGAGGAAGAAGGGAACGATCGTCACGTGGTCGTGGTCCATGTCCTTGATCTTGGTTCGGAGCATCGTCTTCTTGTGAGTATCCTCTGGATTCACAGGAGTATCGTTATCGGTGAAGAGAAACACCTTCTTGATGTTGTACCCGCCAAACTTGTCTTGCAGTGTACCCAGTAGATCAAGCAGCGATCCCTGTCTAGGCGGGAACCTCTCATGGAGAGGCCTATGAGGTCTATCGTGGAATAGCGACTCCTCACTCTCCTCCAAAATCTCATACAACAGCTTCATGTCCTTTGGGTTTAGGTCTCTTAGCGGGAAAACCTCTTGCACCCCCTTTGGGCCCTCACTGTTGAAGAGGTAGAGACCGTAGCCCGTATTGGGTAGTGTCATTACAGAGTGTGCCATGGCCTCCTGGAGAGCCTGCAAAATCACTTTCAAAGCGCCTCTCGTGAGGCTCTCAGTGAGCTCCACGGCAAAGACGATGGCCTCGTGAGTGTGGAAGTCCATACTATGGGTGCGGGCTATCTCTCAGGCCTGGCCGCTATGAATTGAGTATTGTTGATGTTGATTGCAGGTCGTGGCACCGCTAGATTTGAATCGCGGAAAAATTATAACCATCACCATGTTCTACCGTATCCAGCTCAAGAGATCCACAATAGCTCTACCGCAGGCTATCAAGGACACGGTGGCCAAGCTGGGCTTGAAGCGCACAGGCTCTATTGCCTACCAGCGAGTGACGCCCGTATCAGCGGGTATGATTCTGAAAGTGAAGGAGCTCGTTGCGGTGGAAGTTGTGGAGGAGGCACTCACCAAGGGGCAGGAACAGAGCCTGAGAAAGAGCGATCCGGGCTTCACTGTGGAGAAGTAGAGGAGACTTGTATATACGTTACGGCAAGTGTTGTAGCGGCCGGTGGCTTTCAAGCTGGCTTCGCCAAGTTAGCGGCCAATTTACTGGGCCCACGCTAGCGGCCCGCTAATTTACTGGTGGCCCACTAAAATTACTGGCTAGCGGCCCGCTAATTTAGTGGCCAAGGACCCGCTAATTTACTGGTGGCCCACTAAAATTACTGGGTCCCCACTAGCGTCCACGCCCCCCTACTTTACTGGCACTACACCCTGATTAGCACCATGCATTAGCGGTTCCACTACTCCAGTGGCACAAACTCCGACGAGAGCTTCTCAATGACAATGGCAGAGGCACCACCACCACCGTTGCAAATAGCAGCCACGCCAATCTTACCACCCTCCTGCTGGAGCACAGAGGTGAGGGTCACAATGATTCTGGCACCAGAGGCACCGAGTGGGTGGCCCATGGCGACGGCACCACCGTAAACGTTGAGCTTCTCACTTGGAATGTTTAGAATCTTCTGGTTAGCAAGACCCACGACGGAGAAGGCCTCGTTGAACTCAAAGAAGTCGACATCGGCCAGCTCGAGGCCAGCGTGCTTCAACGCCTTTGGCACAGCCAGCGATGGCGCAGTGGTGAAGTCCTCTGGCTTCTGGGCAGCCTCACCCCATCCGATGATACGGGCAATTGGCTTGAGCTGGAGCTCCTTGAGCTTTTGGTACGAGACAATCACGAGCGCAGCGGCACCGTCGTTGATTGGAGAGGCGTTGGCAGCGGTGACGGTACCATTCTCCTTCTGGAAAACGGTTCTCGCCGTCTTGAGCTTCTCCACGTTGAGCTTGTACGACTCCTCATCGACGCTCACGACAACGTCCGGCTTACCTCTAAAGCCCTTGACGGTGACTGGCGCAATCTCCGCAGCAAACTTGCCACTCTCGTGGGACTGCTTGGCCTTGGTGTAGGAGGCAATGGCAAACTCGTCCTGGTGTTCACGGGTGAGGGAGTAGTCTCTGGCACATTTTTCAGCAGCGACACCCATCGCAGTGCCGTCGTAGGCATCTGTGAGGCCGTCTCTGGCGAGGCCATCCACCATGGTGGAGTCGCCGTAGCGGGCTCCGGAACGGGCCGCAGGGATGTAGTACGGAGCGTTGGACATGGACTCAGCACCTCCAGCAACGACAATGTCAGCGTTTCCGAGCATTACCGTCTGCGCTGCCGAGATGGTGGCCTTGAGACCAGAGGCACACACCTTGTTGACGGTGGATGCCACTGTGTCCTGGCCCAGGCCGGCCTTGAGGGCCACCTGTCTGGCTGGGTTCTGGCCGACATTGGCCTGTACGACGCCGCCAAAGACGATTTCCTCCACGGAGGAAGGCTCGATGCCCGCCTTGGCGATGGCGGCCTTCACGGCGTGTGCTCCGAGGTCGACGTAGTTGAGGGAGGAGAGGGAGCCCTGGAAGGACCCCATTGGCGTTCTCGCCGCGGCAACGATGTAGGCTGAGTCCATTTGGTGGTGTGGTGGAGGCGATGTTGTTGGTTTTTATACGGGCGCGGTCCGCGCACGCACAGGCCTTCCCCTCCCGGGCGCCATCCTTTAGTGGGGCGCCGCTGGGGGATTAGTGGCGGCGCTGGCGATTAGTGGCGGGTGTAGGCGGTAAGTTAGTGGCGCCGTCGTAAAGTTTGGCGGCGCTGCCGAGTTGGCGGGAAGTGATAGGCGGCGTCGTATAGCTCGTTTAGACCAGTGATACTGGCAGTGGTGCTGGAGGTGGTGGGCAGTGGTGCTGGGGGTGTATTAGTGGGGACTAGGCAGTGGTGGGCAGCGCAATTAGTGGAGTGCCACAAAGAGGGATCGCAGTCAGGGGTCCACTAATGCCACTAATGCCACTAATGGCTAAGGCCACTAAGGCCGGTGCCACTAATGCCACTAATGGCTAAGGCCACTAAGGCCAGTGCCAGTAATGCCACTGATGGCTAGTGCCACTAATTGCCAGTGCCACTAATGCCTAATGCCTAATGCCTAATGCCACTAATGGCCGGTGCCACTAATACCACTAATATCACTGATGCCACTAATATCACTAACGTCACTAATGCCACTAAGGCCACTAAGGCCAGTGCCACTAAGGCCACTAACGGCCGGTGCCACTAATGCCACTAAGGCCACTAACGGCCGGTGCCACTAATGCCACTAAGGCCAATGCCACTAACGGCCTAAGGCCACTAATACCACTAAGGCCAATGCCACTAACGGCCTAAGGCCACTAATACCACTAATATCACTAATGGCTGATGCCACTAAGGCCAGTGCTACTGTTGCCACTAATGGCCTAAGGCCACAGCTCCCTCCAGTGGCTTCCGCGCTTGTCTCCATTGTCTCCACGCCTTTTCGCGCTTGTTTACCTTTACATCAACATGCTCAAGAACCGCCGCCCGAAGCCGCAGCGGCTCGCCATCGCCTCGATAGCACAGTACCCTGAGCCGGAGCTGCTGGGCTCGCTGGAGTACCCCCAGCCCGGGAAGCGGTCGTCGCACCGCGAGATCCCCAAGCTCGCCAGGACCCCGCCAGCGCTCTTGCAAGGCCACCTGGCCCCAACGAGGCTGGAGACCCTACAAGGGCCGAGTGCAAGGGCCGAACAGGACCCTGTGATGAAGATTGTGCAGTCGTGCCGGGCCCGGGCCCGGACATTCCAGCTGGGCCAGGCCAAGCGGGCACCGAAGGCAGTCAACAAGCTGCTCCAGCGAGAGGTGCTGACTCCGATGAAGCGCAACAGGGACGAGGCCGTGGAGATGAGCTCGCACAAGAAGAACCGCCGCGTGATGAGCGTGCAGGACACGACGATGGAGCTGAGCTTTGAGGGCAAGGCGATGGACCGCAGCGACCTCGTCAAGCTGGTGGACTCGTCGATGATGGAGGAGGACACCTCCCTTGTCGACACTCACAACGTGCTGAGTGGCGACTTCAGCTTCGAGTTCCGCGGCTACGTGAATTCGTAAGTCATTAGTCTATTATATCGTTTCTCGTTACGCAACGTTTAGGTTGAAGCTCACGTTGGTGAGCATCGAGGGTGTCGGCTCGTACCGGTAGCCGAAGCTCAGCACGCGGGGCTCCTCCGAGAGCTGAGGCACCAGGCACTCGCCAAAGTGGTGCTGGACATCCTCACACACCGCCAGCGGGCCGGACTTGGTGAAGGAGCGGCACTTTAGTACCCGCTCCCGCAGCTCAAAGAGCGAGATGCGGTCTGCGGGCTCCTCCCTCATACAGTCTCTGAGAATCGCAAAGAGCTCCTCGGAGATGTTGAGGATCTCCAGCAGCACCTTGGGGTCCTTCTTGTAGGCGCGGTACGTGGCGTCCTGCTCACAGGCTTTGGTCCAGGGGTTCCGGGTACAGCACAGGTTGATGAGGATCACCGCGAGCGACCAGATGTCGCCCTTGGTGGCCGGGTACTCGGCCGAGTGCAGGTGGTTGAGCTCTGCGAGCCTCTCGGGAGGCATGTAGTAGGAGCTCCCGATACACGTCTTGGCCTGGATGAAGTGGGTCTGGACTGCGAGGCCAAAGTCGCCGAGAAGGACTCGGGACCCGCCATCCGCACACATCACGTTCTCGGGCTTGATGTCGCAGTGGGCAATGCCGTGCGAGTGGCAGTACGAGACGGCGTCCAGCAGCTGTGTGAAGACGGACTTGATGAGGACGGCGGACTTTTCGTAGAGGTGCCGGTCCACAATGTTGACAAAGAGGTCGCCCTCGCTGAAGTAGTCCATCACCACAAAGAGCGCCACGGGCGAGTCGAGAATCGCATGGATCTTCACCACGTTCGGGTGGTCGTGCACCTGGAGGTGGAGCGACACCTCCTTGAGGAAGGCACAGGGCACTGAGGTGAGCCCCCGGAGCTTCTTGAGGTTGAGTCTGTTGAGCATCTGGGCCGAGTTGTTTCTCTGGGTGAGCCAGAGCTCCAATTCGCCCAGCAGGCCCTCGGAGTGCTTCTTGGACTTGTGCAAGTGCTTGGGCACGCACTTGATGGCCACCCTTTGGTGGGTAAAGACGTCCTCGGCCTCGTAGACGAGCCCGTACGCGCCAGACCCAATCAGCGAGACGAGGTGGTACTCGTTGAGGAAGGAGCCGCTAATCTTGTCTATTGTCATCTTGGGGACTGGGCCTAGTGCCCGGCACCCGTCTTTTATACTGGCGCTGACTACACCCCATGGCGCCATCTGAGCATCGGGCCACTGAAAAAGTGACACTGGTGGAGTGACTTTTGCGCCACTTTTTGCCGCTTTGGGCAGCTCGGACCCACGCCGCGCAACTTCCCCAACACGCCGCTACGGCCTCCACTATGGGCCTGGGGATGCTTTACGACGGCGTTGGGGCTTTACGACGGGGTTTGTGGCGTGTGGCGTGGCCTGTGGCTTGTCGGCTGTGGCTGTGCTCGTACAGCCGGGTGCGTGCACCCGCGGTAGGCGCACGCCACACCCTTCCCATAGACCGCAATTGCGCGCGCCTTCCCGATCGGGCAGTCGACTTAATCCCCATCCGCCTCGGCACACCAGGAACGGCGTACCGGCTAAGGTGCATGACGGGGGGGCGATGCCCGTCAGGGCTTGTGGTTACGACGGATCCCGTATTTGTCATCGGCCGAAGGTGCCGAGCAGGGTATAAAAGCGAGCTCCCCCGCAATGGCAACTCCCACAACTACAGCAATGAAGGTTGAGGCACAGCAATTGATTCTCCGCAAGCACGCCACGTTCGATGCTCCGCTCGTGACGGAGTACGGCACCCCTGACAGCAACTTTGAGCTCGTCAAGAAGACGTACGACACCGAGGACCCTTCGCTGCTCAAGGATGGCGAGATCCTCGTGGAGAATGTTTTCCTCTCCAACGACCCGGCCCAGAAGGGCTGGTTCACCCCTTACGAGTCGTACGTTCCCCCAGTGCCTGTGGGGTCTGTTGCTCCAGCCCAGGGGCTCGGCAGAGTGATTGCCACCAAGTCGGCCAAGTTTGCTGTGGGCGACTGGGTCACCTCGCGCTCGATTGGCTGGTCTACTTACAACGTGATCTACGCCGATGAGCCATTCATCGTCAAGCCAGACCCTTCCAAGGTGCCACACATGGCCAAGTTCCTCTCGGCCTTTGGTACGACTGTGCTGACGTCCTACTTCAACGCCTTTGACATCTCGCAGGTTAAGCCAGAGGATGAGGGCAAGATCTGGCTCGTTACCGGTGCCGCCGGTGCCGCCGGCTCGTCGCTGCTGCTGATTCTCAGTGCCCTCTTCAAGCCAAAGAAGATCATTGCCGTTGCCGGTGGTGAGGAGAAGCGCAAGTGGGTCGAGTCTCTGGGCGACAAGATTGTCGGCCTCGACTACAAGGATGACAAGTACAAGGAGAAGTTTGCTGAGGCGCTTGGCGGTGAGGAGATTGACGTGTTTGTGGACCACGTTGGTGGCTGGATCCTCGAGCACGCCTTCCAGTTCATGAAGACCCACGGCAGAGTGGTTCAGGTTGGTATCATTGCTGCCTACAACGACGCCAAGAACAACACCTTTTCGTCGTACGCCAACATCATCATCAAGAGAATCACCATCCAGGGTATGGTGCTTGTGGACCACATTCCAGACTTCCCACGCGCTTTCAAGGACCTGTCTGAGTGGTACTCCTCGGGCAAGATTGACATCAACAGATTTGAGGAGACGATTGTCCAGGCACAGGGCGACGACTTCAAGAAGGTTCCAGAGCTCTGGACCGGTCTCTTCTCCGGTGCCAACAGGGGTAAGTACATCACCCAGGTTGGCGAGTACAAGGCATAGGCTACGGGCACGAGCTCACACTAGTTGAATCAAAATCATTTACCAGAGGTTGTAGCTGACAACTCGTTCACCAATTGGCCAATTGCTATAGCAAGCCAGTTGCCAAATTGTGCTGTCGTATTGTCCGTTGCTATTGTCTATTTTTCAGCCTCGGCTTTAACCGGCTCGAGCCGAGCTCCCCGCATATAAATTAGTAATGCGGTCCCAACACTCCACCAACAACAACCATGAAGATCCAAGCCCAACAAATTCTGCTCACCAAGTACGCCACCTATGCGGAGCCCGTCGTGACGGCCTTTGGCCAGCAGAATAGCAACTTTGAGCTCATCACCAAGACGTACGACACAGAGGACCCGAACCTGCTGAAAGAGGGCGAGGTGCTTGTGGAGAATGTCTTTCTCTCCAACGACCCTGCTCAAAAGGGCTGGTTCACTCCTTACAAGTCTTATGTGCCTCCAGTGCCATTGAACTCTGTGGCTCCATCCCAGGGTCTCGGCAAGGTTGTTGTGTCCAAGTCTTCCAAGTTCCAGCCAGGAGACTGGATCACCTCCCGGTCCATTGGATGGGCAACTTACAACGTTATCGATGGCGATGGTCCCTTTGTCGTGAAGCCGGACCCGGCAAAAGTACCACACATGGCCAAGTACCTCTCGGCCTTTGGATCCACTATGCTGACGTCCTACTTCAACGCGGTGGAGAACTCGGGTATCAAGCCTGAGGATGAGGGCAAGGTGTGGCTCGTCACTGGAGCCGCAGGCGCTGCTGGCAGTGCCCTGCTCTTGATCTTGTCAGCCATCTTCAAGCCCAAGAAGATCCTCGCCGTTGCTGGTGGCAAGGAGAAGGTGAAGTATGTGGAGTCTTTGGGCAAGAGCATCGTGGGGCTCGACTACAAGGATGAAAAGTACAAGGAGCAGTTTGCGGCTGCCCTGGGAGACGACGAGGTGGATGTCTTTGTCGACCACGTTGGCGGATGGCTCTTGGAGCACGGCTTCAGCCAGATGAAGACACACGGTCACGTGATCCAGGTGGGGTTCATTGCCTCGTACAATGGCGAGCCATTCACTTTTTCGTCGTACCGGTCCATCATCACCAAGAGAATCACGATCCAGGGAATGGTTGTTGTTGACAACATCCCGCAGTTTGGCGAGGCCTTTGCCAATCTGGCGGAGTGGTTTGCCACGGGCAAGTTGGATATCAACCAGTTCCGCGAGACGATTGTGGAGGCCAAGGGCGACGATTTCAAGAAGGTGCCTGAGCTATGGACAGGACTCTTCTCTGGAGCCAACACGGGCAAGTACATCACCCAGGTTGGTGAGTACAAGTGAGATACATATAGTTGAAAGTGGACTTGTAGGTAGCTTGGAGCTGTGGCGTAACGATAGATGAATTGCGATTGTGGCCTTGACTTCCATTGGCTTACTCAACTCTTGTCAACTTGCCTTACAATTAAACCAAACTTGGTACTTGGGCCTTACGATTCAGCGAAACTTGATACTTTAGGCTTACAGCTTCATACTTAAGGCTTAAATTCATGCCAGCTTCATACTTAAGGCTTAAATTCATGCCAGCTTCATGCTTAAGGCTTACAATTCATGCCAGCTTCATACTTTGGGCTTACAGCTTCTTCCATCTTATACTTTAGGCTTATAACTTCCATCATCACACTTTGAGCTTACAGCTTCTTCCATCTTATTCTTCAGGCTTATAACTTCCACCACACTTTAGGCTTACAATTTCATGCCAATTAATTGAACTTTACAATACTTGAGCCTCTAACTCGCCAACCCCCGAGCCCCACTCCTTCCTGGCTCCTCAGATAATCTCCCACAGCCCCTCGCCCTTAAAGTCGTGGCACACAACAGACACCAGCACATACTCCTTGTAAACGCTCTGTAGCAGCAAGTTTGATGCCGACCCCTTAGGGTACAGCTTTGCCCACTCGAGCCATATCGAAAAGGCCTCGTCTCTCCACGCTTTGAAGGACTCCTCCTCAATGATGGTGGTTTGCAAGATCTCTCTGTCTGGGAAGACACCCCACGTGACTGCGTTGGACGAGTGGGCCCCCATCGAGGTTCCAAACATCCCGGAGGAGTCCCCCACGTAGTAGCTCACCGAATTCGACTTGTCGAGCCTGGCACGGAGATTGTGCCAGTCGCGTTTTGACACAAAGAGCTCTACAAACGCCTTCTGGTAGACGTAGCCACCTTTAGGCCCCCAGCCAAAGATCTTGTCGTCGGACTTGGCTCCGTCACACGCTGGCTGAGACGCCAGCGAAAGGAACCCGCGCTTGTTGAGCTCTATGAGTTCCTCCTGGATTATCGCCGTCTCTGGCGAGAGCCCCAACTCGGACCAGGGCAGCGCATCGATTGTGCCCGAAAGATAGTTGATAAACACCTTGGAGAGGTCGCTGGCATCGACAGGGTACCCCCAGAGCTCGTAGGCGCGCTTCGTGGCAATCTTAAGCGAGGGCCCGTACCCGTCAATCTCACCGTACGCCGGCGACCGCGAGTCGCCGAACCGGCCATTCGGGAACTCATCCCAGTTGGCTCCCCGGCCGAGCGTGCCCTCACCAGAGGAGATTGCCAGCATCTCCTTGCGGGAGGGCACCCGGATATCTCCGGGGTTGGTGGCCACCCGGTTGGAGACGGCTGCCGACTCGGGCACAGACTCCCCCAGCACACGTGACAGCAGCGAGGAGGTCTCGACAATCTGAGCAATCGCCTTTTCCAGGTTCAGAGTGTAGAAGTGGAACCCCTTGACCCGGCCGTTGGTGCGGGAGTAGACCGAGTGGATAATCTCCTTCAGCACATTGACGCCAACCGCCTTCACCTTGTCGTCGTCGTTCTGGATCGACTCCGGGAACCTGTCGAGAATCGATTGAGGGATCGAGGCGTGCGACAGCTTGGCGGCGCGGTGGAAGAGCTGGAAAGTGTTGATGGGCATGAGCCCGGGGATAATCGGGATCGATCCCGACACCAGGGAACGCACGCTCTGCTCAAACGAGACAAACTTTTCCACGTCGTAGAAGAGCTGAGTGATGATGAAGTCGGCGCCGGCATCCACCTTCTCCTTGAGGAAGGGCATGTCGTGTTCGACACTCTGGGAGGAAGCCGAGCCCTCGCAGTGGCCTTCCGGGTAGGCTGCCACCCCCACACAGAACCAGTCGCCGTACTGGCTCTTGATGTAGCGGACGAGGTCCACCGCATGCTGGAAGTCTGTGGAGTTGGCCACAAAGTACTCATCGCCTCTCGGAGGGTCTCCCCTAAGGGCCAGGATGTTCCGTACTCCGTACGACTTGGCCTTGGCCAGCGCCTCGTCAATTATCGACTTGTCGATGTTGGTACAGGTCAGGTGCATGCAAGTGGTAAGGTCCATCTCAGTGGCGGCGGTCTGGACCAGCGCCAGCGTCTTGTCAGCGGTTGATCCGCCAGCACCCCACGTGACTGTCACAAAGAGCGGGTTGAGAGCCGCCATTCTCTCCATCCGGAGCAGCAGGTTGCGGAGACCGGACTCCGTCTTGGGCGGGAAGAACTCGAGCGAGAGGAACACCTCCTGGCGCTGGATAAGCTCCACGACGGACATGTAGATGGGAGCCACCAGTGTGGCTCGGTGGGGATTAAATGGCACACCCGGACACACGGGAAGCGTGCGCGTACCGTGGTGTCCGGGTGTGTGTACGTACCGTTCTAGCAGCCACATCCACACACCACATCACCACCATCAACACCACCACCATGATCCTCAGCCTCTACATCATCAACAGGGCCGGCGGGCTGATATACCAGCGGACGCTCGCGCCAGGGCTCGTGCCCATCTCAGCGAACGACGCGCTCATCCTGGCAGGCACCATCCACGGCGTCTTTGCCATAGCCTCAAGGCTCACTCCCACAGCCCTCAAGCTGGCCCAGACTCCTGGATCCTCAGGGCTCCAGATTGTGGAGACTGACAAGTTCTCCCTCCACATCCACCAGACAGTCACGGGGGTCAAGTTCCTCGCAGTGACGAGCCCAGGGTATCCTTCCACGAGTGCACAGAGCTTTCTACAACGGTGCCACTCTCTTTACGCCGACTACGTGATGAAGAACCCGTTCTACGAGACTGACATGCCCATCAGAGTGGAGCTCTTTGATCTGAAGCTGCGGGAGACAGTTGCGCCCTTAAATAGCTGATGTGCCTCTGCTGGAGCTGCTGGTTCCACTGCGGTACTAAACCTCCCAGAAACTCCACTGTCGTGGGCTCCATCAAGTAAACGCCCTCAAACATCTTGCAAGTAGCCGCAATCAGCAGCTTGGAGCCCAATTGGATCGGGAACCCGTTCCCGAGGTTGGGCCTTGCCAGAAAGCCCACTTTGCTGAGCTCCACGGCATAGCACAGCTGGCCCGACGAGTCCTGTAACGTCAGCTTGAAAGTGCACTGCGAATTGTCCCTGCTATGATGCCTCTGCTGGTCGTGCCGCTGTTGTAGGTCCTCCTCCACTTCCAGCACCACGTTGGAGTCCCGGAAGGCCTCGAGCTGCTCGTTGAGCGATAGCGAAACGTTCTCCACAAAGGTGATCTGGAAGAGCGTCTCTTGCTCAATGCCACTGGGGCTGTACTGGACCTTGGATGCCTGGGCGGCCCGCTGGGACTTGTCGTCGTGCGGGAACTCCAGCCCGCCCGCGGTGATGTCAGCGCGGGAGTAGAGCATTGGGAGGAGAGACGGCGGAGATTGTAAAGATAACAGAGATGGTGGAGATTGTAGAGATAACAGAGATGGCGGAGATTGTAGAGATAACAGAGATGGTGGGGATGGGGGGATAGTCGAGATGTGGTGTCTTGATGTTGGCGTCTTGGTGTCTTGATCTTTTGTTGATGCTTCGCGACCGCCACCATGTCGCTCTTTGTGCCAGACGAGGATGCCGTCTACGAGCCACAAAGGCCAGAGGCCCAGGCTGAAGAGCCTCAGGACGACCAGCCAGCGTACCCGCTGATCCCACAGGACGACCAGCCCCAGCAGACGATCGAGGTGTCCACTACGCTTCTTCTCCGCTACCAGCAACTCATTCTGGAAGATCTCATCTCGGAGGACTCGCTTCTGGTGCTGGGCAAGGGGCTCGGTACCGAGCCGATAGTGGCCAATTTGCTCCATGCACTGAGTGCCCCCTCCACGATTGGGCACCAGGTGAAGCGCAGTCTGGTGATTGTGCTGAATGCCTCAGCAGAGCAACTCGCCAAGATTGGCGATGAGGTGCGGGAGCTTTCGTGGATCGAGGGGTGTGACACTCCGTTTGTCGTGGTGAGGGAGCTGGCGGCGAAGCGCAAGGAGACGTATAGGAAAGGCGGTATCGTGGCTGTGTCCTCCCAGGTGTTTGTAGTGGACTTGCTCTCTGGAGTGGTGGATCCCTCGCTAGTGACGGGGATCGTGGTGCTGAGGGCTGAACGAGTCAGCGAGAGTTCCAACGAGAGCTTTGCCCTAAGCATCTACCGGCGCCACAACTCGTGGGGGTTCATCAAGGCTGTTAGCGGTGAGCCAGAGCAAATCTCGCATGGCTTCTCCCCGTTACACAAAAGGCTCAGGGACCTCAGCATCCGCAAGTGCATGGTGTGGCCGCGATTCCACATTGACGTGTCCAAGAGCTTCAAGAACAGCGACGTGGTGGAGGTGAAGGTGAAGCTGACGGAGTCGATGAGGCAGATCCACACCGGCGTGCTGGAATGCCTTCGAAAGTGCATTGACGAGCTCCGGAGAAAGAACCCGACCCTCGCTACTGACTACTGGACCATTGAGAATGCGCTGGACCCCTATTTTGTGGCTTATTTGCACGTTTCGCTCGATCCCAGCTGGCACAGGGTCTCGTACGACACAAAGCAGCTGCTGAAGGACATCAAGCTGCTGAAGGAGATGGTGCGGTGTCTCTTGTGCTACGACTGTGTGGACTTCTACGAGATGGTGCAACTGGTGCTGGAGTCCAACAGACCAAGCGTCGACAAGCTACGTACCGAGTCTCCCTGGCTGATGGCGGACGAGTCGCAAACGGTAATTTCGTATGCCAAAAAACGCGTTTTCGAAAACTACACCCTCGAGGAACAGCCCAAGCTGGAGCAACTGGCGGTTATCCTCAGCGACATCAACGTGGAGAGAGCGCTGGACCCGGGCAAGGGACCGGTGCTTGTTGTGTGCTCTGACGGGCGGGTCCAGCGGCTAATTACAGAGTTTGTGGCGGCTATGCAGGGGAACCATGCAAGGGGCATGATGGTGCATAAACTCAAATCGTACCTCGACACAAAGACAAGCGACAGGCTTGAAGTGGAGGCAAAGGAGAAGGAGGAGGAGAAGGAGGAGAAGGAGGCAGTCCACATGTCCCGGGCCTTTGCCAGGCAGCCCGTCACGACAAAGAGACGGCGGATGCGTGGCGGCAAGGCGGTGGCGGCCGTCCAGCGGCTCTACCAGCCTGAGCTCGTGGAGCCAGACTCGGGACTCGAGGGACTAGACCCGGGACTAGACTCCACTTTTGAGACCGGTGCCGAGACACTTCCTCAGGGCGCCATCCCGAGAGAGAATCAGGTCATTGTAGCCACTTTTGACTCGCCTCTTTTGGAGCAAGTGCTGCCCTCATACATTGTTCTCTTTGAGCCCGATCTCGCCTTTATAAGACGAGTCGAAGTGTACCAGGCGATCCACAAACCGGCCCGCACCTTCTTTATGTACTACTCGGACTCGTCGGAGGAGCAGAGCCACCTCGTGGCCATCAAGAAGGAGAAGGATGCCTTTACGAAGCTGATTCGAGAGAGGGCTAAGCTCGCCTCGCACTTTGAAGCCGAGTCTGACAAGTTCAAAGTACGAGAGTTCAACACTCGAATCGGTGGAGATACGACTCCGTCCGTTATTGTCGACACAAGAGAGTTCCGTGCTGCCCTTCCCGGGCTTTTATACCGGCAAGGTGCCAGGGTGATCCCCTCTGTGCTCACAGTGGGGGACTACATCATTACACCAAAGATTTGCATTGAGAGAAAGTCGATCCCCGATCTCATTGGCTCTTTCAACTCGGGGAGACTCTACGAGCAGTGCGAACGCATGTGCCGATATTACGAGATGCCGGCACTGCTTATTGAGTTTGATTCGTCACAGTCATTCTCTTTGGAACCCTTTTCTGAGACTAGGGCAAGACCGGGCGTCAAGCAACAGCACCCAGGAGCTTCATCAAGGATGCAGGAGGAGATTCAACGGAATATCGCTGCCCTCGTTATCAATTTCCCCCAGATGCGCATATTGTGGAGTTCATCGCCACACCAAACTGCAGAGATGGTTTTGGAGCTGAAGGCTGGAAGGGACCAGCCAGACCCACTGCGGGCAGTGAATGCCGGTCTCGGCGAACAAAAGCAGCGGGAGAATGCGCTCATATCGGACAGCATCGTATCGCTCTTGGAGAACGTTGCCGGACTCACCAATGTCGACTATTTCAACATTATCAAGAAGGTGAAGAGCGCTGAGAAGCTTGTCGGGATGGAGAGGGACGAGCTTGTGGCGCTTGTTGGGGAAGCTGGCGAGAGGATTTATGCCTACTTGGAGAATTACAGATGAATGCCGGTGAGATGCGCAGTTGACGCATGCACGATGCGGCTCTCTACATTGCATTACCGTTCTTATAATACATTAATGTGGCTCTAGGCCTTTTTCTTTCTCATCACCCGGGGGACTAGTCTGGGACTAGTCTGGGACTAGGTCTTGTTGACCCGTTTCAACCAGCCAGCCAATGTCAAGATCTGGTTGATAATCACCACATTGATGGAGCTCAGCAACGAGCCCAAAACCGCATCCGAAGGCAGGTGGATGCGAGCCTTCTGCAGTAGTGCAATGTCCTGCTCCCTTCCCTGCTGCTCCATAGTGGCTATGCTCTTCTCCAGCAAAGTGTTGACGACAGCCAGCGATCTGACACTAATGAGCTTTAGCGTATCGTTCTCTGGCTTGGCCGAGTGGGCAGCTAGCAATAGGGCGAGTCTAGATAGAGCACTCCCAATGTACTCGGCACTCGTGAGCCATTCAAGAGCAACGTTGTCACCCTCCACTGGAACCATTTCCGCCACCAGCGAGGCAGCCAATAGTGCCTGGAGAATGGCGGCGTCTCTCTCCTGGAGCAGTGGCTGTAATGCGAGGTTGTTGAGTGGCACTATCGCCATTAGCGAGTGGAATATCCTGGTGAGAAGCACATTGTGCGAGCCGCAATATAGCGTCACGAGATGCGAGGTCTCGTCGGCACCGGCAAAGAGTCCCTGGAAAAATTCCCGGTTCGGGGGATCCCTCACCATCAGCTTGGCAAGAACGTCCACTCCATGAGAGTGGTACTTGTGGGATGAAGGGATGTACTCGGGCACTGCGAGGTTCTCGTCCTTTGGAGAGTCTGGCCCAAACGAGAGAACCAGCACCGCGATACAGAGAGCATCCGTGTACGATCTGAGCTCCAAGAGATGCGAGACGTTGGCGAGAATCATGAGCGAGTCCTTGAGGAAGCCCAGCCTTCTCCGGGTATAGACAAACCTCTCGCCGTGGGCTGCGACGCTGTAGATGAGCTCAAAGAGGAACTCCTTGAAGACGGTGCTCGCCGCCAGGGCGTTCGGGTTGTACTCCGTGAAGGAGATGTTGCGGAAGATCATCGAGATGGTGGTGAGCTGGTCGATGAGCAGCACCTGTGGATCCTCAGCGGTGCGCCTGTGGATCGTGCTGAAGGGGTCCTCAGTCTCTGCGCGAACTGCCAGCAGCATCTCCGAGTACGAGGGCACGCCAAAAGTCTTTGGGACTAGTCCCAGTCTCGGGACTGGCGACTCGGCCCTCGCGCCAAGGGACTCAATCGAGCCGGGCGTGCCCCGTTCCAACGCCTCGCCGCTAAAGGAGTCAACCTTGATCTCCACCTCGTCGTACTCCACCTCGTCACTCACAAACCGCTTGAAAACGTCGTCCACTCGTGACACGGGCCCCTCGGCCTCGTCCGCCTCCACCGAGTCGGGTCTGGCGCTTTCGCCCGTCACGAGCCGGTGCAAAACGCGTTTCCCCAGCAACGCCAGAGTCTCGAGAAAGTCTCTCGCCTCGCTAAGCGGAATCGAAAGCCCGTTATCGGCGGAAGCGACAAGCACCGTGTTCAAGGCCGTGTTCACCTCCGAGGTGATGTCGGAGTCGAGACTCATCGTGAGCGCGTGGATATTGATTGCGCCGAGCTCGGGCGCAAAGAGGAAGATGGGCTTGGCGGTGTCAATCTGCTCGCCAACCTGTGAGAGCGACTTCACGTCGTAGCCCGTGTGGGTCTCCACTATTCTCTGCTCCGGGATGTAGTTCTTCACCATCGTCGCGGGGCCCTGTGGCTCTGGCGGCGATTGCGACGGCTTGCGGGACGCCACTTGCTGCGCCACCTGTGGCGACTGCGCCACAGTGTGTGGCGCGGGGCTCTGCGCGCCCAGTCCCTGGCCTAGTCCCTGGCCCACGCCGGGACTCACAGTTGGCGCCAGTCCCTGTGCCAGTCCCTGTCCAACTCCCGGGGTCACATTTGGCGCCAGTCCCTGCGCCAGTCCCTGGGCTACTCCCTGTGCTGGGGCTGGGGCTTGTGATGGAGCTGGCGCCTGGGCCCTTCTCTCAGCGTACTGCTTCTGTAGCATCTGGCGCCTCAATTGAAGCTCCCGCTGTCCCTCAGGCGTGTTGGCATACTGTTCAAAGGGATAGAGCATCTCCACGTAGGCCTTGGCCAGCTCTCGAAGCACGGGGCCATTGTCCACTGGCAGTCCCAGCTTCTGCGCCACTACACCCCACTGGTTCTGTCTAGCGACATTCGCAGAGCCTCCGAGACGTGCCACGAGGGCATAGAGGAAGAACGGGTGCAAACGTTTGCCCCCAACAACGGGGATGCTCGTCAGCGGAGTCCCGCGCTTGCTCATAAACTCCGCCAGCGTCTTGGTAAAGAGCTCCATCTGCATCGTGTTGGCCTGCTGTTGAGCCCGTCTCTGCTGGACCTGCTCTGGCGTCACGTTCTGGAACGAGGGCCCATTCACCTGTAGCGTGGGCGAGGAGCGCGGCTGTGGCGCAGCTTGTGGCGCGCTCTGTGGCTGAACCTGTGGCGCAGCTTGTGGCGCGGCTTGTGGCTGGGGCTGTGGCGCAGTCTGTGGCTGGTGCGGCATGCTCAGAGGCTGCGAAAAGCCATACTGGTTCACACTCTCGTTGCGCTGCTGCTGTCTCTGCCTCTGCTGCTGCTGGAACTGCTGCAATCTCAGCGCCTGCTGCTGCTGGAACTGCTGGAACATCTGTGGCTGCTGCTGTGGCTGCTGTGGCTGTTGAAGAGGCTGCTGAAGCGGTTGCTGTGGCTGTTGAGGCTGCTGAGGCTGCTGAAGAGGCTGCCGTTGCAAGCTCTGCTGGAGCGACTGCTGCCGTTGGAGGAACTGCTGCTGGAGCATCTGCTGCTGCTGCATTCTGTTCTGATTGGTGCGCTGCTGGAGTGCTGCAATCATCGCAGCCTTGTCCATCTGGTTCATCTGGGACTGCTGAGGCTGTGGCGGGATCGTCGGGTTCTGCATCGATGGCGAAAACACCGCTGGAGGGAACCCCTGGCTGGGCGGAGGTCTCTGGAACATGGCGGGACTCGCATGGCCACTGGCCTGTGTACTGCCATTGCCCTCTTCGCTAAGCAGACTCTGGATGAGCTCGCTCGCGTCCGAGGCACGTGACTGCGCCATTGGGTCGCCGGCTTCCGGTCTCTGCTGGCTCAGAATGGCGGCGGGGCTGATGCCCATCTCGTACTGCCCGCTGGGCGGCTGTTCGTTGGGCTCGGTGTTGGCGGGGGCGGAGGCCGCTGGCGCAGAGTTGGCGGGCTCCTCCTCCATGTAGTTGAGGAACGACGACATCAGTTGCTCATCGTTGTTGCTATTGCCAAAGGCGTCCTCCCCAAGGTCGCCAGACCAGTAGTCCGACATTGCAGAGTAGCTGGCTTGATGGATATAGGTGTGGGTTGTTTTGATAGCGCGGGTTCGCGCGTGCTGGGATGTGCGCGCGTAGATGTGAGAACGCTCAAGGGGAGGGGGGAGGCTACAACTGGCTCAATGGCAAACAACTCGCGGGGTATAAAATCCTATAAGCAGTATCGGTGGCACAATTACTTAGAGAGCCTCGAGCTGTGCGGAGATCTCCTCCAGCTCGGCCTTGGCGGCAGCGTACTTCTCGTTCAACTCCTCGTACTTCTTCTCCCAGTCGTCACGCTCAGACTCGAGCGAGCCAACCTTTCTCTCCAATTGCTCCACCTTGAGGTCCGTCTCACGAAGCTTCTCAGTGGTCTCCTTCAAGTTCTTGTCCGAGGCCTCGAGCTCCTCCTCCAGCTGCGCATTCTTCTTGGAGAAGTTGTCATTGTGCGACTTGAGCGACGACGACTCCTCAGCTGCAGACTTGTGCTCAGTCACCTGGCCTTCGAGCTTGTCCACGGTGTCCTCCAAGGTCTCGTTCTTTCTCGTGAGAGACTGGATCTGGTTGTCCTTCTCCAACGACTCCTGCTCAAGCACCTTGATCTTGGCCGCGAGCTCGTCAGACTTCTCCTGCCACTTCTCGGCATCGAGCTTCAGGTTGTTGAGTTTCTGGATGTTAGTACGCGTTCGCCGTTACGACTCGGTGGATGGCTGTCAACACAGCCAAGTTGACGGCTATGCTCCACGGTATGCTGGCTCTGCTTGTCTCCCAAGGGGCAATTGAGCCGCCAAAAGAGCCCACAGGCAAAGATGTCGCCTCCAGCCAGCACACTGCCAATGCCACACAGGCTCACTACCCACCTCTTTGAGTTTGTCCATGCTGTGTTGTTGTTTGAAGGAGGGAACGCGCCTCCTTTTTCGTTGAGGTGTCGTTCGCGAATGTCTAAGATGACATAAGCGCGCGCGCCCAGGCGGTTATGTAAGCGCACACTACAAAATGGCATTACCAATCAAACACTAAACTAGGCAGATGATCCACCACACGCTCGTGGTGCTTTCGGGCAAGGGGGGCGTGGGCAAGTCGTCCGTGACTCTTCAGCTGGCGTTGCAACTGTCGAAGGAGCACAGAGTAGGGGTGCTGGATCTCGACATCACAGGACCATCTCTTCCCCGGATGTTTGGTGTGGAGGGGAAGCAAGTGCTGCAATCAGCTCAAGGGTGGGTACCCGTCAGGGCCTCGGCAAACCTCAGCGTGATGAGCATAGGCTTTCTTTTGGGGGACCGGGGCAATAGCGTTGTATGGAGAGGAGCCAAGAAGACCGGTATGGTTCAGCAGTTCCTCAGAGATACAAACTGGGGGGAGCTGGATTATCTCATCATCGATACCCCTCCCGGTACAGGAGATGAGCACATTGCCCTAGCGGAGGAACTACAAAGCGTTGATGGGTGTGTGATTGTGACGACGCCACAGATGGTGGCCGTTAACGATGTCAAGAAGGAGATTAACTTTTGCCACAAGGTCAACTTTAAGATTCTCGGAGTGGTGGAGAACATGAGCGGCTTCACGTGTCCGTACTGTGATGACTGTACAGACGTTTTCTCCTCTGGCGGTGGTGAGAAGCTTTGCCATGAGCTTGGGCTGAGGCTTTTGGGCAAAGTGCCCATAGACCCGGCCTTTGTGGAAGTTGTCGAGGCGCAAAACGTGGTTCAGCAGTATAGCGAAACCAAGATGGCACAGGTGTTTGAGCCCATAGCGGGGCAAGTGCTGGAGCTAGTGCAATGACCGTTACATGAAACGGCGTAGTGTTTCGTTAACCGTACCAGCGGTGTAGGTGGTGCCGTGTACAGCCTCTGTAGAGGTGATTGTGCTCTGTGAGGGTGGGAGGGGCACGGGGAAGGGCCTTAGCTTGCGGGCCTTGTACCTGTCGATGGAGTCCTCGATGGAGGCGAGGGTGGTTGGCTCGGCCATGGGGGCTAGCAGTGGCTCGGCCATAGGAGTTAGCACTGGCTCAGTTTCCACCGGCTCAGTATCCACCGGCTGATTGATTGGCTCAGGCTCAGGCTCAGCAATGGCTCGAGTTTGTACTGGCTGAATTTCCACCGGCTCCCCCGACTGATTGATTGGCTCAATTTCAGGCTCAGTGAGTACCGACTCGGAAGCCCTGGAGCCAGTATCCAGTACCGGCTCAGTGACTGACTGATTTCGTGGCTCAGTGACCGACCGATTCAGTGGCTCCGACTCCGTGGCCGACTCGGAAGCCACAGAGGCATCGGACCCGGGCACATCCACAACTTCAAAGCCCTCCTGTCCCAGGACCCGTTTCAGCAGCGGGAACCGGTCGCCGTCGACATTGCCCTCCAGCATCGCCACGAGCCGCATCAGCCTCCCCATTGTCTCGTTGGCGAGCGTCTCCACCTCATGGCTCGTGTCGCTCTTGTCGTTCCAGCCAGCCCAGTGCCTGTTGGCCTCCTCCAGCGCCCTCGTTGTCCGCTTCAACTTGCGGTGGACCCTCTCGTGGGTCCTCACGAGGTGCTCCTGGAAGCGGTAGGTGTCTGTGAGCTGTGAGTGGAGGTCTGAGCGGTACTTTGTGGAGGACTCCACGAGTGCTTGCTGGAGCTGGCGGGTCTCGTCGGGGAGGGTTGTGAGGATCTCTGCCAGCAGCGTTGATTGCAGTGTGGGGAGCGCCATGGTGGTGGGCTGGGGAGCAGGGGATTAGTGGACTGGGGATGGATTAGTTATGGATTAGTGATGGATTGGTGATGGATTAGTGATGGATTAGTGATGGATTAGTGGATTAGTGTTGGAATTGTGGTAAAGTGCTGGAATTGTGAACTTAGTGGGAGATTTAGTGGTGATGGATTAGTGGTGGGGGCTTGCACTTTAGCGGTAGCACTTAGCGGTAGCTTTAGTGGATAGCGCTAGCGCTTAGCGGTAGCTAGTGGATTAGCGCGCCACTTCGCCCTAGCGCGGCCTAGCGACTTTAGTGGCCCGCACTGGGCCCCACGCTAGCGCCGCTAAATCCACAATTGCGCGCAACCAACAGCATGCTCCCCCGGCTCGAGTCCAAGGACGCCAGCTACGTCTCGCCCCTCCAGCTCCAGACCAAGTTTGCCCCCAAGCGGATCCGCGTGGCGAGGGCCTGTGACAAGTGCCGCAGCCGCAAGGTGAAGTGCGACGGCAAGCAGCCGTGTATCCACTGTACGGTGTACTCGTACGAGTGCACCTACAACCACCTCCCGCCCAAGAAGCGGGCCGGTGGGGGCGGTGACACTGGCACTGGCACTGGCACTGGCACTGGCATTAGTGGGGGTACTGGCACTGGCACTGGTACTGGTACTGGCACTGGTACTGGTACTGGTACTGGTACTGGCATTACTACCGCCAGTACTGCCACCACCACGCTCGACCAGGAGCTCGTCCAGAGCCTCCTCCCCGGCATCGCAGAGCTCAACACCCCACTGCTACTCTCTCTGCTGGAGAAGCACCGTGCTAGCGGAGTCCTCAACACCAGGACACTCGTTGAGGAGTACAACGCCAACATCTCCGCCATCCCGCCAGAGCTCCAGCAGCCCTCGATCCGCATCATCCTCCCACCAAGAGAGACGGCCCTCAAGCTCATCTACAAGACGTGGAACGAGTCGTGCGTGCTGTTCCGGTTCTACCACCGGCCCTCCTTCATCACAGACTTCAACTCGCTCTACACCACGAGCCCGGCAGAGTACTCCAACCACCAGAACAAGATGCTGCCGCTCATCTACTCGGTGATAGCGGTGGGCGCCCTCTTCTCCAAGGGCGACAACGCCATCGACAACCGCTACCTCCAGGACGAGGGCTACCGCTACTTTATCGCGGCCCGCAAGCTCATCGACATCACAAACTCCACCGACCTCGAGAGCATCCAGACCATCTTCATGCTGACGCTCTTTCTCCAGTGCAGTGCGAGGCTCTCGACGTGCTACTCGTACATTGGCATAGCGCTGAGGTCGGCGCTGCGCCAGGGACTCCACAGAAGGCTTGCGGCTCCCTGTCCTCCCATCAAGGCCGAGTGCAAGAAGCGGCTCTTCTGGACCATCTACAAGATGGAGATCTACGTTGACTCGATGCTGGGGCTGCCCAACTCGATGGAGGAGGCTGACATCGATGCGGAGCTCCCGCTGGACCTCGACGATGCCAACATCACCGACTCGCTACTGCCACAGCTCCCCGGGAAGCTCTCGTCGTGCGGCATCAACAACTCCCACACGAGGCTGATGCTGATTCTGAGCCACGTGATGCGCACCATCTACCGGGCCTCGAGTCCCATCTACACCGTCCACAAGGAGGCGGTGCAGTCGCTGGAGAAGGAGCTCAAGCTGTGGCTCTACGAGCTGCCGTTCCAGCTCGTCCCCGAGAACAAGTCGATCCCGCCAGAGTACGTCAAGGCCAACCGGCTGCTTCACCTCGACTACCTCCACGTCCAGATCATGCTGTACCGGCCCTTTATCCACTACGTCAAGCTCGCCAAGGAGGCTCCGGGAGCACCCATCTCGTTCCAGTGCGAGTTTGGGCTCAAGTGCTTCGACGCGGCAAAGCAGACGGTGGCCCTAGCCAACGAGATGATCCAGAACAAGCTGCTCAACGGCAGCTACTGGTTCTCCGTCTACACAATCTTCTTCTCGGTGGCGTGCCTCGTCTTCTACCTGCTGGAGATTGACTCCAAGGACGAGGAGGTGAGGCGGTACATTGAGCTGGGCAAGCAGATCCTCTCGGGGCTCAAGCAGAGGTCGGTGAGTGCCGAGCGTATCTACAACCTGTTGAACCACCTCTTTGACCACTACGACCGCCACGAGGCCTTCCCTATGCGCATGGAGCCCACTGAGAGCGAGGACATTGAGACCCAGCTCTTTGGCCAGCTGCTGCCCTCGTACATGCTGGGCAAGACGCAGTCGGAGTCGCCCGACATTGTGGAGCAGCGGCCAGAGGAGCAGGAGTTTGACTGGGACCGCTTCATCGACAAGGCGGAGGTGTTTGACTTTGACCTGTGACGACTGGTTGCTGGCAAGGGTTCAGTGGGCAACTGGCCCTGGCCCATGGTGTGTGTAATGTGTCCTTTGGTAATGTGTCCTTTGGTAATGTGTCATTTGTTTCTTTGAGTCTTTGTGTCTTTTGGTCTTGTGTCTTTTGGTCTTTTGTGTCATTTTTGTCATTTATGTCGTTTGTGTATAGTCCTTTGAGTCTTTTGAGTCTTTTGAGTCTTTGAGTCTTTTGTGTCGTTTGTGTATAGTTCTTTATAGTACTTTGGGTATAGATCTACTTGTTTGAGTCCTCTCAGTAGTCTTTCAGTCTTTGAGTTGAATCCTAAGAATCTAGTCGTTCGAGTCTTTATAGTCTTTTGAACCCTTTATCTGGTATCAGTGCTACAACTACAGTACCGGCGCTCCGGTGCCTCCCCTCTAATACTACCTTATACCGTTTTATTTCACCTGGAGGTACTGCTCAAGCTTGGAGAGGTACACCTCGGCCTTGTCCTTGGCATCAGCCACGTTGGCCAGCGTCACAGTCACCTTCACCTCTGGCACAGACTCCGTAACACCCTCAGCAAAGTCCAGGGCATCCACTGTCGAAAGCTTTGGAATCTCCAGCTTGACGCTGAATCTGTCCACAGTGGATGGAGCAGCCACGAGCTCCTCAAACACCGGGTCGTAGTAGTCGCTCGACTGGGCATGGAGCTGGTAGGCATATCTCTCAGCTCTCTGCGAGGCTCCCTTGACATAGTCTGCAATCGAGAAGCGCGTCACTCCCAACTCGGGAGCCGACTCCTGCAATGCCAGAACGCTGTCGAGGGAGAAGCTCTTTGTGATTGGCTCAGGCTTAGGCTTAGGCTTTGGAGCCTCAGCCTTTGGCTTGTCTGTAGTGGCCTCGGCCTTAGGCGTGATGGCCAGACGCTCAATGTTGGAGAGGTCCAGCTCGGCATGCGACTTCACAAAGGCTGTGATGGAGTTCACAGACTCCTTGGAGATCTTGCCGAGGTAGGCAAGAACGTCTCCCTTCAGAATACGGCCCTGAGGCCCCGAGGCTGGGATCTTGGCTAGCGCATCCTCACGAGAAATGTTGTTCTCCAGTAGCAGAGAGGCCACAGAGGGGAAGAATGTCTGGTTGGCATTGGCTGGCCCCGTCGAGTCTGCAGACTTTGCGGGAGCCTTTGGAGCCTTTGGAGCACTTGGCTCGGACTTTGGCTCGGCCTTTGTCTCTGGCTTAGGCTGCGGCTTCCCACTGGCCTTGGCAGCCTCTGTTGGCATCTCCAGCGTGGCGAGATCATCTCCAGGCTCTGCAAACACAGCAATTGGGGTCCCCACATCAATGTCCTTGGCGCCATCGCCAATGAGGATCTTGGCCACTACACCGTCGTCCTGGGCCTCCACATCGATCTGGGCCTTATCGGTCTCCACCTCGAGAAGCACATCGCCAGAGCTGAAGGAGTCGCCCTCCTTGAACTTCCACGAAGTGACACCGCCCTTCTCCATCGTCGGAGACATCGCGGGCATCTTGAAGAACTCCGCCTTGTTCGCAGCACGGCATGACGAGAACGCTCTCAAAGCGTGAGACCCCTTGGCTAGGGTGAGCGCTGAGCGAAGCATTGGTGGTGGATGAGTGGTGATGGCCCCCACGTAAAATGGAAATGGTGCGGTGTGGTGTGCGGGTGTCCAGAGGGCCGCGGCGGCGGTGGTGGGCTTACGTAAGCCTACGGCTTGGAACGACTCGTGCTACTAACTTCTAGCTCTCCAGCAGGTGCTGAGCCACTGCAGCGGCAGCGACACTGGCAACGTCCGTCTCCGTGTCCAGCTTCTTCTTCTTGTCCAAAAACTCTGTGTACTCGCTTTCCAGCAGAGCAGCGTCCACGGGGATCTCCGTCTTCTTCTTCTTCACTCCTGACACCTCGATGGGGTACTTGCGGGGCCTCCCGAGGGCTCTTTTGCTCTTGGTCTCGGTCTTGGGGTGTTTTCTGGGCCTGCCCGGCGGTTTCTTCAGCTTTGCTTGTACAGCGTACTTCTCCATCGCGTTATCACTGAAAGTGGCAGTCTGAGCATCGAAAACCTGTTCGATAATGACAGAGTGCTCGTTCCTCAGGGCACGCTGATAGTTTGGTGTGATTCCCTTCACTCGGAAGTCCTCCTTGCGTTGTCGTTGCGGTTTTTCAACTTTGGAGACAAACCTGATGGGCTTGCTATCTTTATTCGTCATGTGTTGTAAATGTGCTGGAAAAATATCACACAGGGGTTGAGCTGTGTCTAGAGTTACTCCTGGGGGTATAAATAGCGCTTGCTGGGGTTGATGTTAAAGGGTTCCTGGTCTGAAAGTGCTTTGATAGATAGGCAAGGTGGGGCCCACTTGTTTACCCAAGGGGTGCGGACACACCCGCACACCACGAAAATTTAGCGATGAGATGAGCCCTACAATACTCTCAACACACACCAAGCATGGCTAAGCGGTCGAGCAGATTCGTTGAGGAGCAGCGCAAGAAGAAGAAACAGCAGCAGGACTCGGAGCTGTCTGTGGGCCTCGCCAACAGGGTCGCTGGCAACTGGGAGGATGAGGAACAGGACTACGAGCTGAGGCCGCGGTCCATGAAGCAGGAGGTGAAGGACACAAACACCCTCCCCATCAAACGTGGTGCCAAAGTGGAGCTCGTAGCAAAGGCTGAAGAGGAAGAGGAGGATGAAGAGGAGGAGGAAGAGCAAGATGTGGAGGAGCAGCCAGAGCCCGAACAGGAGCCAGAGGCTGAAGTTGAGGAGGAGTCCGATGACGATATGTCTGAGGAGAAGGTGGCTCTCCTCAAAGAGGAAATCGCAGACCTGGTAGAGAAGCTCATGGAGGAGCCAGAAGAGCACATTGGAGCACTCCAGAGGCTTTTGAAAATGGCGCAGTCCAAAAACAGAAACACATCGAGACTCTCACTGCTGGCCATAGTGCCAGCTCTCAAGAGCATCATTCCATCGTACCCGATCCGTCCCCTCACAGAGACGGAGAAGAGAGAGAAGGTGTCTCGTGATGTGGCGAAGCTCAGAGCTTTTGAGCAGGGGCTCGTTCTTCACTACAGAAGCTACATCAACGTCCTGACAGAGCACTCGAAAAACATCAAGAACGACCCTGAGATGGCAATGCTAGCAATCAGGGCCACCTGTGAGCTTGCCTCATCATTCAAGCATTTCAACTACCGTCCGGATGTGCTGATTCTCGTGGTGCGTAGAGTGTGCCGTCCCTCTCCCAAGAACGATCCGGTGTTTGCACAGTGTATCAAGACGCTGGAGGAGCTCTTAAAGGAGGACGATATCGGTGAGATCTCATTTGACGTTGTGCGGCTTCTGACAAAGACGTTGCGGTCCCGCAAGTACCGCGTGGATGAGTCTGCAGTGAATGTTCTCTTGTCCCTGAGCATCCTCAGCGATTATGACCCACATGCCACAGAGGAGGAGAGAAGCGAAAAGAGGGCCAAGAAGGATAGAGTACACCTCTCAAAGAAGGAGAGAAAGGCGAGAAAGGAGCGCAAGGAGATTGAAGAGGAGTTGCGCAAGGCAGAGCTCAAGGTGTCTGAGGAGGAACGTGAGAGGTACCAGGCTGAGATCTTACGAATGACGCTTTCGCTCTACCTGGACATGTTGAAGGAGAAGCCAGAAAACCTCACGGCGTGTGTGCTGGAAGGTCTGGCAAGAATTGGCCACATGGCCAACTTTGACTTGCTTGGAGACTTTCTCGAAGTATTCCGTGAGATCATCTCCCAGACGCACCAGCCACACGAGGCGCTGCTGTCCTCAGCCACAGCGTTCGCGCTTGTGGCGCAGCACTCGCAGTACAAGGTGCCCGTGGACCTCTCCACTTTTGTGGACTCGCTGTATGGAGTGATCCCCGGTATTGCCGTAGATGCCGACATTGAGTTCTCACACAAGACTCTGCGATTGGCAGACCCGCTGGGCAATGAGAGAAAGCCCTCGGTCAATGTCTCGACCCGTATAGAGCTGCTGCTGAAGGGGCTGGAAAACATTTTCTTCAAGTCTAGAAATGGCACCAAGGAGAGAGCTCTGGCATTCTCCAAGAGAATCATGACAGGGTTGCTACAGACCCCTGAGAAGTCGTCGATCGCGCTGCTCAAATTCCTCGAGAAGCTCATGGCACGCTACGCAGAGATCTCAGGAACCTTTTCCACAGAGGACCGCGTCTCCAACGGGAAGTTCGTGATGGATGCTGACAAGCCGTCTCGCAGTAATGCCGAGCAGGCGACGATGTACGAGGCCCTGCTTCTGGAGAAGCACTACTGTCCCGCAGTGGCCAAGGGGGCCAGAGCACTCATGGCTCGTGCCAAGGAGGAATGAATCGTTAGGGTTGTGGCAATGTAGAATGCCGGTCCTGCCCTCTACAGCGAAGATCCGGATGTAGCCTGATGTCAGTATGAGCACATGATGGCAGGTGCGTGCTGCGAGTGTGTATGTGATGCCGTGGGCGGGATGCCATGTGGGCAGTAGTGGCCAACGCCTTGCCCTAGACTCCGCAACTCGCCGATCTGGTCCCACAGGGATCGGTAGCGTTACCGGTCGGCTAGTCTAGTCCAAACCCTGTAGGCTACAGCTTATCTGCAGTCGATCCCGCAGGCGCTATGCCTCGGGCAACGGACACGCGTCAAAGTGCATACAGAAGGGGTTAAACTGGGTATTAATTCCAACACGTTCTAACTTTGTTGGGAAGTCATTAGACGATGAAACGTGAGACACTGGGTATCAATATCGTACAGTGCAGTCCAATTGGCCGCTTAGACTGGTTTTTTTCTCCTGCGGTGCAGCTCCCCTAGCATAGTGTACCTGTGCATATGTTGTAAATCTTGCATGGGCTCAGGATGCACCGCTCCAAGATATATAAGCCGGCAATCTCGCAGTGGGTCTCCAATAGGCAAATGCTCTTCCTCCCAGTTCTGCTCTCCCTCGCCACCGCCCAGGTGGTGCCAATGTACGGCCAGTGTGGTGGCATCAACTACGATGGCCCAACAGAGTGTGCAGTTCCAGGAACGTGCTACTCGCAGAACCCATTCTACTACCAGTGTACCACTCTGGGACCTCAGCCTACAGACAAGGTGCCTATGTGGGGGCAGTGTGGTGGTATTGGATACACTGGGCTCACCGAGTGTGCCGTGCCGGGAACGTGCTACTCAGCTGGTCCTTACTACTACCAGTGTACCACATTCGCCGAGGCGCCTGCCCCAGTGGAGACATCCTCGTACTCCAACTACTCCCTCACATCGTCGACGCCATCCAACTGGTCCATCAGCGCCACCCCAACCATCCCAGAGACTCCAATCACTCCAGCGCCAACAGGTCCAAAAGTGCCAATGTGGGGCCAGTGCGGCGGATCCAACTACGCAGGCCCAACAGAGTGTGCGGAGCCTGCCACCTGCTACTCACAGAACCCGTACTACTACCAGTGTACCACTTTGCCACCGCTGCCTAGTGGCAAGGTGGAGATGTGGGGCCAGTGTGGTGGCTCCAACTACAACGGGCCAACCGAGTGCATTGAGCCGGCTACGTGCTACTCGCAGAACCCGTACTACTACCAGTGTACCACGCTGGCGCACGAGGAGTTCATCCAGTACAGAGAATAGATATACAGCCAGTAATGCACTCTTTCCGCTCCACTCGTGTAATTGACAGCGTGCCTGTAGCTGTTTCAGATCCCAGACACGGTACGGCCACCCGACGCGTAATCTTGCACAGTCTAAACATGGTTCAGGGGTGTGCCCCGGCAACTTCTGCTCGTGGCTCTGGCCTGTTGCTTAGCTCGTGGAAGCCTCTGCTGGTGGCAATTGGCCGGTCCTTGGGCCTGGGGAGCGCCTAGTGCCCTGTGCCACTGCTGATCTGATCGGCGGGCCGCAATAGTGCCGTGCCAGAGCCCCTAGTCTGCACCCGGCCTGTGCAAATCTTGTCTATGAGGCCATTTCCACTGGTGGCCGCCCTGCCAGAAGTTGTTGCTATACGAAGTGCGCAATCCACTTTACGTTAATGCCTTTTATCTACCATGCTCTATGTATCACTCGAAACGCAAAAAGCCCTCGTCCTCCAGACGCAGCAGCACCCTTCTGATGGCCTCCTCAGGCTCGCCTTCACCAGCCTCCAAGAGGTTGGCAGTGGCCACCTCGGCCTCGCCACGGTACACAACACCGGCGCCAGCAGCAGCCAGCTCAGCAGCCAGGGTCTTTGCACCAGGCTGCTC
Organism: Petasospora adriatica; assembly: GCA_030558135.1. Classification (NCBI taxonomy): domain Eukaryota; kingdom Fungi; phylum Ascomycota; class Saccharomycetes; order Phaffomycetales; family Wickerhamomycetaceae; genus Petasospora; species Petasospora adriatica. The sequence continues at coordinate 108,452 of JAJMRX010000009.1, read as the reverse complement.
AGAGTCCACCAGGGTGTAGTGTCTGCCTCCAAACTGGTTGAGAGTGGCCAGCAGAGCATCGGCCAGCACCGCCTCCTTGGCAGCAAGCACAAAGCCCTGCTTTGGTCTCGGTGGGTGTCTCTCACGGAGGATCTTGACAACCTCCGGGTAGGAGAACCAGGCTGGAATGGCCGAGCCGTCTCTGAGTCTTCTTCTGAGCTCGGTACCGGAGATGTTGGCAGTCTTGGTACCCTTCTCAACAGTGTCAATTGGGGCGTAGCGGTCCTCGTCCGGCAGGTAAGTCACCATCCGGAACTCCACAACGGTGATGCCCAGCTCGCCGGCAAACTTCTGGCAGAGCTCCTGAGCATCGTAAGGCCCGTAGAAGTCCTCGCCCTTGGAGTTGGAGCCTGGACCGGCGTGGTCACGGCCCACAATGAAGTGGGTCGCTCCGTAGTTCTTTCTGATGAGGGCGTGCCAGACCGCCTCGCGTGGACCTGCCATTCTCATCGCCAGCGGCAGCAGCGACAGCTCCGCAGTGCCTGGAGGGTACTTGTTGATGATCTCGCGGTAGACACGCACTCTGGTGTGGTGGTCAATGTCGCCTGGCTTGGTGAGACCCACCACTGGGTGGATCAGCACGTGGGCGTCGTGGTCTCTGGCAGCTCTCACAGTGAGCTCTCTGTGGGCTCTGTGCATTGGGTTACGGGTCTGGAAGGCCACGACACGGGACCATCCACGCTTCTCAAACTGTGCACGGAGTTCCGCCGGCGTTAACCGGTCAGCAGCGTAGTCGTAGTGCGCTGGCAGCTGGATCGCGTCGAGCTTACCGCCGAGGTAGTGCGAGCCCGTGCTCTCCTTCAGGTACTTGACGGCCGGGTGCTCCGGGTCGCCGCCGTAAACCTTTTGTGCCTCGAGCTCCTGGTCCGGGGCGTAAATGCTGGAAATGTTGAGCACCGCGAGGATCGAACCGTAGCCGTCGTGGAGCGCGATCCGCGAGCCCTCCGCGAATGCGTTCGCGACGCTCTCGGCAACGTCCAGCACGATGGGCATTGGCCACACGAGCCCGGAGGCGAGTCTCATCTCATTCACCACCGAGGTGTAGTCCTGCTCGGTGAGGAAGCCATCCAGTGGGGAGAAGCCACCATTGAGGATCATCTCGAGGTCGCACAGCTGGCGCGCGTTCAGCACAACGTGCGGGAGGCCGCGGGCCTCGCTCAGAAGCTCCGACCGCTTCGAGGCGTCACGTGCAACGAGGTCCTGGAGGGTTCCACCGTGTGGGAGGGGCATCTTGTCTTGATCTGGGTGGTGTTTGGAGGCTGCGGGATCCGCCCGCTTATATACGTGCGGTGGCGCCCTTGCACGTGGCGCGGCGCCACGGTGTGGCGCGGTGTGGCGGTGGGTGTCTGGGTGTTGGCTCGGCGCTGGGGCATGATGGACTGAGTGCTGGGTCCACTGGGGACGAGAGGGGAGCTGGATCATGGCTCAGTGGGTTGCTAATTGACTGGTTCAAAGGCTCGTAGACTTATCGGCTCACGATTTGGACTCATCGGATTTGGGGTTGGTTGCTTGGCAGTCCTCATGGTTGAAGGATCGTGGCTGACAGCCACAGCGCCCTGTGGGGAAAGCTTACCCAAACCGATCTGAGTTCCGAGTCGTGGCATTAGACGCTCTCTGGGCATGTCTTGTCATATCGAGTCCCGGCACCCGTGTCAAGCCCGGTCTCGGCATGCCTAGGAACGAGGGAGCCTGTATGACCAATGGACCAGCTAAGCGTATGGTATGCTCCATTAACTCACTCAACCTATCCCCAGTGTAACTTTTTTTTCTCGAAAATGGTTTCGTGGTCTAGTCGGTTATGGCATCTGCTTAACACGCAGAACGTCCCCAGTTCGATCCTGGGCGAAATCATATTTTTTTTTACAAACTCCAAGGGTTCATTTCTTCAATTTACACACCACCATCGCTACAATCATCCATGCAGCCTCTCCAATCAGCACAATCAGCTTGGAGAGCGGGTTGCCGTCAAGCAGCATCGTGGCGTAGTTCTCAGCAAAGACAACGTTGAACTTTTCAGGCAGCGATTTGAACCCGTTGTCAAAGAGAGCCGTTTCCCAGAAGGCGTACGACACGAGGGCCACGTACTGGTTGAAGAAGACGGCGATGGAGACTTTATAGACGGTCTGAGGGATCCTGCCCAAGTACGTCTTCTTCTCTCGAGACGTCTCACCGAGTGTGGGCTCCGGCTCTGTAGTTGCTCTTCTCAGCATAAGACTCCATAGCAGAAGCTCCAGCGGTACTCCTAGCACGATATTCTTCACAAGAGAAAGCACAATGAGTAGAGGCGTAACGCCCGAGGTCATTTGCATCAGCACCACGTACAAATAGGCATTCGCAGCCTTGCGTACGAGCTCCACCAAGGAATTCCCCCACTGGTAGTGGACTGCCTTCAGCAGGTAGTAGCCACAAGTCCATGACAGCAGCTTCCGCATTGGCGAGTGGGTCACGACTCTGTATATAAGCCCCATGGCCAGGCACATTACCGCAAACCACATGCGGTACTGTGCGATGCCCATAGCACCTTCGGAGAACTCCACGTCGATGTTACCACTCCCCGTGTAGTAGAGACACCACACACCCGAGTCCTTGATCCTCATGGCCTGCGAGCTCTCCAAGTGCACGTTCATGATTTCGCTTTCGAGCTCCGTCGTGGCCTCCACCACAAAGTGGTTCGGGAACCGGCACTGCTCGCTCTCCCGCATCTCTCGTGTACATATCGTGAACTGCTTATCGCTCCCCGGGATCGTGTGGTTCTGTAATGGCAGCCATGCACCGTACTGCGTTAGTGGTAGCCACTCCATCGGTATTGACGTTGTGAGGGTCTCGCGGAGGTGGAAAAAAAAGACAGTGTGCGGCGTCTTTGGCGTCGTCTGGAACCTGGCGACGGTGCCTCTGGGCAGGGCATAGCACTGGTGCGATATGGCCAATGCCACAGAGGCACAGTACAGTAGCACGAGCTTCATCTCTATGGGTTGTTGTCGTGTGAGCGCGTCGCGACTCTGGGGCGATGTACGATATCGGCCGGTTTCGGCCGAGCTTTTCGCGAAAGGGTTCGCGGGGATGGCCGGATCGGGAAGTATCTCCGAGCTATATATCTGCACTCCCTTATCGTCTCTCCATCCGCATGCTGCCTCAGGAGGAAATCGGCTACGTCAAGGAGCTCGTTGAGGGCTGGAGCGAGGAGCTTTTCCAGCTTCAGCACCAGGTCTGGGAGAACCCGGAGCTCGGGTTCCACGAGTTCTTTGCCTTCAAGCTCGTGACGGACTACCTTGCCAAGCAGCCAGGCTGGAAGGTCCACAAGGGAGTCTACGGCCTCGCCACCGCCTACACCGCCGAGTTCCACCACAAAGCCTCCGAGGACTCGCCCGTTATCTCCTTTAACGCCGAGTACGATGCGCTGCCCGGGATTGGCCATGGGTGCGGACATAATCTGATCCTGGCCTCCTCTCTAGCTGGAGCCCTTGCCACAGCAAAGGCACTAGTGCGCTTTAACATTCCAGGCACTGTGAAGCTGTTTGGCACCCCGGCAGAGGAGTCCGGCGGCGGCAAGGTCTACTTTGTGGATGGCGGAGCCTACGACGATGTAGACGTTAACATCATTGGCCACAGCGGCGACATCTCAACCAACTCCATGACCTACACCACGGCGATCCAGATGTACACGGTCCAGTACCTGGGCCAGGAGGCCCACGCTGCTGCTGCTCCTTGGGACGGTATCAATGCCCTGGATGCGCTGGTGACGATGTACAACGCGATTGCGGTTTTGCGCCAGCAGCTCATGAAGGACGACGTTGTCCACCTCAACATCACAGACGGTGGCAAGGCGTGTAACATCATCTCCGGGTCTGCCGCTTGTAATCTCGGGATGCGGGCCCCGACTCTGGGCCGGCTGAAAGAGGTTGAGAAGAAGGTGTTCAACTGTGTCAAGGCCGGAGCATTGGCTACGGGATGCCGCTACAAAGTGGACAAGACGCTGGAGTACTGGAACCACTTGCCCAACGAGCCACTGGGAGAGCTCTATGCCCACTACATGAACTCTGTCTACGACGAGGGCGTGCCGGAGATGGCCGAGGCCAAGGCCCGCGGAGCCATTGGAGCATCCTCAGACCAGGGCCAGGTGTCCTGGACTGTGCCGTCGCTATCGCCAATGTTCCACATCAACAGCCCCTTCTCAGGCCACAGTAAGCAATTCGCAGAGGTTGCCGGCACCAGAGAGAGCCACGAGATCTGTCTCAAGACGGGTGTGACGTTTGCGCTAATGGCTTTGGAGCTATTCCAGGACAGGGAGCTTCTTCTCAAGGTGAAGGAGGCCTTTGACAAGGACCTCGCAGAGGCCAAGCGGGGGCTGCCTGAGGAGCCGGAGCTCAAACTGGCTAGCGGAATTAGTGGCGATCTCGTCATGAGGGACGCTGGCTCCGGCTGGTGCGAGGTGCACAGAATTTAGCGGGATGATTGAATTTGATACTGGGACTAGCGAATAAATACATTAGAAAGCCACTAGACAAGCACTGGACTTGGCACAATACTGGCGCTACAGATTCACAATGCAAACTTCATTACTCAACGCTGGGTCACCGCACGCAGTGGCGAGCTCAGCGTATCGACGGGTCGCCAGTGTGCCTCCCGTACCAGCTCCACCACTGTTTCCAGCCGGCCACGTGACAGCTCGTTGTGGCGAGCCACTTTGGGCTCCCAGCTCGCCAGCCCGAGAGTGTTGATCTCCTTGAGACAGGCACACCACGTGTTGGAGAGCTGCTCGTAAGCCAGATCCCTAAAGTAGTTGTTGGAAGGCTTCTCAAAGTGCGGTAGCCTGTGTAAAAGTCCCGTGGCCTGGTCCAGGAACTCCAGCGACACTGGCGCACTCTCCACTGGCGGTAAAAATCCCAGAGTGTAGTCGCTGAGTGCCGAGAGGAAGTCCTCGATAAACGGCTTCACACGGATGTAGGCGTACTCGGATGATGACTCCACCTTGTAAGGGATGGCCTCCTCTATGGCTCGCACTTTGGCAGAGAGTACTGAGATGGCAGACTCCACTGAGGCTTTCGGACACAGCCGGAAAACGTCATGAGCAATGTTGGGATGGAGGTTACACAAACGCCCCACCAGCAGCTCCAGCTCCTGTTTTGTGAGCACTTCTAGCAGCCGCTGGGCCGGTAGCGGCTGGCCCACTATTCTGGCAATGTGGGACCGTTTTCTGGCTTTGGGTCTGATTCTTCTCGGCGAGTCAACACTGGCTCCACTGGACGAAGTGGTGGGCGGTTCGCTCGTCTCGTCGTGCCGTCTCTTGCGGTCGCCAATAGGAGCCTCCTGTACCACGGCAGGCCCCTCGGGACTCAGCCCCCAGGTGAATGATAGCGACATAGTGGCGAGAGAGATAAGTGTGCTGATGAAAATGCCCTGTGCCTGTGGTGTGAGGATGTGGCGCATATGCTTATGTAATCATGATTATGTAAGCACGATTAGGTAACATAGTGCTTGCATTGTGCTCTTAGGCCCCTTTTAAAAACTCGCTTGTGCAATTGTTTCTCCGTATGTTTAGTGGCACCTGTCTCTGCATAGCTGCCAATTGGGCTCGTGGCGGCTCGCACTGATCGCCAGCAGATCAGAGGCCTTTGATGCCCGTCACTATATAACGATGCCACTGCCCTAGTTTAGCAGCCAATGCTGGCCCTCTTTGTGTTCTTTGCCTGTGCTCTGGCTCAGAGCAATGTCTCTTTAAGGACTTATATCGTTGATGCTGGTGTCCGCACCGAGATGTTCTTATACTCCGTGCACGAAGGTGCAGGTATTAACTACATGTTTGCAGGAGACACACCCGAGTACCTCCTCTACTCAGATGGCTTGGTGTACTCTCCAAGAGACGGATTCAACCTCACACTGTCTCCCGTGAGTGAGGGCGGGTTCCCGCAGTTGCAATTGAGTGTTGAAGAGCCCACAGCCAAGTGGTGGGTTGGTCAGGAGAACTTGTTAGGCGGGTGGAGAGATATGCAGTACGTGCAGTTCTATGCTGGACAAAACACCAGCGACCCGTACGGATTCTCGTCCGAAGCCTATGCTCTGGGTGCAAGTGACGGTCTGGATGGATTGGACATTGCTGGGGTGGAAAATATGCAGAGTGTCCCCGTGTATATGGATGTCCACCCAATGGTGTGAAGTGGTGGAGTGCTGAATCAAGGTGTAGAGTTTGTAGCGACCCCGAAATGGCTATATCCTGATTTGGGAGTGCACCCCACATTTCGGGTATATATAGCTGTGGATTCTTATCCATGGAGAGACATGTTTGCGCTCCTCTATATCGTTTCCCTAGTGAAGGCCGTCTCGGTCACCTTCAGCACCGTTGTTGGGTGCACTGAGTACCAGCTTGCTGCTATCCACGGTGGCGCAGGCTTTGACGTTGTACTCTTGGGGGAAACTCCACAGGCGTTTGAGTACGACCCAACGGCTGGAACCATCAAGTACGGCGACTGGTATCTCTCCACCGAGGACTCTCCTGGCAGCTACCCATTCCTCGAAGTCACAGCCTGGAACAGTCAGGCTGTGTGGACTATCTTCAACGGGATCCTGTCTGGAACACAGGGAGGCTCCCCTGTGAGTTTCTATGCGGCTCAGCACGTTTCTGACTCGTATGGCTACTCTGATTCGTCATACCTCGTGGGCGCAGGCACCAGGGCCTTCCCGGAGTACGGAGCCACTAGTGCTGTCAACGTTAGTGACGTCACTATCCGGGCCAACTATATCGAGTGCTGAGGAAGCCCGAAATCTATTTTTGACAATACATTTTATGACTGGTGGTTAGTAAAAGTCCGACTGTTGTTTTAGTAACGCGCTAAAAATGGCTCGCTGCAGACGTTGACATTACGAGCATCGAATCTCCAATCACGGCTTGGCTTGCAGAGCACGCGCCGATTATCTCCACACTAGTGGACAGGCTATAATTAGTTTGTAAGCTATAATTGGGAAAGCGGGATATGTGGAGAGTCAGAAACTGGAAAATTGGGAAGCTGGGCCAGTGGGACGGTGGCAGTCTATATAAGGGGACGTGATCTCCTGTTGATCTGGGCATCATCATGTTCCCACTCTTCTACTTCGCCTCCCTTGTCAGCGCCATCCCAGTCACCTTCAGCACCGTTGTCGGTTGTACCGAGTACCAGCTCTCCTCCATCCACAGCGGAGCCGGTATCGAGATTATGCTCCTGGGCCACACTCCTTATGCCTACGACTACAACGCCACCGCAGGCACCATCACCAAAAGCGTCACCGTCAGTGGCGGTGAGACGGAGGAGATGTTCTTCTCTGTGACTGAGTACAACGACTTCTACCCGGGGCTCGAGGTGGCCTTTGGAGACATGGGCTCCAACTGGACGATTCTCAACGGCATCCTATACGGTACATCTGAGGACGATCCAGTCACCTTCTGGGCAGCCAAGAACACCTCCGACCCGTACCGGTACTCCGAGTCCTCCTTTGTGCTGGGAGCTGGCACCAGGGACTTTGCCGAGTACAACGCCACGGTCGTCGACCTCACTGAGGTTATAGTGCGTGCCAACGTTCTCGACTGCGAGCCGGAGTGGTTCTAGGGGAGACCACCCATTAATTTAGAAGCTAATATCATCTTAATGCCTTGTCAGATGGTTGTAGTGTTTGTTTATCTCAGCTCCCCGCACGTGACGTTCTGTGCTGCGCGTACCGTTCGCGTTCTCCGCGAATCAGAGCGCGCGAAATCCGCGCCCGCCCCGCGCCACCCTTCCCGCGAATATATAAAGGGGCCCGGATCGCGAAACTTTTCTCACCTATTTCCACTTCAGGACCGATCGCGACGTACGTACAACTCGATCTTAGATAAGATCGGTACCGCTTTGTGTATAGTTTGGTACCCGATAACACCTCGAGCACACTAACTCCAGATGGCTGGACAGACGGGAAACAATGTGTGCCGCCGGTGCAAGAAGAAGCGTCCTGTGGATGAGCCAATGGAGACGGCCCGCTACAGAACGTGCAAACCGTGCCGTGAGATTGAGCGCAAGTTGAAGCGGATGAAGAAGGCACAGCTCACGGGTCAGCCTATGCTCGAGGACGATCCAAAGAAGAACCACGAGATTGAGCAGAATGTTATCCAGATGGCTCGTCACCTGACGAGTTCTATGCCTCAGAGCGAAGTGCAACACTTTGCGGAGGCTGTTAGTGCTGCCAACGTGGACATGTCTCTGCAACAGCAGCACATTCAGGCTGCCTTTAGCGCTATGGACAACATGGCGATGGGACCTCCACAGATTCACCAGTACGACCAGTCACGTGACGCTGTCAGCGCACAGCAGCCTCTGATGCCGTTGCAATCTTCGCTGGATGCGCAGAAGGAGATTCCTATCGATGAGTCTCTGTTGAAGCAGGACGAGGATAAGCCGAGTTTAAAGAAATCCCCCATTTTGAAGTCAGAGGCTAGCCCAGCTGTGACAGGCGAGCAAACTGACTATAAACTAATGCAGCAGCACAATAATACAAACAGCGAGTATGACAGTAACTATAACCATAAAGAGCAAGAGGAGATGGAGCAGTTAGAGAGTGAGCTTAAGTTGGTTAAGATGGACAAGTGCCTTTACTGCGGTGCTGAACGCAGCATTGATGACAATGGCCGGTACAACTTGTGTGGTAAGTGTGTCAACAACCCTTTGGAGAAGTCAAACGTTTACAACGATTTTGAGGAGTATCTCTCCCGCATCGAGACGGGGCTCAAGGAGGATCTTCACAATGTGATATTCATCACCAAGCTGTGTGAAGACATCCCCGTGTTTGAGCTGGGAGATGAGAATGGGCTGGGGAACAATCTCGCGGATGTCGTGATGGCACTCAACGAGAGATACATCTTCCGGATCATGGAGCGGTGCGGATTCCGGTTCTCCAAATCGTCCTCCAACTTCTCTGTGAAGCCCTTCCCAAAGTCCATCAAGCTCCTCTACAAGTGCAAGCAGGATGTCAAGACGATACAGAAACAGCAGGGTGAGGGGAACACCGCCTACAAGAGCATCAAGACCGAGGAGTGCCAGTCCAACTTTTACGTCAGCTATGACGTTTTGGGCAGGGGGCTCAGCATCAAGTACAACCACAAGACACACGTGCCATACCTGCAACGACTCTACACGGAGGGCGTGATTGAAAAGGTTAGGAGCCTTGCGCAAAAGAACATGGAGGTGCGCGAGGCGTTCCAGGTGTGGCGTGAGATGGTGGAGGGTGAGCAGGACCAGCAGCTCAAGGGCGAGATGGGTTCTGTTAAGGAGGTTGTCTTTTGCAAGGATTTCGGCCCGCTGTTTAAAAACTTTGTCTTTTAGCTTAATGCCGATGTAGGCCCGGTAACGGGGCACGCCAGCGCACCCGCACACCACGCGCCCGCTCGGTGGTGTTTCCCGATTGGGAACCTTGTCCGAGCCCCGCGGCTAAAATTTCTACCGGCGCCATCAGCTATCACACCAGTGATTGAGCAGTCCCCATGGACCGGTACACCAACAAGCTCCACCCGGACTTTGTGCCCGGTACGACCCATATCTACTCCTCTCACAGCCTGGAGAACTCGATCCACAACAAGCTCAAGAAGGATGGAGACGTGATACTCATTCCGCAGCCTTCGGACTCGCCCAATGACCCTCTCAACTGGTCCCGCAGCCGCAAGCTCTCGCACTTTGCCGTGATGGCCTTCGTCACAGCCTTCACAGCAGCCACCTCGAACGATGCTGGGTCCACACAGGACTCCTTGAACGAGATGTACGGCATTTCCTACGATGCGATGAACACAGGCGCAGGGGTACTTTTCCTTGGCATCGGTTACGGGACTCTTTTCCTCGCTCCCTTCTCATATCTCTACGGGCGTAAGATCCCCTACCTGATATCGATAGGGCTCGGACTTGTTGGGGCGATATGGTTTGGCTTCTCCAAGAGAACCTCGGACACAATATGGTCGCAGCTCTTTGTGGGCATCTCAGAGTCGTGTGCCGAGGCTGCGGTACAGCTTTCGCTCACTGACATCTACTACCAGCACCAGCTGGGATCTGTGCTGACTGTGTACATTTTGGCAACGTCTGTGGGGACGTATCTCTCCCCTCTCATCGGCAACTTCATGTCCAACAGTGTAAGCTTCCGTTGGGTAGGCTGGGCTGGAGCCATCATTTCTGGAGCTTTGATGGTGGTGCTCGTGTTTTTCACTGAGGAGACCTCCTTTGAGCGTAACCGTTACATCACGCCGTTGAGTGTGAGGGCAGCCACTGGCGATAACACCACAACGTTAGTGGGGTCTGAGGAGTCGGAGAAGAAGCAGGCGGTGACGGAGAAGGAGCTGGGTAGTGACATACCACTCATCGATGGCTCTGTAGAGCCGCCACATTCGTACTGGCGCCGTGTCTCGTGTCTGACACCAGCATCCAACTTGCGTGGCTGGGGCTTCAAGCAGTACTGGCAGCTGATTCTGCTCAATCTCAAGATGTTCACCTTCCCTGGAATCATCCTCTCGGGGCTCTTCTGGGGAATGCAGAATGCGTTTTTGTCCTTCTACCTCACCACTGAGGACACCTTCTTCTACGATCCTCCTTACAACTACTCCAATGTCGGAGTGGCTCTGATGAACATCCCCTGTCTCATAGGCTCTGTGATTGGCTGTGTGTACGCTGGTACGCTCTCTGACTACTTCACTCTGTGGATGGCACGCCGCAATAAAGGTGTTGTGGAGGCCGAGTTCAGACTCTACTTTGCCCTGCTAACTGCAATCTGTGGCTCCGTGGGCCTCTTGATGTTTGGAATTGGCGCTGCAAGAAACCTCAACAAGTGGGTAATGCTCTGTGGGCTGGGCTTTATTGGGTTTGCGTACGGCTCCGGAGGAGACATTGCGCTGTCGTACTCGATGGAGGGCTCGGAGCTTGTGCTGGAGTCGATGGTCTGCGTAGCGGTGATCAACAACACCATCAGTTGTATCTTCACCTTCACCTGCTCTCTGTGGCTTGAGGCAAGCGGTACAGAGAACGTTTACATCGCGCTGGCAGTGATCAACCTGGGCGTGATGATGCTTGCGATCCCATTCATCATTTGGGGCAAGAGAGCCCGCATGTGGACCAAGGGCTCGTACCTGGAGTTTCTCGCTTTTAGAGACGGCATTTAATTTAGAATTGGCATGCAGCTGTAGTCGCGCCACAAAGCTTCCCGATTGGGACACCAATGGCGCTTGTGTAACACCGGCTCGGATCTCGCTTAAACTTCGCTTAGCTGTTTCTGGAGGCCGTTGGATCTCCATGGATTACACCTCAGCTTAAACTATGTATGGCTCCCTGGTTCCCTGGGATATAAGCTTATGGCCTGGTGACCCAGAGCAATGGCTTGTGCCAGGCTCAGGACTATCGCATACCTCCCAGCCTCGCTGGAAACTTGAAACAGCCTCGGTGATGCCTCTTTTTCCAGTAATAGGGTGCATGATCTGGTGCACAACAATTACTTTTTTGGGGATCCTTTCAACAGTTATGAAACCGGCGTAGACAAGCACACGGCCTATAAATACCATACCCGTTTCATACTTGTTTGGTATGCTTCTCCTACTCTTTGCTGGCCTCGCAGCCGCCTCTTTCACGTCTCTCGCTATTACTTCGCAGGATGGTTCCAACGCTCCCTTCAGTCCTTGGAACGTTGTTCTCAACTACACTGCGGAAACCACCATGTTCTTCTCCATCAAGATGCCCAACGTTTACCGGATCAAGTTCGACAACGACAACGAAGACCTCATTGTCGAATATGGTGGATTGCCTGCCCTCCGTTGTATTGCAGTTCAGGGCTCCTACGTCCTGGACCACTCGGAACTCACATGCCAGAGGATGACGGGGGAGCCACTCTCCGGACAGATCAGCTTCAACGTGTACTTTGGAACTGGTGGTAGCAACTACTCTGTGGAGATGGCAGAGGCCACCATGAGATCTGGTCCTTACACTGTGGACTGGGATGGTCTCACTGCAGAGATAACGCTGGCCGGTGTGGAGTACACTGACGATCTTTACGTCTCTGCCCACACCACGGGCTATGGCTCAATTGAGAACTACATCTTGTTCCCAGCTTGTTCCAACGGAGATGTTCATATAGACTTTGCCTCCACTGTGGATGGCCAGGGTGGCATCTCATGCGATTTGCTTCAGATTTTCACCTCCAACGAGTTCAATGACTTCCTCTACCCACTTTCAGCTTCCCAGGATGGCGTTGCTTACTCCTGTGATAATAACTCTGTCGATATATCCTTCTTTGATCTTCCAGAGGGCCACCGCCTCTGGGTGACGTCGTTCCAGTATTCTAACAGCTTGAGCGTCGTCTTGGACAACCACATCACCTATGATTTGTTCTGTGGGGACTCGGAGAGTTCAACTGCCATTGAGGAGTTTGTGACGGTAATGAATCGCAATGCCAGTGGCATAGCAAGACCTTTGGATTTGGCCACCTCCTTTTACGACGGCTGTAGCACATCCCTCACTACCTTTCATGGTTTTTACACAAACACACTCACGGTGTTTGTACCAACGGGAGAGTGCACAACCGTCACCACAACGACAGTGGAGTGGACCGGAAGCTACACAACCACAACCACAGAGTCCACTGTGGGAGAAACCATTACAGTGGATGTTGCTGTTCCAGGAACAACAACGCTGCTCCCAGCCTTTACAGAGGTTACCATAAGCGGATGTTCCTCTTCCTTTGTCTCCTCGGTCCCTATCTCTTCTGTCTCTCCTGTCTCTTCTGTCTCTCCTGTCTCTTCTGTCTCGACTTCATCCTCACTAGTGGCCTCCTCCACTCCTTCCACTCCCTCAACGTTCTCCTCTGCTGTCTACACTTCGTCTACATTCTTGACTCCCTACTCCGTGCCAGCCCCCTCGTCCATACCTTCCTCTTCCATCTTGTCTCCATCCATTTCTTCCGTCCCCGCCTCTTCCATTTCCTTTTCTTCCACCTTTACGCCTTCTATTGTCACCTCTTCCGCTCCCTTAGCAGCTTCACTATCCGAAAGCACATCCGCTGTCTCCTACTTCACCTCTTCTGAGCTCTCTCCTGTCTTCTCCTCTACTGTTTCACGATACGGGTCTTTCAACACCTCTGTGACTACATCTTTTGCTCCAATCACACCATCAACTGTCTCGTCTACTCCACTCAGCTCTTCCACCCAAGTAGCTATCAAGTCCACTCCTGAGCTTTCTACTCTGCCAGCTGAGCCATCTACAACTCTTCTCTCTGTGATTGTATCTCCATCTACCACTGAGACACCAGAGCCATTCACTTCCATCTCGCCTCAGGAACCAGTCACAGCCATTCCGCCAGACTCAACTTCAACCTCTACAGTGGAGCTCGTCTCCACGCTGTCAGGCATCGCCACATACGAAGGCGGAGTTGCAGCCTTGAGAGCTCACCTTCTTCTCTTGATCTTTTTACTCTAGAAATAAATCTATGCTTTTCTATAATCCGGCTAAATTCCCTTGATGCGCTCACACCCGTGCACCACCGGTGCAGCCATCTTTTCCGCGATGAGATGAGCTTACACACCATGCTGAGACGCCCCTACACCCTCCGGCTCGTGAGGCATGTGTCCTTCTCACAGCGGCTCGCCACCTTGAAAGAGGCTCCGAGCTTTGAAGAGGCCAAGGCGCTTGTCGCTCACAAGGAGACTCCTCAGCACACTGAGTCGCTAGGCGAGGTGTTCAAGCTACTGGAGCCTCATACCACGGCCTCACAGCAGGCTGAGCTTCACAACGCTGTACTACAGAGTCTTCTTCAATACGACTCGAGCCTTGTTACGCACTTTCGGGCTCTTTCAAAGCTGGGCTTCTCTGCAAACGCTGGCGCCATCAACGAGGTGATCAAGGCCAACAAAGGCCGTGTGGACTCATCGTGGGAGATCTTCGAGAAGTGGGCCAAGAGCTACAACGGAGATATCCAGCCAGTGCTTCAGAGTGTCCTCCACAAGGTTGTTTACGGCGATCCGAGCGAACAGGAGGAGGGCTTTACTCCTACAAAGGATTCACTCACCAAGGCTGTGTGGCTGATGAAAAACATGGAGAGGGTAGAGGATGATGTCAGAGTGCACGTGCTGACTGAAGCCTTGGAGAGGGACGAGCTGGGGCTTGTGGCAACTCTAGGAGTTACACTGAAGGAGATGGAGAATCTCCCGCAGCAGCATCTCGCCTTTTTGTGGAGTATCTGTGACAAGAATGTGGAAGACCTCAGCGATGGCCAGGTGGAAATGCTCGAGAGGCTTATTCTTCTTAATACTGTCAAGGCTGAATGGAACTCTGCCCTGTGGGACGAACTGAATGCCAGGGTGCCATCGCTGAGTACAGAGATGGCACAGCCTATTGAGCCAGACTCTGTTGAAGATATTCAGAGAGCCCTTGCGCAGCTCGTCTCCTCGCCGTCTAAACGGTTCCTGGGAGTGAGAATTAACCTCCTCAAGGCCCTGGGACTTGCAAACTACCAGCAGGCCTCGCGGCTATACTCGGAGCTCATTGTGGATGACAAGCTCTATGTAGATGAGTACATGGAGACGATGGCCATCGTTTCGTGCTACAACGCCGCCAAGGAAAAGAGTAAGGTGCTTTTGCAGATGGCGGAGTCTCTCACTACTCAGCACACTATCAGAACCCTGCGGGCTCGGATCCTGGCTAGCAGTGTCTTCAGCACTGACGATTCTCTCGACATTTACAACGATTGGGTTTCGAAGCTTCCAAAGGAGTCAGCAGCGCTCCTCACGGAGTCTCTGATTCTGGCTCTTCTTTCCCAGGGCGAGAGAGAGTTTGCCTTTGTTGTGAGAGACGGTGCAGTGGATCACGGGATTCTACAGGAGGATGGTCTTGCGAAAGTGAAGGTACTGCTGAGACGGTACGGCGAGCTGCTTGGTGAGGTGGAGACTGGGGAAAGCGGTGTGATGGAAGCGTGGCTACTGGAGGGACTGGCGCAGATATAGTAAATAGAAATTGCATAGTGCTAGGAGTAGTTTCAGTGGAGCAAGAGGGATGCTCATACCTCTACAGTTGGAGAGGCTAGACAATGTCCTGCCCCGACCGATGTGCGCGAATCAAACGGCTCTATTGCTATCAGGATAAGCAGATCGGCTCTGTGTATCAGCTCTGTATATCAGCTCGTTATTTCAGCTTGCAACTCGTCACTTTAGCAGTGCCTCAACTGGCAAGTGTCCCAATTTTTCAGTACCCTTTGAGCCCAGGCCCCTCTTATTGTCTGGATCAAATATTCTGGAGAAAGCGCGACTAGACCTCACCATGTCCATCACTTACAAGCAAGTTGGCTTCCACTACGGCGGGCCCCTCGAGCTCCTGGAGTCCACTGTGGAGAAGTCTGTCAAGCCTACTGAGCTGCTCATCGAAGTCAAGGCGGCTGCGCTGAACCCAGTCGACCTTCTTCTCTATAATGCTCACAAGGTGTTTATGTTCTTCTCACGGGGAACCGGAGGCTTCGGCAAGGACTTTGCCGGAGTCGTGGTGGCCAAGGGAGCTGAAGTGACCAAGTTTGAGGTGGGCGACCAGGTTTCCGGCATCTTTGAGGACTCTTTTACCTCTTCTGGAGCGGTCTCGGAGTACCTCGTTATCGACACTGCCAAGAACCCAAACGTGGGTGTCATTCCCAACGGGATGCCCTGGGAGGAGGCTGCGGCCTTCCCACTCACTTTCGGCACGGCCTTCACTGCCATCAACCGGTTCAAGAAGCCTGCTGAGTGCCAGAGCGTGCTGGTGATTGGAGGAGCCACAGTTGTGGGTGCCTTCTGCCTCCAGCTTCTCAAGAAGGTTCACAAGGTGGCCACCGTAGTGTCTGTGAGCTCCAGCAGCTCTTTGGAGCGTGTTAAGCGGTACGGAGCTGACGTTGTGGTGGACTACACCAAGGGAAGCGTCAAGGAGCAGGTGCTCCAGTTCGTGGGCCAGACTGAAAAGTTTGACCTCATTGTGGACTGTGTGGGCAACAACGACTTCTTTGGTGTGATGGACCAGGTGCTGAAGCCTCAGAGTGAGAACTCGGGCTATGTCACGATCCAGGGCTCCAGCGTAGGTAACTACACAGGTAGCATGTTCCAGTACCTGTCGTGGCAAAACATGAAGCTGCTCTTTGGCAGAAAGTCGTGGAACTTTGCTTGGGTCTACTTCTTGCCAGGATGGTACGAGTACTTTAAGGGTCTCTACGAGGAGGGTCTGATGGAGGTTCCAATCGACTCTGTGCACACCCTCGACAAGTACGAGGATGCCATCGCCAATCTTGTGGACCACACTGCCCAAGGCAAGGTGGTGGTGAAGTGCTAGGCGGTTGCCACTTGTTTTACTCATTATTCAACTGCTTTATTCAATTGTTTTCTCAATGACTCTATTTAACTGCTCTCCTCAATTGCTTTACTCAATTGCTTATTCAATTGCTTACTCTATCGTTGATCAAAGTGCCACCTGTATTTTCTAATGCCTCTATTGCTCTAGCACATCCTCAATCTCCTTAAGCATCTTGAGCCCCGGCACAAACTCCGACCAGTGGTCCTCGCCATCCACTCCCTCCATACCGCCGTTGAATCTGGCATCCAGGTAGGCGTGGTAGTCCTCGGATCCACCTTCCTCCCGGAAAACAGACCACGACGCCTTGAAGGCACCTCCCAGGGCACAGGCATTAGGATTGTCAAAGCGCAAGTTGGTCTCAGCTCCCAGCACTTCTGCAAATTTGCGGACGATGCTACTGTTCTTGGAGGCTCCACCCACAAAGACAGCCTTGTGCGGTCTCTGCGAAAAGGCCAGTGCCGGGATAGTCTTTTCGTCAAACTCCAAGTCCTCATTCGGTGGAATGACTTCTCCCTGGACGGAAAGCATAGGCGAGGCCCTGGCCCGGCACGACAGAGCCTGGGAGTGCACAATGGCTGGAACGTCGATCTCGGCATCCCACGACTCCACAATCTTGAGCTTTCCATTTTCCAGCTTGGCTCTCACCGTCTGGGCCTTCCTGTTTGGCACAATCTCACCGAGTGGGAAATAGACGCCGAGGCGGGAGTCGAACCCGGAGCTCTGGTCCAGAATATCGTCAAAGAGGCTCCAGTCACCCTTGGCCAGGTTGTGCTTCTCGTTCAGCACATCACGAACCTTCTCACGGGCCAAGGAGCCATTGCAGTAGCAGATCATGCCCATGTAGGCGTCAGGGATGGTTGGATGGATAAAGAGATGGTAGTTGGATGAGGGCGCATACGTCTTGGTAACCAGCAGAACAGTGGTGGATGTCCCCAAGGATATGAGCAACTCATCCTGGTTCAGAGGAAGTGACAGGATCGTCGCAAGGTTGTCGCCCGTGAAGGAGAAGATCTTACACTGTGGCGAGAAGCCAAATCTCTGCTGCAAGTACTTGGAGACTGGCCCGATGCTCCTGTAGCCAATTGGTGAGACTGATCCGAGCTTCTTCTTGAGTGCCTCAACGTCACCTGCACACGTTTCCAGAAGCTCTTCGTTCCACACCTTCTTTTCAATGTCGTACAAATTCATTCCACAGGCATCGGCCTCCTCAATGTCAGCCACCTTCCCGACAAACAGCGACGCAATGAAGGAGGACACAAGGGCTATTCTGTCAGTATTGGCATAGTCCTGTGGCCTCTCCTTGGCGATCTTCATGATCTGAGTCCCTGTGAAGCGGTAGTGGGCTCTTGAGCCAGTGATCTGTGCCAGCTTCTCCTTGCCTCCAACGCTCTCCTCGAAGGCCTTGCACTCAGCGCCAGTGGAGTGGTCCTGCCAATTGGGTGCTGTCTGGATGGCAAAGCACGACTCATCTAGAATCTCTTTGAAAGTCTTGGAGCTATCTGCTGTCTCAATGGCTTTGTGGAAAGGTTTGGCAATGTAGACGGAGCCGTGTTGCTGGCAAGACCCAGAGACGCCCTTGACGCTGCCAAAGTCGAAGCCATCATCCTTCATTCTCTGGAGCACAATCTCCAAAGCCTCCAGCCACATTGCCACAGGAGCCACCACCGATCCGGTCTCAGCATTGGTGTAGACGCCCTTTGTGGTTTTGTACGCTGGGAGCTCGCTCTCAAACTCGAGCGAGTAGTTGCCAGTCACCTGTAGGTCCTCATCAGTGACGAGGATCTTCAGCTGCTGTGTAGATAGGTCTAGTCCCAGAAACGACATGCCGATGACGATTGGATCTCAATCACAATATATAGACAGCAAGCGTTGCGAGAATCTCCGCGATGCGGTACGGGCACGGCATTGTTATCAGGAGATCAGGACTAAACCTTGAGGGGACCCTTCTCTAGGGCTCTCAAGGTAGGAGGATCACCCCATTCTGGGCTGTATTTCTGGTGTCTTGGTGTACGAGCTTCAGTGGCGGCAAGAGCTTTGGAGGAGCGTGAGCTCTTGGGCTCTTAAGGCAATAGGTAAGAAGAGCCAGCACAGCTTGGCTGATTGATGGACTCTGTAAAGCTGGCGAAATGTGGAAGGCTGAAGGACATTGAGAAAATGGATATTCAAGTCAGGCCAGAGGCCTTGAGGAGGCTGGAGGCAAGTGAAGAGGCAAGTGAAGAGCCTGTGGAGAGCCTGTGGAGAGCCTGTGGAGAGCCTGTGGAGAGCCTGTGGAGAGCCTGTGGAGAGCCTGTGGAGAGCCTGTGGAGAGCCTGTGAAGCTTCAAGTCAAGCCAGAGGCTGTGAAAGTGCCAGAAAAGATTCAAAAATGGTTTCAGAGGCTCAAACTCAACCCGCAATTGTAGCGGTGTCAGTTCAATTATGGGCAAGGCCAACCTTTTTGTAGTTGATGTTAGATTACAGAGCGCGTTCCTAAAATCACCGATAGAGACATCGACCCCCCAATGCCAAAACTTACCAAGACGCTAGAGTTGAAGGACATCACCACTGGCTGCCTTCTAGCTTCAGAAGGGAGCCAGCCCCCAGTAAGCAGCCGGGAAGGTGTGAGGGCTTATATAGAGAGAGACCTCTATCGCACGCTTCAGGGGCTACTGGAGAAGGATATCAGCCACTTCCGAGTCCAGTTCCCGCTACGTTCCAAGGGCTTCAAGAAGCACAAGGTGTATACGATGGACTTGGCCACTTGGGACTTTGGCAAGCTCCTGATGTGAAGCGTCTCGGCCATCTTGGAGCTGACGAAGCTATCGAAGCTATCGAAGCTATTGAAGTGCTCAGAGAATGAAGTCGTCACAGATTGAAGTGATCAGAGCTTCCAGACAGGTCTCCCGAGATCTTCTGCACCTCTCGGGCTATCTCTTGAACCATTCCTTAATAGCCCTGCTGACACTCCAGGCCATGAGCTGGCTGCCTCTCATGGCCTCTACTCTGCTTAACCGTAACATGCATTCATTCCTAGCCCTCAAACGTCGGCACCTTTGGCTCCAGCCATTCCACTTTGTGCTTGTTGTACGATGGCCACGGAGGTACCACCAGCAGCAGCGTGAAGGCTGTGAATCCGGCAAACACGTATATCAACACCTTGAGGTCCTGGAAGGCCCACCCGACAAAGCAGCTCGCGATTGCGCCGAGAATCATCAGCTGGTACGACAGGTCTGCCGTGAACTTCTGCGACGGGAAGTCGATAGGGCCCTCGAGCTGCGCCTTGACGAGATTGACGATATCCGACATCTTGGGGTTGAAGCTGCTGGCGCGCTACGTGTCTGCATGTCTGGTGATGGGTGTCCGGGTGTGGTCCGAGAGCGGTTCGCGCACACCGGCAATACCCTCCTACAGAGTCTCAAAGTGCATGCATTAGAAGGACACGTCCTTGCCGATGGCGAAGCTGAAGAGCAGGTAGAAGTTGAGTGCGGAGATGAAGAGCCACACCCCGACCGCACACACGTTGGTGAAGAGGCCGTTGCTCATGTCCTTGTACTGCTCCTCCACCTCAAAGTCGTCGTCTCCAGCCATGTTCATTAGGGCTATCGACTCCTGCGGCCCCTGTAAGCTCACTCTCATGATGCTCTTGGAGGCTGTAAAGTAGAGTAGTGGTGCACTGACAAAGGGCAGAAGCAGCGATAGCACCACCTGTGAAGCATTTAGGGCTCCACTAAGGCCCGAGCGGCCAGCCACTAGTACAAGCACCAGGCACGGCGTGATGGCCACGGACCGCGTAATGAGTCTTCTGACAGTGGGAGGCAGACTCCAGTGGAGGAACCCCTCCGACACCATCTGCCCCGAGAGCGTACAGACGATGCCTGCGCTTTGTCCAGAGAATAGCAGTGCTAGCACAAAGATGAGACCGGCCGTGTGCGAGAGATGCTCCGAGAGCAGTCTGTAGATGGAGAAGAGGTCGGTGTCCTCCTCGCCGTGGAGAGTGGACCCGGCCACGATGAGAATCGCAGAGTTCACAAAGAGTGCCACGGTGAAGAGCGACACTATGAGCTCTGTGATTGTGTAGCTCATCGTCTCGTCAATGGCAGCCATCGAGGGCCGGTAGTCGAGCTCCTCGGAGTCCGTCGGCTTGTAGTAGCCATGCTTGACGTCGTAGTCCTTGAGCCGGGCCTGTACGAGGCCCGAGCCGAGATACAGAGAGTGTGGCATCACAGTGGCTCCCAGAATGGCGAGCGAGAGGTAGAGCCCATCACCAACGACAATCTCCTTGCTGGGCAGGAAGCCTCGCAGCACGTCCTTGAAGACGAACTCCACGGTGAAGAGCTCAATGCCAAAGCAGATCACCGTGAGCACAACGAGCACCGCGACAAACCCTTCAAAGAGCCTGATGATGCGCATGTCGCCGTTGGGTCTGTAAGCCATCAGCACCACCAGCACGTCTATGATGGTGAGGATGACGCCCACTATGAGGGGCAGCCCGAAGAGGATGTTGAGCGAGATGGCGGTGCCAATCACTTCGGCAAGGTCTGTAGCGACAATGGCAATCTCCGCCAGCGCGTACACCACTATGTTGAGCCTTTTCGGGAGGTGTTCCCGGCAGTTCTGGGCAAGGTCCAGGCCGGTGACGGCTCCCAGCTTGGCACACAGGATCTGGAGAAAGGCTGCGAGGATGTTGGAGAGCAGCACGGAGAAGAGCAGCTTGTACTGGTGGGCCGAGCCAGCGGCTACCGCAGTCGAATAGTTGCCGGGGTCCATGTAGGAGACGGACACCATGATGCCCGGCCCGATGAACTTGGAGTACTTCACCAGCACTCTCAGCACCCGCTGCCACCTGGTCCTCCAGGGCGGCTGTGTTTCACTTATGGGCTGCTCGCTCCAGCCTTCGCCAGCCTCGGCGTTTCGGGTGTCTGTGGGGGCCTTGACTGCGAGCCGTGAGAGCTGCCGGGGCACCTGCTCGTCCAGCTTGGCAAAGTTCATGGCTCGGGCTGTGGATGCTGGGTCTGGCTGGCTCGAGAAGGGCTGCTGTTGTGGTTGTGGCTTGTGTACTGTCATGTGTCCACTCGGGCCAGCGGCCGCGCCGGTTCGATCCGCGCGCGCAGCGTTTTGGGGGGATTAAATTTCCTGGACAACTGCCTACTCCGATCTCATTTTATTCATTCTCTATTTTCTTCCAATCTATTTTCTCTTCTCTTCTCTTCTCTTCTCTACTTGAGGGCCTGCACAATCTCCTCCACAATCGGGCTCAGGAACGGCTTCTTGTTCGGCACAAAGTGGCCGCCGTCGTGCTCAAACACACGCTTCACCTCCTCAGGGTACCGCTCCGCAATGTACTTGGTTCTCTCTCCCGGCACAGAGTTGTCGTTGGTGCCGTACACAAAGAGGAACCGTGTGGTGATGTCCTCGGGCACAGCAAAGCTCTCGACAAACTTTTCAGTGATTTGCAGCCCGTCAGCGCCGTCGGGCTCGGTGAAGGAGTAGCCCGAAACGGCAAGCGAGAACTTGAAGTAGTTGGCCGGGTCCAGCTCCTTGTAGGTCTTGATCGTGTTGGAGATGATGATCGAGACGGCCGCACCCTGCGAGAAGCCGATGATGCCATCGTAAGGCCCGTGCTCCTTGATGTGGCCCACCACCGTCTTCACAGCCTCGGTGAGGTCCAGGTTCTTGGAGACGCTGTCGTGGTAGAACCACGCCCTGTTGACGCCCGTCTCCAGGATCTCGGCCCACTTGTCGTCCTCCACAGTGAAGGGCAGGTCCTTACGCTCCAGCACAATCGGGCCATCGATGTAGTCGGTCTGGATGTTGTGCTTCTTCAGCAGCTTACGGAGCCCGGACGACTTCTCCGAGAACACCTTGCCGTTCTGGAGGAATCCATGGAGGCAGAGTACTTTCGACATGGCGGTGGTTGGGGTAGGAAAGTTGTTAACGCCGAAGAGGATCTGTGAGGCCGGCTTCGTGGTGTCCGGGTTTACCCCGGCCCGCCTGCCTCTTTGGGAATCTGGCGCCCCCTCTACTCCCCTCCACTCCCCTCAATGGTATAAAAAGGGTGCTGGGCATGGCTCCAGCCTCTCCACCATGCCACACAGCGTTATTCCACCCACCATGAGGGCCTCAGTCTTCAGAGGCCCACACAAGATCGAGTACTCCACAGTGCCGACCCCCAAGCTGCAATCGCCCACGGATGCGATCCTCAAGATCGAGGCAACCGCTCTGTGTGGTACCGAGCTCCACATGTACCGGGGAGACGTTGTTCCGAAGAGCCAGAACTACATCACGGGCCACGAGTTCAACGGGACCGTGGTGGCGGTTGGAGAGGGAGTAAGCAGCTTTGGCATTGGCGACGATGTCATCTGTACCTTCACCTCGCAGTGTGGCGAGTGCTGGGCTTGCAAGGATGGGCTATCGTCCTCTTGTGTAGACTCCAAGGTGTTTGGGACGTGGGCTCTTGACGGAGGCCAGGCTGAGTACATCCGGGTGCCCTACGCAGACCACTGTCTGTACCCGCTTCCAGCCGGGCTTAACCGCCAGACGGCTCTGCTCATGTCGGACATCTTCCCCACGGGGTTTCTGTGTGTCAAGAACTACCTGAAGAAGGTGCTCTATGACAAGGAGCGTGTGGCCCGTGACGTTGTTCTCCAGCTTGGAGCAGGCCCCGTGGGTCTGTGCTGTGTAGCAGCAGCCAAGGAGATGGGCGTGGGCACTCTCTACGTGGCTGACACTGTTGATAGCAGGCTGGCGATGGCGAAGCAGCTGGGTGCAATCCCCATCAACCTCAAGGATGTGGATGTGCCCTCCTTCATCAAGGCCCAGACTGACGGGAGAGGAGCCGATGCCGTCTTTGAGGTTGTGGGCAACGCGGCAGCTCTGAGAACAGCGTTTGACTCTGTGCGGTCTGCTGGCTTCATCTCGTCGGTGGGGTATCACCACGAGCCCCTGCCGATGGATGGCCTGGAGTGCTATCTCAAGAACATTTCGCTACAGTTTGGGAGATGCCCGGTGAGATCCATCTTTGAGGAGGCGCTAGCGGTGTTCCAGAAGGTGTCGCACCAGTTTGACGGCTTTGTCGATGCAGAGATGCCACTGAGTGACGTGGCGGAGGCCTACAGCCTCTTTGAGAAGCACAAGGTGAGAAAGGTGGCCTTTAGCCTCGGTGGGTGATGTATGTCATTATTATTGTGCGAGCGTAGGAGGCTTTGAAAGGCTTTGATGTACGTAGCAAGTGGTGTAGGTAGCGAGTGCTCTGCTATAACTAGGAAGTGCTTTACTAAGTCGTAAGGTCTGCCTGGACATATTTAATACCCATGGTCGCAACCCCAGATCTCGCACCCGTACCGGTAAAACCCGCCCGGACCCCACTAGCAGCCCTCTGCACTGGCCGGGGTTTCACCAATTGGCCAGTGTAAAGGATTGGAGATGGCTATGGCCTCGACCAAATTCCGCTGCTTTTTGTTGCCGCACGGCCGCACGGGTTGACAGGCGTGCGCGTACCGCAAAAGAGGTAAATTTACACAGGCCTATACAGCCTTCTCTCATCGCCATGTCGTTCCAGGACCACCACTTCAAGCACACGACGGCCTCCCGTAGAGAGTCTATTGTGTATGGCTCCCAGGGGAAGGGCGGCCTGTATGTGCCCTCGGACTTTATCGGGAACGAGCCTGACGAGGAGACTCCTCTGATACCGCAACCCTTGGTGAAGAGCTCCTCACAGCTTTTGCAAGAGGAGCGAGAAATTCTGAAGGATAACAACCTCTTCCCAACACCATCCAACACGCCTTCGGACGAGGAGAACTTCATCTCCTCGACCTGGACCGACGCAGTGTCGAAGGGCGAGATCAAAACCACTTTGCCCTTTGAAATGAAGACACTCACGAGGCTCTCTGCGCCGCTTGTGGTGACCTTTGTACTGCAAAACTCGCTCTCACTCGCATCCATCTTCTCGGTCGGACATATCGGCAAGGGCCCGCTTGCTGGAATCACGCTGGGGTCGATGACGGCCAACATCACGGGCTTTGCCGCCATTCAGGGACTCACCACGTGTCTCGACACGCTGTGCTCGCAGGCCCATGGAGCTGGCAAGAGGGAGCTTGTCGGGCTTCAATTCATCAGATGTGCAGTCTTTGCCATCACCTGCTTTGTGCCTATTGGCATTGTGTGGTGCCTGTACTCGCCGGCGCTTTTGAGGCTGTTTGTGCCTGAGGAGGAGCTCATCCAGATTTCCGCCATGTACCTGAGGATCGTGGCCTTTGGCATGCCTGGCTTCATCCTCTTTGAGTGTGGAAAGCGCTTTTTGCAGTGCCAGGGAGTTTTCCACGCCAGCACGTATGTGCTTCTCTTTTGTGCCCCATTCAACGCCCTGATGAACTATCTGCTAGTGTGGCGTTCGTCCCTCGGATGGGTAGGCGCTCCTATAGCAGTGATGATCAACTACTGGCTCATGCCTCTAGGGCTGCTGGTGTTTGTGCTGCTCAACAGGTGCTACCTCAAGTGCTGGCCCAGCAATTTCAAGCTGAGACAGGCGTTTGAGAACTGGGGCAAGATGGTGGAGCTCGCACTGCCAGGAGTCATTATGGTGGAGGCGGAGTTTGTCGGGTTCGAAGTGATCACCATCATTGCGTCCCATCTCGGGACTACTGAGCTGGCTGCGCAGAGTGTTGTTTCGTCTGTGTGTGCTTTGATGTACCAGATCCCATTCAGTGTCAGCATCGCCACAGCAACAAGAGTGGCCAACTACATAGGAGCATGTCTTCCGAAGAGCGCAAGAGTGTGTTGCCAGGGGTCCATGAACCTCGGTCTTGCCGTTGGGTGTCTCAACTCCTTTTTGATGGTTTACTTCAGGGTGGAGATTATCCACTTCTTCACCGGGGACGAGGACGTCATTGCTGAGGCTCTGCGAACGATGCCCATCATTGGGCTCATGGGCATTGTGGACTGCATCAACGCCTGTTCCGCTGGGTGTATGAGAGGCCAGGGACTACAAAAGATTGGCGGGGCCATTACGCTGTTTGCCTTCTACGTGGTGGGCATCCCACTGTCGTATCTCTTTGGCATCGTATGGGGGAAGGGGCTTCCTGGGCTGTGGGGAGGCATCATTGTGGGGCTCTTTTGCATTAGTGCCTTGCAGTGCTACACGGTATTTGTCTACTCCAATTGGGACAAGATTGTGAGTGCGGCCAAGAGCCGGAACGAGGATGGGCCTTAGGGCCATAGCATTAGCATCGACTGTAGCTGATAGGGTCAGCTGGGTCCTGGTTTAATTAGGTTGATTGTGGGCTTGTGTAGTCAATTGGAGTGGAGGGAATGCGAGCGGGTGTGAGGCGAATCGGGTATTAATAGACTGTTGATTGACTAACTGACGACCCAATCCATAGAACCAAATTGCGAAATCATTGCCCATTCGGTGATTCCATATGGGGCTAATTGATCATGGGACCAATTGATTATGGGACCAATTGATTATGGGCCCAATTGATTATGAATTGATGATTGATCGATTTGATTGTTTTCTTGGCGGTACGCGGCGCGTTTTCCGATAACGCTGATTTGATCAACACTATCACAGGGCTTCCACCAGGCCACCATCAGCGCCATACCAGCCGCCACAAAGCCACCAGACCACCAGCCAGACTCCATAGCATAGGCCATGTCGTCGCCCAACTCTCCGCGGTACATCTCGATCCCAGTGGCTCGCAGGGACTCGTTGCTGGACAACCCGATAGGGTCCTTCCGTGGCGTCAACTCGCTGAGCCGCTTTGCCTCCTCCTACAGCAGAGCCCAGTCGTTCCGGACGATCGAGCCCTTCACAGCACACTCTCGGTCCTACTTCAGGGATGGCGATGAGCTCTACGATAGGGAGACACTGGCACCTTCAGTAAGAGGCCAACGACTCTCGACTGTGCTCCACGACTTTGACCTGAGGCCCCGCGCCAGCCATGGCAGCTTCGACAACGCTGTAGAGGATGAGACCAGCAGCATCTCGCACTCGGTGGTGTCGTACGGAGCGACTCCTTTCGAGTACCAGGAGGTGGTGGTGAAGAAGGTGGAGGCCAACGGCAGAACTGTCGCTGTAGTGGAGGGCCAGAGCACTGCTCCACAGACGGTGTTCAACTCTGTGAATGTGCTCATTGGAATTGGCCTTCTGGCATTACCACTAGGCCTTTCCCACGCTGGATGGGTCTTTGGCATTCCAATGCTTACAGCGTGTGCTGCTCTCACCTACTACTCTGCCAATCTGCTATCACGGTGTATGGACACAGACCCGACTCTGATGACGTATTCGGACCTGGCTCACGTGGCCTTTGGCCCTAGAGGCAGAGCCCTCATCTCCCTGCTCTTTTCGCTGGACCTCATAGCATCGGGAGTGTCGCTGATTGTGCTGTTCGCCGACTCCCTCAACGCCCTCTACCCAGAGGTGTCCATCAACACTTTCAAGTTTGTGGCTTTCATCGTGCTTACTCCACCATCGTTCCTCCCGCTCAATGTGCTGAGTGTGGCGAGTTTGGCTGGCATCTCGTGCACCATTGGCGTGGTGATTGTGGTGTTTGTAGCTGGACTCACAAAGCAGGACACTCCGGGCTCGCTGATTGAGGTGGCCTCCACCACGATGTTCCCCAAGTCTACACAGGATGCCCTGGTGGCCATTGGCATTCTCATGGCTCCATTTGGTGGCCACGCCATCTTCCCGAACCTGAAAGTGGACATGCGCCATCCACAGAGGTTCCAGGAGTGTCTCAGAACCACATACTCCATCACTTTTGTGACCGATATGGCCATGGCAGTCATTGGATTCCTCATGTTTGGCTCTGCTGTGAAGGACGAGATCACAAAGAGCGTTCTGCTCACTACGGGATACCCAAAGGCCACCTACTTTTTGATCTGTGCTCTGATGGCCACCGTGCCTCTTTCCAAGACTCCGCTCAATGCTAGGCCTGTCATTTCGATTCTCGACGTGGCCTTTGGCGTCGCTGAGATTGGCGGATACAAAGGAGTGGCTTACTTGTGGCGCAGTGCTGTGGCAGTGCTCAACAGAGTGCTTGTGAATGCACTCTTTGTGGTGATTGCCGTGGTCCTCCCAGACTTTGACAAGATCATTGCCTTCATGGGAGCTGGTCTGTGCTTCCTGCTGTGCCTCATTCTCCCTTCAGCATTCTATCTGAGGATATGCCATGACACGGTGACAAAGACAGAACGCTTCTGGTGCTGTGTGCTCATTGGAGTGAGTGCTGTATTCTCTGTGGTAGGCACGGCGGCTGCCATCATCTACTGACGTCCAGTTCAATATATATAGCAAAAGATAACATCGAATAATGACACAAAATCATCAGAGTAATGCCTACCGTAGCGATACTATCGTGAAAGCCACTGTATATGTCAAGTTTTGTGCCATGCGCGTGCCCCGACCACACCCGCACACCGCGGATGCCGCTAATTTTTCAGGCTCATCGCATACTTTTGGTTGAGCGAGAGATGGAACTCATTGAAAGGCTCAAGCAGGAGCCCTCGTGTCTGCTTGAAGGCACTGTGGATGCTTTCGAGACTCTCAAGTTAGTCAAATCCTATCTGGACCCCATCACGCGAGGCAACTCCGTTCTTGATGAGGTTTACATTGAGGGACTCGATGCATCCCAAGTATGGCCACAAGCCAAGATGGTGTTGGAGGCTGTCACGGAAGAGCTGATGTTTGAGAAAATCCCACAGCTCAAAGCTGTCACAGATGTAGAGGAGCAAGAGGGAGGCGAAGACGAAGACGAGGAAGATGGAGAGGAACTTGAAGACGATGAAGATGATGACGATGAAGACGAGGACGATGACGATGATGAGGAAGAAGACGAAGACGAAGACGAACTGAATGCTGACGGAGAGCTAATAGACGACTTTGAGCCTGAGAGTGAGCACGAGGAGAGTGAGAAAGAGGAGACTGAAGATGTGAGCGAAAAGAATGTCAAGCCTCCAAAGGACATTTTCGGGCTTAATGACGAGTTCTTCTCCATTGACGACTTCAACAGACAGACGCTTGCACAGGAGAGCAATCCACAGGATGATGATGAGCTGGACTACTTTGGTGATCTCGCAGACTCTGAAGATGAAGATGTGGCTTACTACGATGACTTTTTCGGATCACAGAAGGCCAATCAGTCACAAGCGCCAAAGCCCCAGAGGCCACAGAAAAAGGAGAAGAAGGAGAAGCTACAGCCTGAGGACTTAAACGAGGATGACTTTGATTCTGGAATGAAGTCCGCGATGCAGGATCTCTTTGACGAGCCAGAGCAGCCACAAGAGCCACAGCACCTGTCGAGCTTTGAGCGCCAGCAGCTCGATATCCAGAAGGAGATTGCTGCTCTGGAGAAGGAAGCTGTAGCCGAGAAGAAGTGGGCCATGAAGGGTGAGGCCCAGGCACGTGACCGGCCACAGGATGCGCTGCTAGAGGAGGAGCTCGAGTTCGAGCGGACAGCGAAGCCGGTGCCTGTTATCACAAAGGAGGTGACTGAGTCGTTGGAGGAGCTCATCAGAAGACGCATCAAGGAGGGGCTCTTTGACGATCTTCCTAGAAGAGTGCTTAGCGATGTGACGAAATTCAAGGCTACACCGTTTGAGCTGAGTGACCAGAAGTCTTCCAAGTCGTTGGCGGAGATGTACGAGGAGCAGTACCAGGGAGAGGCCCCGGAGGTGTCTGATGAGTTGCAAAAATCACACAACGAGGTGACTGAGCTGTTCAAGAGCATATCCTACAAGCTGGATGCCCTGAGCTCGGCACACTTTGTGCCAAAGCCTATGCAGAAGGCGATTGATATCAAGGTGAATGCCCCAACGATATCGATGGAGGATGCCCAGCCTCTGACGATGTCTTCGGGATCGACGCTGGCTCCACAGGAGATCTACCAGGCTACTACCAAGAGGGACGCCAACGAGATCCAGCTCAAGTCTGGTACTGTCTTTGCACGTGACGAGCTTTCTCGTGAGGATAAGCAGCGTATGAGAAGAGCCAACAAGAGAAAGCGGGCCAGAGAGGCCTTCGAGGAGAAGAAGTCCAAGAAGCAGAATGTGATGGACACGCTGGCCAAGGGCAACGTGACGGTCATTGACAAGAAGGGCGAGAGAAGAGACGTGGCTGGCAACCTGAAGCGGGACAAGCCGGACCAGGGCTCTGCCGGGCTCAAGCTGTGATGTATACTGGAATGATATAATGTCGCGTAATTCTTTGTGTAACTTTACCGAAAAAAAAAATAAGTCCTCTACCGAATGTATTGGCTATAAATATGTATCGTCTATGCCACCTGTGTTGGCGCAAGCGGGTCTCTAGCGGTAAACTGCAGAATGAGGTCGTCCTTAGGGAAGATCGTGGCAAACACCTTGATCTCCTCAGAGAGCGGTGTGACCTGGTGGTTCAGGTCGTTGAAGAGCAGTGCCTTACCCAAAAGAGCAGCAAACGTTGTGTAGACGTAGGTTTGGCCCAGACACACGTGAGGTCCTGTGCCAAACACCAGCCAGTTCTTCTTGGCCTCGCTGGCCTTGGAGCCCTCGACCCATCTCTCTGGGATGAACTCCTCTGGGTCATCGTACACTTCTGGGTCGTGCAATGCTGGGTAAAGCGTAGGGATCAGCATCGATCCCTTAGGAGCGTGGTAGCCGTTCGACACCTCGAACGACTTCTTCACCACATATGGCACCATGATGACTGGTGGTCTGTAACGCAGAGCCTCCTTCACCACCATGTTGGTGTAGTCCATCTTGTCAACGAGGTCCATCGTGATTGGCACGTTCGGGTCGCCTCCACGGATGGCAAGCTGCTCCTCTCTAACCTTGGCAGCGACATCAGGACGGTCTGCAACGATCTGGAAGAGCCAGCAAGCCAGCGATGAAGAGGCATCCTGCGAGGCAAACAAAAAGGTGAAGATGGCTTCTGAAATCTCCTTGTTGGAGAACTCACGCACTGCGAGCTTCTTCTCAGGGTTGGCCTCGTGCTCCTTCTTGGCATCAAACATCACCTTGACCCAGGAGTCCATCACACAGGTGGTGGCACCGCCAGCGGCAATGTGCTTCTTGGCCTCAGCGGCACAGTCCGCAAAGATCTTCATCGTCATGTCTGCAGTACGCTTACCGTACCACGTCTTGGTGTAAGGGAGGATGATTGGGAAGTTGACGAGCTCCAAGGCAGCAGTCACGAGATAGTAGTCATCGGCAACCTTCTTAATCTGCTCCTTGGAGATGTAGTCACCACAGAATGCCTTGAGAGACAGTGCACACATAATCTCACGCATCTCTGGGAAGAACACTATTGGGCCATCCTTGGAGATTTCTCTGAAGCGGGCCAGGTACTCATCCATCACGCCCTCCAAGGTTGGCATGTACTCAGCGAGTGCAGACTTTGTAAAGAGCCCATTGAGACCCTTACGGTAGTCCACGTGCGCCTTACCATCGAGGAAGACCCAGTTGGAAGGTCTGAGGATCTTCACGGCAACATCCACCACACACGGCTTGACATACATTGGGCTCTGGAAGATCTTGCGGGCAAGGTCGCGCTCAGAGGCAATGACGACAAACTTGTGGAAGACAGAGACACACGACAGAGGACCGGAGGCCCACTTGGCCTTGTACTCCTCAAACTTCGGGTCCAGCGACTCCATGAAAGGTCCAATGATGGGCCACATCTTGTACTTGGGGCCGGCAATGTTACCCTTGTTGATCTGGTACACAACCTGGTCGTACACCAGCACGACGGCGATAAAAGTCGCGAGCGCCTTCCACCAGGACAGGTTTGCTAGCAGGTCCTTGGCATAGTTCACTGCTGGCACAGCATGGATCGACGCCTCGAGCGAGCTGTTGGCGACCGACATTGTTGTTGTGGGTACTAAGTGCTATCTGCCCCTTTATATTTTTTTTCGCGGTAAACGAGCTAAACGAGATCCGGGTCCGGAACTAGAGGGGGAAGTACAATGGGGCCATTATCGCCCAAAGAGATGAGCCCATTGTCTCATGATGGCCAATCGTCGGCCTCGCATATCACTACAAGCCTGATGAATTATGTCCTGATTAAACGAGCCCGTACCGTCCCACCGTTTGTGATGCCCCACACTCAGTACCACTTGGTCCCACCAGTGGCCTTGATGCCCTCCTTGGGCTCATGACAGCTCGTGCACTTGTCTTGTGTCTTGTCCTGCTCATCAGCACGCTCCAATTGGCTGCTCAATTGCTCGAGCTGTCTCTGCAACTCCTTCTTCTTGCGTAGGTTGTCATCACGCATCGCCAACTTCTTGTGGAGCTCTGCAACCTCTTGTTGCAACTGGTTGAGCTCAAAGGTTTCCCTCACCACCCACTCGTCCTCCGTCAGCACCTCCGCCTTTGGCGGGGCCTTTGGCAAGGCCGCGGAGGGCTTTGAAAGCTGGCTCTTGAGCTCCTGGACCTCTTTCTTTAACGAGTCAATCTCAGCACCCTTGCTGGCTATTGTCGCCTCCAACTGCTCTATCCTCGAGTCTCCCACGGACTTGTCTATTCTTGAATCTCCCACAGACTTTTCTGGCTGTCTTTTCTTGGGAGACGGCGTCTGTGCCACAAAGATGTCCTGTGTGTTGTCCTCGCTGTTAGTCTTCCCCTGGCCACGTGCCTCGAGCTCCGCGTAGCTTCTCTTGAGGGCAGTGACTCTCTCCCCATACCGCTTGGCCTCCTCCTGTGACTGGTCCAAACGTGTCTTGAGGTCGTCATTCAGCTGCTTGTACTTCAACACCTTCTCCTTCAATCCCTTGGCAAAGCTCTGGACGAGATCCTTCTCGTGCTTGAGCCGCTCGTTCTCTCGTACAATCTTCTCCACCATGTTGGAGCTGATCTTGGCGTCATCGCTTACAGGTACACGTGAGCCCACGTCCTTGAAGAGCCGGTCTGTAGTGTCGTTGGACGCGCTCTTGGAGGGCTTCAAGCTGTTGAAGTCGTTTGGCTTGAGGTCTGAGTACTTGTTGTAGAACCTCTTCTGCATGTCTTGGACTTGGCTGTTGTCCCTGTGAGAGGTGACGTTCTTTAGCGGCGAGCTCCGGAACGGCCTGTCAGACCGCCCAACCTCGCCGGAGTTGTCGAGAAATGTGTACTGTGGCTTCACACGTGATGGTGATGGAGAGTAGTCCATAGTGCAGTAGTTGGATACCAAGGGCCGGGGGCAGAGCGCTAGGCCTATTTGGAGTGTTGATCTTTGTGGATGTTTTGTTTACCACAAACGCGTGCGCGAACGCGCGTCGTCATGGCAACCAACACAACCAACAGCCAATGTACTAACAAGGACTCAATCTACGAGACTACGCCAAAGCCAAACTACCAGTCCCTAAACTAAAGAAAGTCCTATTCCATCACTAAAGTCCTCCAGTCACGTGTAGGCCTCGACGGCCTCGTCCAGGTACTCCCACAGCCGCTGGGCTGTGCCGTCAGTGCACCCTCTGTGGATATCGCCTCTGATGGGCCGGAAGTCTCCCCAGGGTCCCACGTACCTCCCCGAGTCTGCTGGAGAGATGTCTGGGTGCAGAGCAGCGAAGAGCTCGGTGTAGGCTCCGTACACTGTTGGGAAGAGGAAGAGGCTGGAGATCCGCTGTACAATCCACGGCACGTCCCTGTAAAGGTCAGACTCAAGCAGACCCGGATGCACTGGTAGAGATACCACATTAGTGTTCTTCTGGCCATAGATGTACGCCTGGTATATCGCTGCGGCCTTGGACTGGCCATACGACATCGCCAGTCTCGTAAGGTGAGCGTCGCGGCTCTTGAAGTCCCACGAGAGTCCACCCTTCAGAGGAGCTCCTCTGTGGGCCAAGGATGATAGAAATACCACTCGTGGGTTCTGTGCCTTCAGCACGAGCGGATTGATGAGCTTCAGCAGCAGATGGTGGCCCACAACGTTAGTGCCAAACTGCAGCTCGTAGCCCTGCTTGCTGAGGCTATTGGGTGGCGGGTGCATCACGCCAGCGTTGAATATGGTGATGTCGAGCCGTGGAACAGTCTCCAGCACTGGCTTTATCCCGGGCTTGACAGTCTCCATGTCAGCGAGGTCCAGGTACGCGGTGATGATCCGTCTGCGCACAGGTGCTCCGAGCTCTTCACGAAGCCTCTCAATGGCCTTGAGAGTGCGCTCCTCACTGCGGTTGACCATCACCACAGTGGCATTCTTCTCCAGCAGCAGCCGGGCAGTCTCGTAGCCAATGCCCGCGGAGGTACCCGTGACGAGTGCGTACTTGCCCGTGAGGTCCGGGTAATTCTCCTCGGTGAAGGCAGGCTTCGGAGGCCGCATGTCGTGCAAAGTCTCCCATACTGTGTCCATCGCTGGTAGCTGGTGGCAATCTGTGGCTTGGATGGTGTTTGGGCCCTATCTGTGGAAAGTGCATCAGGGAGCTGCGCGCTTATCTAATCACACGTTTCAAATTTTTTTTCTGCAAGCCCTCATCTCCTACATCACCCCTTTTAGCGCAGCGGAGGCCACCACCAGTCAAACCAGATCGGAAGCTCACAATAGAGAGCTGTGCACTCATAGATATCGGCCCAATTGACAGGAGACTCGCATGCTCCCCTTGCTAAGGAGAAGATGATGTCTATAGACCACACGAACAACCACTTCAAACGACAAAGGGAAGAGGAGGAGGTGGCGACCGCTGTGAAGAAGCAGCGGCTGGACCCGGAGGAGAGTGCTGAGGGCACCACAGACAACACAGACAAGTCCCAAGACTTCCACAAGAAGGTGTATGCCTCGTACATCAAGGCTGCTCTAGAGGCACTCGATACCAGCAGCGCACAACTCGATACGCTCGCCAACCAGATCTCGCTTCCCAGAGCACATCCAGAACACATCTCGCCAGAGCATCTGGGTACGATTCTGTCGACACTGACAAACAACATCTCACGGCTGGACTCACGGCATGCCAACAACATTATCTTTGCCATCATTGGGTATAGCAAATGGTGGAACCTGGACCACAGCGTGATCCTCGTATTCAAAAAATTCATAGTGACGCTGTGCTCGTACCTGCCCAAGTGGTGGCCCGAGATCTCTGCAGTGCTGATTCGCCAGTTCACCCAGCCCACTACAAAGACACAGTACCACCACGAGCTTCTGCGCTACTTCATCTCCATCATCCCAACGTCTGTCCACGGGCTCAACAAGCAGCTTGCCCAGAGCTTCCCCAACAAGCACTCGCGCAAAAGCGAAATCACAGACTACGTGGCCAATCTCCTGGTGCTCAACAGCTACTGTTCCGAGCTTCGTTTCAGCGTTTGGTCGCTGGTGATTGAGCGGTCGATCCAGATTGACGTGGAGTTGCAGAACGAGCTGGACGAGCTGGATGACGACGATGAGTTTGAGAGCGATAGTGACGATGACGATGATGATGAGCCCAAGCGGAAAGTGCACTTTGCCGATGAGGTGGAGAGCCAGAGCGAGAGTGAGAGTGAGGAGGAGAGCGATAGCGACGATGACGAGATGGACATCAACGAGCAAAATGTGCAGGCCGCCAACATTGTGGACCTCAGTGAGAAGCTCGACTCGATCCTGTGTATGGTGTTTGAGAACTTGCTGGAGCTCAATCTCGACAGCGACGACGATGAGGACCACGCCGTCGTTGTCTACAACACGTTGACATCGCTCTTCAAGTCGCACATCCTGCCCACGTACTACACAAAGTCGACACAGTTCATCATGTTCCTCTTTACGCAGCGGTCGCCAGAGCTCATGGACTCGTTCCTGGTGACGCTGATTGACCTGTGCTTTGCGCCCGACGAGAGCATCGAGAAGCGCATCAAGGCCCTACAGTACCTGAGCTCGTACCTGTCACGAGCCAAGATGCTCCAGAAGTCGCAGATTGTGTTTGTGCTGAGCTACCTGATGAGCTGGCTCAACCGGTACGTGGAGGAGCGTGAGGTGGAGATCAGTGCCGGGGTCAACATGGAGCGGTTCAAGCTCTTCTACTCCACCTTCCAGGTGCTTCTCTACGTCTTCTGCTTCCGGCACGCGATGCTCAAGGAGGATGGGGAGTGGGCCCTTGGGCTGGACCGCTTCTTCCAGCGGATGCTCATCACGCGGTTCAATCCGCTCAAGTTCTGCAACGAGAACGTGGTGCTGATGTTTGCCAAGATTGCCCAGGAGGAGAGCGTGGCGTACTGCTTCTCCATCATCCAGAAGAACAAGGATGAGAGGATGCGTGGTATCTCTGGTACCCGTACAACGCTCGACAACGTGAAGCTGACGCTGGCCAAGCAGCAGTTTGTGGACCTGGAGGGGTACTTCCCCTTCGACCCGCTCTTCCTCAAGCAGTCGAAGCGGGTGGTGAGGGAGTTCTACATCGAGTGGTCCTCCATCTCACGTGACTATGACAGCGACTCTGACGACTTTGACGACCTGGCCAACGACGCCAAGGAGGCGGTGCGCCGCCACTCGATGGCGGAGAGCGATAGCGACAGCTAGTGCAATATAACGAGTAACGGATTGGCGTAGTGGGTCCCCACCAGCTCTAAAGTGTAGTGGCGGTGTTTCGCGTTTTGAAAAGCCACTATCGCCTCTATCGCACCTTCCGTCATTTATCTGTTCCTTCCGCCACCTCTCTATCATCTCTCACTCTATCACCTCTCTGCTTTCGTCGCCTCTCTGCCATCTCTCATTCTCTGCCACCTCTCATCCTGCCCACCATGCCGCTCCGCCTCCTGGACTTGGAGGAGGAGCTGAGCCTGCCTGTGATCATCGCCTTTGGCGCTGGCCTCGGGGTGCTCTTCTTGGTGCTGCTGGTGCTGACAGTCTACTTCTCGTGCTTCAACGTCACCAGCGCCATCTTTCTCGGGTCCTCCTTCCACATTCCTGGCGAGTTTGACGATGTGGAGCGGATGCGCAACGAGGAGGAGGACGCGCTACCAAAGATGACGCCAGAGGCTCGTGAGGAGTACTCTGCCGGCAAGCAGTTCCAGCTGGACTATCCGCCCGTGGCGAGCCCGCTGGGGTCAACGCTCTCAGAGGCTGACCAGGCCTTCATCACGGACCGCGGGATCCAGGCATACTGCTTTGAGCACGGCCTCGAGGAACTCACCGAGGTGTTTGTAGAGGACAAGCTGGATGTGATCTTCCGGTCGGACGCCACCAACAGCGCCATCATGAACTTCCCGCTGCCTGTCAAGGAGAGCGACACCGTGTACTTTGAGGCCAAGATCTACGAGCTCTCGCCCGGAGCTCTAGTGGGTGTGGGGCTCTCCACTAAGCCCTACCCGCTATTCAGGCTCCCGGGGAGACACCGCTACTCGATGGCTTACGAGAGCGATGGCACAGTACGTGTGAACCAGCCCTTCTACTCGCCGTCGATATGGGACACGCTAGTGGAGGGAGACGTTGTGGGATGCGGATTCCGGCCCCGCTCGGGCACCGTCTTCTTCACACATAACGGCAAGAAGCTCGTCGAGGCTGCACACAACGTCAAGTTCGACATGTACCCAATTGTGGGTTGTACGGGGTCTGCCAAGGTGTCTGTGAATGTGGGACAGCTCGGGTTTGTCTTCATCGAGGCCAACGTCAAGAAGTGGGGCTTCGGGCCCGTGTATGGCACCATTGGAGTGCCGCCAGCGTACGGCAAGGAGATCAAGAACGACACTGTGCTGGATAAGGGCGAAGAGCTTCCGCCCAACTATCCCTCGGAGGAGGAGACCTTCTTTGGGCCGCCGGCTTTACTCAACAACGGCAACGCCTCCAGCGATATCCACCCGCCAAAACCCGTCAGTAGGCCTCCGAGCTATGAGGAGCGCAAGAAGAAGCGCAAGAAGCGCAAGCACCGCCGCCGCTAGCTGGCCTCGAAGTTAATGTGACTGTGTGAATGATAATGAATACCAACGGCGTCCCAGTAGTACGGGCTTCCAGCGTTGAGCTTTGCTGGGCTACTGAGCTACTGAGCTACTGAGCTTTACTGGCCCACCCCACTACACCATACATTAGCATGACCTTCATTTCTTGCCCTTCTTCTTTTTGCCCTTCTTGGCCTCCTTCTTGGGCTCAGCCTTGGTCTCCTTCACCTCGGGCACCTCCTCCTCCTCAATCTCCGCATTCGCCAGCACTGACGAGAACCCTCTGAGCCTCCTCTTGTCCTCCACGGCCACATCGCCATCGCTCTCCTTCACAGACTTCACCTGTGTGGCCTGTACGCCGTGTGGGCCCAGCGCTGTCAGCACCCGCGAGAGCTCCTTCACACGGTGGGTGGTAAACTTGTAGAGGACTCCCGACACGGGATCAAACACCTTGAAGGAGACAAACGACTCGGCGGCTGAGCTGCTCTTGCGCACCTTGCTTGGCTCCTTCGTCTTCTTGGCTAGCGACCCATACGTGATGGACACTCTGGTCTTTAGTTAGTGGTGGGGCTCTGGAGGCACTTACTGTGGCAGGAGACGTCTGGAGCAGAAGCAGCGACCTCTCGATGAAGTCGTCCGACGACTCGACTGACGGCATGGTGGTTGGTGTAGTTGATGAGTTTTTCGCGAATATTCAAATCATCTCCAGACTATACAACAACGTTACCGCCGAGGCTATTGTATAGGAAAAAGCCAGCTACACTGCTCCATGTCAGCACATATCAGCCCCGTGGTGCTGCTGAACATTGCGGACTCGCTTCAGCGGGGTCTCGAGAAGTACGGCGTACTGAGAGGCCACCGCGAGCCCGTCCAGATCCTCAACTCGTTTGAGATCCCATCTGGCGACTCCGTCGACACGGGCTACATTGCCGAGAGAGATGCTCTGATGGCGCAGATCTACCCTGAAGATGGCACTGTCGTTGGGTGCTACGTTTTGGCGGACTCGCTGGAGTTCAGCGAGGTGGCACACCAGCTGGTGAAGGACCTCAATGGCCATTTCGTGCTTGTATTTAGCCCCGCTCTCTCCACAAAGAAGGATGGCAAGTACTACCGTCTCTACGACTCTGCTGGCTCGGAGCTGAAGACGGAGGTGCCACACACGGGCGAGGAGGCTGTGAACTCTGTGCTTTCGCTGAGGGAAGGCTCCAACGAGCAGGCAAAGAGCAAGGACATGCTAGAGGCCAATAGAGACGTTCTGGAGATTATCCAGAGCCGAGTGTCGCTTGTTGTGGCGTCGCTGGAGAATGGCACTGCGAGCTACGAGACTCTGCGGGAGGCAAACTCTCTCGCCAGTAAATTGCAGTACCTCGCCAGCAAGGCCACTAGAAAGGAGCTGCTGGATATAGAAAACACCTACAAGCTCGTCGTGACAGCAGCAGTGACCCACGAGAACGTCGGGGCCTTGGAGAAGGCTGCGGTGGAGGCCCGCGTGCCCTGAGACTTTGCAAGCTACACCGCTATAGTAAGGTACATTTCAAAGGATGAGCCGCCGCACACCATCGACACGCCACTCCTTTCTCGCATAGTCATACCGGCACCCGAGCAGCCGCTGTCCCGTCACGGGACATCTCCCCCCGTGCTTTGGGTCTCCCTCTGTGAGGAAGCGAGTAATGCACGGGTAGCAAAAGACATACCCAGTCTCAATCACCGCGTGGTTCGTCATCTCCTTCTGGCACAGGGGACACTCTGCTGAGTTCTGCAGTTTGCCTCTGTTGGGTGGTGGGATCTCCTTGTCAAAGCTCTGGGTCGCTAGCTTGGAGGCAAAGTCCGACGAGTTCCACCACTCGAGGAACTTGAGCAGGAAAATCGCCAAAGGGAAAACCGTCGCTGACAATTGTGAAACCCCCCTTTGGAGAGGCTTGTAGTAGCGAGTTGAGATCATCAGCAGCTGCTGTGCAAAGCTTGGAGGGCGTGTTCTGTCCCGTTGAGTTGCCCTTGGTGGCTTGGGCTCGTGCAAGTTGTAATCAAACTGAGTGATACGGGCGTACTCCACGCTCAGCAGCCAGTCAGCCAATGAGGGGCTCTTACTGCGCCCCGAGAGATATGTCAATTGGCACACGATGTTGAGCATTTTCAGTAGCTTCTTGAGCTGTGGATAGCTCTTTACAAACGACACCTTGGCCCACGAGGTCCAATCCGTAGCCCGAATCTGGCCAAAGGCCACTTTGGCCTTGAGCTGTTCGAAAACCACATCGAGCTTCTCCCGGATGTAGTCCACCCCCACCGTGCTGAGCAGAGAGCCCAGTACCTGTTTCCTGCTTAGCCGGCGCCTCGTCTCAACAAGGTCAAAGATTCCTTCGCCGTGCACCTCGACACCAACCTTACTAGCCCGCTTGAGGCCGTAGAACTTGTCTGTGAAGGTGGCATTCCACTTGCTGAGGAAGAAACACTCCAGCAGGCCTCTCAGCACGAGGTTGATCTCGTCGAATCGCAGCGCTAGCAAAAGAAGCTGGCGTGGGTACCGCTGTGCATAGTGGACGATGATGTAGCGGAGCGAGGGCGACAGCAGTGACGAGAGCTCTCTGGAGGAGATGATCTCAAAGAGCGTGGGCGTCGAGGAGAGCGACCGGGGGTCGAGCGACGAGTAGTAGTCCATGGTGGTGAGAGTGTTGTGGGGAAGCGCTCACGATGTAGAGTGTGGTGTGCGGGTGGTGGCTTATAAGGTGTCCGGGTTTACGCGGGCCCCAGGCTTGAAACTCCTCTAATGAGGCTTTGCACGCTGGCTTAGATGCCACGTAGTGGTCTGAGTGGCCTGCAGA
The DNA here is from genome assembly GCA_030558135.1 of Petasospora adriatica. Taxonomy (NCBI): domain Eukaryota; kingdom Fungi; phylum Ascomycota; class Saccharomycetes; order Phaffomycetales; family Wickerhamomycetaceae; genus Petasospora; species Petasospora adriatica. The sequence continues at coordinate 68,504 of JAJMRX010000009.1, read as the reverse complement.
GCATTCTGGAACCTCTAGAGTGGTTTTCCACTGATATCAAGCCATTGCGGAGCTTTACAAGTTGAAGATTGAAACTTCAGAATTGAAATTTCACAATTGAGACTCCCAATTGAGACACCACAAGTCCTACGAGCTTTGCAAGTCCACATCGCTATATTACACCTAGTACGGGTTGAATCTGCCCCTGCCCCTGGCTCTCCCGCGGAAGCCTCTGCCCCTTCCTCTACCACGGCCACCACGCATCCACTGTGGGACATTGGTTCTCTTGGGCGACACCTTGAGGTTTCTGCCCCTAAAGACCGAGTCGTTGAGCGAGAGCGCATTCTCCACGGTGGCCGGCTCCGCAAACTCGATGTAGGCAAAGCCCTTGGGCTGGCCCGTCAGCTTGTTGAGCAGGATCGTCACTCTGTTGATGACGCCCGCAGCCTGGAAGTGTTTCTGGAGCTCCTCGGGGCTCGCCTCGTAGTCCACGTTCCCCACGTACACCGACCGGGAGTCCACGTCGGACGTCTGGTCAGCAGCGCCCTGTTCCTGCCTGGCGAGCTCGGCGTGGAGCTCGCGCAGTTTGGCAGCCTCGTCCATCGGAGTGTCGTGAGGGTCCTGTGCCTGGTCCTGGGGAGCCGCTGTGGTGGGCTCCACTGGCGCCACGGGCTCAGCAGCCGGCTCCGCCACCGCCTGGGGGTTGTCGCTCATGGTGGTGGTGTTTGTAGTGGCATCGCGATACTTGGGCAGCGTATTTTACTGGCATCGCGCTAATCGCGATAGCGCGCCCGCCTAAATTACTGGCGCTGCGACAGCTCGCCAGCCTAAATTACTGGCACAGCCCCAGCACCACCACCACACGATGCTACGGCGCTGTCTCCGACTGTGCCTCTGGCTGGGTCTCTGGCTGCCACTGGCCCACACCCAGACAACCACCGTCGTCGACATCCTCTCCGGGACGGTGGAGTTCAGCTACTTTCTCCGGCTGCTCCAGCGCGGGATGCTGGTACCACAGCTCAACGAAGCGGCCAACTTCACGCTGGCGGCGCCCGTAAACTCAGCATTTGCGCCGCTGTGCCGGTCGCTGGGCTCCGAGGCAGAGTGTGTCGACCGCCTGGCGGCGCTGGACCTGCCACTAACCAACTACATCATTACTACCGCCATCAACACCTCCACACTGGACGGCGTCCGCCTCTTCAGCACGGCGGCCAACGGCGAGGGCATCGTCTCGCCAGTGGCAGTCAGCAGCGGCTCCATCAACGGCGTCGACATTGTGGAGACCAATCTCTACGCGGAGTCTCAGAATGCCTTCGTCCAGGGCCTGGAGCTCGTGCTTCCACCACTGAGGAGTGTTGATGCCACTGTGGCGGGCCTCGAGGCGCCGATCCTGAACAGCATCAAGGGCCCGAGGCTCCAGAACATCACCAACAAGACCGTGGTGGTGGCGCTGGACCCAGCGTTTGCACACTTTGAGCGGCACCAGCTCCAGTACCTCTCCACCAGCTACGCCAGCGACGATGCCGATTTGCTGGTGGGGTCGCTAATTCTGGACGGGATCCACGGCGGCTCGGGCAACGCCAGTACCGTGGACCAGTGGGGCCGTGCCGTCAGCGTGGCATCCCACAACGGCTCCGTCGTGGTGAACGGCGTGCCGGCAGTCCAGGCCAACGTCGTTGCCCTGGGGGGCCTTGTCCACGTGCTCAACACGACGTGGCTGCCCCAATTGGAGTTCAACGCGCTGAAAACGCTTGTCGGGCTCAACGCCTCGTCGTTTGTGGAGGAGCTTCTTCTCCAGGGGCTCCAGGGGCTCATAACCAACAACTCCATCGCGCAAACCATTTTGCACGGCGAGGCGCAGGCGGCGGCGCTTTCGCAGGGTGCCAACCTGTACCACTTTGTGGAGCCGATAGCGATCGGGTCCAGCAAGACTCTCTACAACACTTTACTGTGCAACACGAAGAAGATGGGCGGGTGCCAGCGGCTCAAAGTGGAGAGCGCGGGCGACCGTACTGTCGTCATCAACAGCAACGTGGTGGTGGAGTCCGGGCCCTACAGGGTGGGCCAGACCTCGATTTACCTCACGGACGAGGATTTACGCACCCCGGGCGACTTGCTGTCGTCCGTCAACTCGGCCGTGTTCCACTGCTCGAGATCGCTCCAGATGCTCGCAGACTCGCAGCTGCTGAAGCTGCCCACCAACTTCAGGGGATACACTTTCCTCGTGCCGTGCTACGACTCGTGGGACGACTACCGGCTCACGCTGAGCTACCTGGAGCACAATGCCACGGCGCTGGAGTACCTTCTGAGGAGCTTCATTCTGGAGGGGCTCGTCTACACAGACGTGCAAGAGCCGCTGGAGCTCGCTAATCTCAACAGCGACCAGGTGCACATTGCGCTCCACGGCCAGGATTCCGCATACACCAATCTCTCGTATAACGGGGCTCCTCTCCAGCTCGGCACGGGCAACGACATCCTCTTCAACCAGGGAGTGCTACACCCGGTGGAGCACGTGCTCTTCCCGCCAGACTTGCACGTGACGCTGCTGGACATCATCGAGAGCTCGCAGCCGCAGTTTCTGGAGCTTGTAGAACGTGTGGGGCTCGAGGAGATGCTTACCGGGTCCAACCACTCGGTGCTTGTGCCCTCAGCCTCTGCGCTGGCGCACATCGAGTTCCCCAGCAACAGGACCTTGGCACAGATGCTGAGGCTCCACGTGGTGCCGGAGTCGTCCTTGGAGGCTTTGTACGAGTGCAATGGGGGCCCCGTGGAGACGCTGGCCGGGATCAACGTGACGTGCTCCGTGGACGGGGAACGCTACTTGCACGTGGAAGGCTCAGCAGACCATGCCCGGATCCTACGAAGAGGGTGTACGACGGGCTCCAGACACGCCTGTGTCTACCTGCTGGACCGTGTGATGCCCGTAGAGTCCAGCAGGCTACACATCAGCCTTCCTGGCACTGCGCTGAGCGTGGGCATCATCATCGGGGCGCTGCTGATGATTGCGATCGTGGCGGCGCTGATGCTGTTTGTCGGGAGACGTAGAGACGTTGCCGAGGCTGCTGAGACGACGCCGCTGCTGGCAGAGGCGCCGCCACACCACTCGTTTGAGAGCCAGTACTCGCAAAACGCCAACGTGGCCCCAATCAGGGTCAAGGCCCAGAGGGTCTAGCCGATACATATGCGAATCATCCTATGTATTGTTAACGATCTCTATCTCTATCTAATGGTTGGTGGGGATCTGGGTGAACATCTCGTAGACTCCCGTGTAGTGGCCCAATGCGCCCATTAACACAAAAACGTGCCATATGTTGTGCGACGCGAAAATGTAGTCGACCCACCACATCGACCAGAAGCTGTGCGCGGACTCTGTGTGGCGTGGTGTGGGCTGGAAGTGCTCGTCGAGCTTGTCCATCACCTCCTTGCTGGCCCAGTCCTTCTCCTCTGGCTGGTTGTTGACGACGATCACGTCTGTGCGGAACCGCTCCGGAATCAGCGACCCGTAGAAGGCCACCCCCACAAGGTACCACACAAAGCTTCTGGTGATGGGCATGTAGAAGAGCGCTGCGTGCTTGAGTCCCTTCTCGAACGCCAGCACGATGAAGGCCGCCACGCCCATCGCAGACAGACAGATAAAGAAGGCGATCCGGAAGGGCTTGCTCTCTGGTCTGTCAAAGTAGGCAGACCAGTTGAAGAAGAAGCCCACCACTCCACAGATGAGCGAGAACGCTATGAAGCCCGCCTGGAGCACAGGGTGGTAGTAGAGCGAGGCGTACTCCGTCGTCACCACCGCGGCGGTGATGAGAACGGTGATCCCCGTATAGTCGATACAGGCAAACTTCTTGCGGAGATACATGTTGGCGTTCCCGCAAAAAGTGTGCCACACAGAGGAGGACACCAGGCAGAAGACGCTGGCTCCCAGGTAGATGTACATGATCAGGTTATCCGTAAAGGTTCCAGCCTTGGCCAGATCGCTGTTAGGGTACGATACCAGCGCAATGTACGTCATCAGCATCGCACCGAGCAGGTGTGTCCAGATGTTTGCCGTCTCGTTGTGGCAGCTGCAAACGCTCTTGACGGCGTGGACCGGGTTGTTCTGGAAGCGGTAGCCATAGACGATGTACGGGTTTTCACGCCAGGGGAAGGGCAGCTCGTAGTAGTGGAGCAGACGCTTGCAGCCCTCGACAATGGCGAACTCGTAGTTGTGAAACTTGACTTCAAAAGTGCGGATGGCATCGTTGGTGGAGAGCTCCTTGGCAAGCAGTGGGGAGTCCTCCGGGAGGAAGTTCTTGGCCTCCTTCTCCACGAGCGAGTTGAACTGGTTGATCTTGGCATCCAAAAAGTGTAACGTTGTCAGCAGCTTCTCCTGGAACCCGAGCGACTCGGTCGTCTCGATCGCCGCCATAAGCCCACCATAGTGCTCGTCCAAAACGGCGTTGAAGCTCTCGAGATTCACAGACGACGCAAACACAGAGTTCTTGATGGTGATAAGGGTGTCGTACAGGTTCTGCAGAGTGGCGTACGAGTCCTCGTCGGTGAGAGGCTTCTTCTCCACGGATTTGGACCCGAAAAAACTCTCAACCCGGTCGAGCTTGTGCTCGATCGAGGCGATGAAGTTGTCAATCGATCCGAGAAAGTCTCCACGCATCGAGTTGCCCTCGACGATCTTGTTGATGGAGCACGATGACGACTTGGCCCGTTGTAAGAGCCGGAGATCCTCGCTGTCAAAGCGTCTGTGTGTGCGGGTGGCCTCTCCTGATACCGCGGTGGAGCGTGCCGACATCTTGGTACTTTCGCTATGTGTGCCTCTTGGAATGGGGGTAATTCAAGCTTGGGAATCCGAAGTCTCAGCAATTAAAGTGGAGTCTCGCAGCAAAGGCCCATCAATCAAAGGTCAATCGCCCAGGTGTGTGGAGCCCCTTTTTCTTTTTGGGAGTGATCCGGGCCGCACAGCAAAATTTGTTGTGTGCACATTGAGATTGACACAACACTGAGGATCGATCCATCATGCCCATCAACCAGCCCTCGAACCAGATAAAGCTCACCAATGTGTCGATGGTGAGGATGAAGAAGGGCAAGAAGCGCTTTGAGATTGCGTGCTACCAGAATAAAGTGCAGGACTGGAGAAACAACGTGGAGAAGGACATTGATGAGGTGCTGCAGATACCTCAGGTGTTTTTGAACGTCTCCAAGGGCCAGGTGGCTCCCAACGATGACCTGCTCAAGAGTTTCGGCACTACGGACAGTGACAAGATCATCCAGGAGATCCTACAAAAGGGCGAGATCCAGCTCAGTGAAAAGGAGAGACAGGCCAAGAACAGTCAAGTACAGGCAGAGGTGCTCCAGATAATATCCACCAAGTGCATCAACCCAAAGACAAAGAAGAGATACCCACCGACGATGATCCAAAAGGCCCTGGCAGAGTTGAAGATTAATGTGGTGGCCACGAAGCCAGCCAAGACACAGGCTCTGGATGCCATCAGGGCACTGGTGGCACAGCAGATCATCCCAATAGTGAGAGCCAAGATGAAAGTCAAGGTCACTCTGGAGTCTAAAGACGCCAAAAAGCTCAACGAAAAGCTCAAACCTCTCCTCGGCGACATTGAAAGTGAGGATAGTGGCAAGCTTTGGGAGGTAGTATCGCTCATTGACCCTGTCAACTACCGTGAGCTCGTGGAGATCACCTCCAATCAGAAGTCGGGGCATCTGGAAGTTTTGGATATGGCAGTGGTGGATGAAGGTGATAATTGAATTACTTATATACACGGTCAGGCTAAATCACCGCCTTCACAAGCTCAAGCACGTCGACAAGCTTGGCAAAGTCATTGGCATCACTCTTCTCTTCAAATAGCTTAGAACTCATCGAAATGACAAGGTTTCTAGACTCAGACCCAGAGTAGAGTAGCTTCGCAATCTGGTTCACCATGATTGACAGCTTCAAATTCATATTATTACCCACGAGACACGTCTTCTCGCATGTGAAATCAGAATCGGAGCCACCCAGACTGAGTTGCAGCATCGTGTTGCTATCTGGTGCTCTGACATCGAATGTGGAGTCCATTTCGCCGTCGAGGCGAACGTAGAGAAGTCTCCTGTCCAAAAATTCGATAGTCTGTACCTCGACACTCCTGCCCTCAAGATCCCTACTTACAGACCTCATTACAGACGCCATGGTATTCACACTGATAACGCTTTGGTTTGGCCAGAGAGGGGACGAAGCTCGGGATTAGAGGTCCGAGACTTGAAGACGATCAAATATGGATGTTTGGGTTTTTGGCAAGCGATGACATGCGGGCACACTGGGAAAGCGCGCGCTTGACGTAAACAGAAAGGCTTAGAATCTTGTTTCACCGAAATCACACAAAGGCAAACAACTTGCAAGCTTGATGAGTCCAGCAGCTGACATAGAGCTTGACAATTCGAGCTTCTCAGGAAGAGCATCCGCTCCCAGCGAGCGTACACTTTCTACACTGCATGACGATCCTCAGGCGCATCTTGTACCCAAGGATTCGGAGCTACCTCCTAGAACTTACACTAGCTGGCAGCAGACCTACTACCATGTTACATCGCAGATCTGCTCTGTGATTTTCTTGGGAGTGCTCTTCTTCCTTGCATTTTTCCACTACCTGTTTGGCAAACTGGTGAGTTACAAAAAGACTACTGCGAGCTCTCAAGTTGTCTCACCAGAAGAGTTGAAACTTGTACCGGACCTCAACTATTACTTCAAGCTTTACGGCTTACAACTTGATTCATATGACGTGATCACCAAAGACGGCTTTGTGGTTTCTGTACAGAGAATTGTTGATCCGAAGGAATCTAGCAAAGAGCGCTCGAAACGCAGACCACTGCTATGCCTCCACGGATTACTACAGAGCTCAGGATCCTTCTGTTCGAGTGGCAAAGAGTCATTGGCCTATTATTTCTTCCAATCCGGGTATGACGTATGGCTCGGCAATAACCGCTGTGGATTTGAGCCTCGCCATACTTTTCTGTCACCACAAGACTATCGCATGTGGGATTGGGATATCATGGAGATGGCTTCATACGATCTGCCGGCTATTATTGATCATGTGATTTCAACAACGGACTCCCCACAGAAGAAAGTCACTCTTGTTGCTCACTCTCAAGGTACAGCACAAGGATTCATTGCTCTCGATAACGACAGATTTGGTGTTGCATCCAAGATCCAGTGCTTTGTTGCACTGTCTCCCGCTGTTTACGGGGGATCCCTTTTAGATACCAAGATATTCATCAAAGTCATTTCCCAAATGACTCTCAAACATTTCTTCTTTGGCATCCGCTCCTTTCTTCCTATCATGATGTCTATGAGAGGTCTATTGGTACGCTCGCCAGTGTTCGCCTTCTTCAGTTACATGATGTTCAATTTCCTTTTTGACTGGAACGACGCTCTATGGAACAACAAGCTAAAGGGTCGCCATTTCTTATCTTCTCCCGTATATATCAGTACCAGACTCATGTCTTGGTGGTTAAACGACGACAAAGGTTTCAAACGTTCCAAGGCAATCCTTCAACACGATCAAGTATGGTTCGACGAAAACACGCCCCCAATTCTATTGATAATACCAAAAAAGGATAAGCTCGTAAACGGGGCAATGCTGGTACAACACATGAACACCATCGAACACACTGCAACCTGGGAACACCACATTCTAGAGCGGTACTCTCATCTCGATGTTCTCTGGTCTGAAACAGTCGTTGAGGATGTTGGATACAAGGTCACTGACTTCCTAGATACGCACGCTTAATAAATCTCATATACCCGGCCGGATTCGAGTAGGTTTTAAATCGCACAAACTTGAGCGTGATAAATAAAGCAGGGAGTTCCAATAATCCACTCTCCAACCACATACCCACACGGAGAAGACGCATGCATGATTGCGAAACGCCTTCTCCTAGGAGTTATCCAAAAGAGACCCGAGGCAACAACATTATTTTGCGAAGATAACATACCCACCCGGCCAAAGCAGCGGAAAATGGCCTCTCCCTTTATAGATAGTACGAAATAGCACGTTAGGTTACTCGTCAACATATAACTCATGCTGAGAGTTTACATATACACCGCTACCACGGCAATGAAAGAGGATGTCTGAACACATACCAAACTTAACCGTGAAACTTGACACGACTGCTGAATGAAATACAAACTTTTCGATGATAGCCTACAAATTACAAATAAACCCTTTTCACACTTTCCAGTTAAATAACAAAATCTGCAGAAGCTAATTCCGCCAACAAGAAAAACGCACTGGATCACCGTTCTTTAAAACAAGAAAAAATGTGAAATCCCATATTGAAGTAAAACGCGAATTGTGAAACGCAAAGCGAGTCTTATATAGAGACAGGCTTTCATACCATGAGTTGGACTTGAGCACTAACAAGCTTTCAAAAAGAGTTTACCTCAAACCACATTATGTACAGGATTACACAAGTATTAAAAATGTAGAACCGAGTTGATGGCTAGAGTGATGGTGGAGTCGACATTCTACAGATGTGTAACTCGTTCTACTTCTTCCGTTCTTGTATTTGCGTTGTGTTCTTGTAGCATCCTTCGGACGGAATTCGCTGAACTGCCAACGTGGAACACAATCTCCGTTTTCTCGTACACTGTGGCTTTAAATCTTCATAGTGAATGGAAGACAATTGCCCAAAAATTAATTGTCGTTTTAGAGGTGTGCAGTTTTGCGTTCTAATACCTGTCGTTCTCCTGATTGACAGTCGAACTTAACGTGGTGTGGAGTGACTTCCGACACGAGAGTAAGGTTGTAGTGATGCTTCAGAGACGCAGCACTGTAGAATTTATAAGGGCTGGTGGTTGCTGAAGAGTTGAAGTTACTCATCAGGTGGAAGGGTGCCAGGCTTATTCGGACTAGCGGCTTGTCTTTGCTGGTCTGTGTTTGAGGCAAGTTGTTTTACTGGTTGCTGCTATGTACAGAACGTTTACGAAGTTCGAGAGTGAGACTGGCAAGTGGTAGTCATTTATAGCAATGTTTTTGCTAGATTGCCAGGTTGAGTTAGATTGCAAGATGCGAGCTGTCAATTATGGTGTACTGGATCTTGTAATTACTAGGTTGTAAAGAAGAGGGTTAGATTCATAAAGTTTTGATATGGAATGTAAAGGGGGTTCTAATAGATGTTTTTGAAATGCTAAATAGTTATGGGAAATGTGGTAGTGTTTTCGGGTTCGATGTGTTTCAAGTAGAGCTGGTTTGGGGGAGGGATCACTTTATTCGCTGAACGGGTGGTTGTGTTGCTGGGTGAGAATAAATTTGTGTTGAACAGGAAGGCTTACTGGGGGTTGCGTAAGGAGAGTTATGTGAACACATACTGCTTCTGCGGAGAGCGGCAATGCCCATTAGAGACTGGATAGAGGCCCAAGGCATTAACTGTACTCCCTGTGGAAGATTTTACATAGCTGGTGGTTTTTGATAGAGCGGACGCTTCTGCGATTTTACATTAATGGTCGTTCAGAAGAGCCAGGATTTAAGGCCCATCCGCAGAGGTTCAGAGGCCTCTGGACTGTGTGGGGATCGGGCCCTATTCTAATGGCAGCAGAGCCGCGATGAACCCTTGAAAAAAGCACTCGAAGAGGTGGGGGGGTAGCTGCCTTGCGATACGTGGGCGTAACGGTCCTTGATGATATTTTCCATATGAATCTTGACGGATCCATTAGAGATCAGCTTGACTTCGTATCCTATTGCTGATGGCTTCAGATCTTCAAAAAGGGGCCATCGAGTAAATTATCTCATTAGAGTGGTCGCTGAGTGCCGAGCCGGAAAAATAATAAATATCATGGGTTGCCAGCATGCGGACAAAAAATATTAAATAGACACAGCGCTTGCACCACTTAGATGAACGTCGACTGAATTTGAAGTCTTCCAAAAGCAAACTTGCGAGTACAGAGCTGCGGTCAAAGAGCTCTTCATATCGCTATTACAAGTCGACTTGAGACTATTCCTTTTCTCAAAGGGCCACATGCAAGATAACGTGAGTCAACTGAACCATTCTCTGTCCGTTACTGGAGATAAAGAGAGTGTCTCCATCGATGGGTTTCTGGAAAGCTTGAGAGAAGTGATAACTCAACCCCCTTTGAGGAGTCAAGAAGTAGTTCATACACCTTCCGTTGAGAACCAGGCTAAGCGCACGAAGCGTAAATCCAAATTTAGCAAAGAGCAGGATGACATGATCATTGAACTCAAGAGGCAAGGTAAGTCATGGGCAGATATAGCAGATGCGACTGGGGTGGGCAGCTTTCTGACGGCTCGGAATCGATACCAAGTCCTTATGGGACAACAGGGAGTTGCATCGACCGTATGGAGCGAAGACGATGTTCAAAGCTTACAGAGGCTAGTCGACGAGGGTGAGCTTGAAAAGTGGCGATACATTTCTAGAGAGCTGCACAAGCTGACAGGAAACTTCTTTTCTGACGTTCAGTGTCGTGAAATGGTCAGAGAGCTATTTTTACAATCGCCAGAGGAGTTCGGCATAACAGAGGAGGTCTTCGAAGATTTGGAGGAACAAGGCGGTCGAGAGTTTGGTAGATAGTGATTGGCGTGGTCTGTACATTAGGCTTATAATTAACTGGACTGGGATTGGATCTTTCATCAAATATTGAAAAGAAATTAAGTAGTTGAGATGACCGTTCATCTATCCAATAATGGTGCCGAGAAAAAACAACTGGTCCTAAGGAATCTGCAAAGTAAGAATAAAGTTACATATTAAAAATACAGAAGGAGAAATCAGCGATTAGCCTTAGACATGAAAGTCGGTACTATCGTCGAAGGTTCTTTCCGCCTCAGATCTCACACCTTCCCAGGGGAATATCTGGGGAATATGTGGCACAGCTGTCTCCAGATCTTGTTCTTCTGGAGTATTGTTCTCGATCTTGACCTCATCCCACTTATTCGCAAGGGAGGGTACGGACAACAAGTGAGCCTCGCCTTTATCTGACAAGTCGATAATAGCTTTAGAATTTGAGATTGTGAAAATCAGCCCTGCAATTTTACCAAAGTAGTGCTTGTTGAAGACGGTCCACCATAGCTGATGTAAGGTACACAGCACTTCATAACCTTTCCCTGTTGATCCTTCCGCCAAATATGCTGGGTCCCTTGAGTTCCAAGGCTTCTTGAGTCCGATGAAGTGAATGTTCTTTACATCTTTCATGAATCTCAGGTAGGCAGGGATGTACTGATACCCAGCACTCGGAGTAACATTGAAAGAGAACGGGAGTCTATGCCACTTACCAAGGAAGTACTCATTCAATAGGCCTTGATCCGCCCCATCGAAGGACGGGGATTCTGCTGTGTGAACAATTTCAATAAGATCTTCGTATACTCCCAGAGAGGGCTTGATAACCATGACACCGGAATTGAAGATATCTGGCCATCCCGCGTCAGGGGCAGCGGCAATTTGCGTAGTGTTGTTCAAGGAAGTGCTGAATAGCTCATCTAGAAGACCAATGGGGAGAACATCGGCGTCCAAGTAAACCAGCTTTGTATATTGAACCTGCTTCCAGATCAATACCTTTGTGTAGGTGGAAATCAAGTCAAGCCTGCCAAGGTCACTCAATTTCCCCAACGATGTACTTATGATAGGCTGAACGTCAATGATTTCATCAAACACATCTTCTAGAAGAGTGATTGCATCAGAAGACAAATTGCAGACAATAATTGCGAGTCGTTTCACTGTGCCCAAGTCTCTGAGGGCGTTTGCCAGTGTCAGTGCACCAGGGAGATATTTGCCATTGCTGAGGAATGTGATATAAGCTTCGGACATCTTCGACAAAGCCCAGGAAAAGCTTCTATCACGACTAGTGTAGGTGGGTTCGACGTATAAAGTGGTAAAGTGGGGGTGGGGATACGATCAACAGGACTTATACCCAGACAATATCGATGTTGGACAAGCAATGCAATTATAGCTCTCAATGACAGATTGTGCTTATAGAGCTGCTTGTGACCTTACCTCTTCAGTGTGAACGAAGAACTGATGTGGCGAAGAGCGCAACCTGAAATCGGAGCTGGAAGTGCCTGCAAGCTGACGGTAGCTGCTGATAAGGACATTCCACTCCACTCACCGGCATGCCTTGAGTGGCGCCTACCAGTGACTGGGGCGCATTCGCGGCGGCGGGGGCAGATCAGACTGCGCACCTAACAAACAAACGAACCAAAAAAGCCTCTACAATATCTAACGCAACATGGTCATATATTCAACCTCAGTAAATGAAACCTGGAGAGGTCGGAGCCCAGAAAATATGAATCTTCACAAGCATTGGCATAGCTCAGACGGAAAATGTAGCTCCCTTGTTAGTCTTATGGGCGCTGCTTGTAGGCGGAGCCATTCGACGATAGCGTAGCGGAGCCGTTCCCAATGGCACCGTTCTGCGAGAGATGAGCAGAGCCACGAGAAGATCCTCCTGCATTCTCTTTCAAGGAAGTGAGCTGCTTGGATCTAAAGTTCTCGTAGTGCACGTAAGCAGTCGTCTCGATCAAATCTTGGAGATGGGTTCTTGTCAGGAAATCTCTGAGGTAAACAAATTCCGACTGCTCAATATCCTCAACATTAATGGTTCCCCATCTCGTTCTTCTGCCCTTGAACACCTGTCCATCAATCGTGATGTCAGTCTCAGAGCCGATTACTGCAAATGGAATTATGGATCTGATGCTGTTGTTCAATTCCTTCTCCTCATCCAAAAGATCCTCGGAGTCGAATGGGTAAAGATTTAAGTTGTGATATTCAAACTCCTTCTGCAGGGTCTTTCTGAAGGTCTCACGCTCTTCGAGAGTCAGCGTGTCAGCCTTTGCAATTACCGGAATTACATTGGAACACTCTGTCAACTTCTTCAAGGCAATGACGTCGAGGGAGCGCAGGCCAATGCTGTTGGGTTGAATGAAGTAAATCACGGCATGAACCCTACTGTCAGGAATGTGTCTTTCACGCTGCGCAGTCAGCTCCTTCCGCAAATAGAGTGAGTACTGCTCCTTGATGTATCTGATGATCGGCTCCCAACATTTGTCGTTGTTGATCTGATCACCGAAACCTGGAGTGTCAATAACATTCACGTTCAAATGAACGTTGTTCTCCACCAGCTGGTGGTTGGTGACGGTAATCTCCGAAGTTTTGCTCACTGGCTCGGTTGAAGCCTTGCGCCCATGAGAGTCCACCAGATGCGAGGCAAACAAAGTGTTGATCAAAGTCGATTTACCCAGACCGGAGTATCCTGCTACCAAGACGTTAAAGTGGAACCCTCTCTTCAACAGTCGGTGCTCGATCTGAGTGGTGATGGTGTCAAAACCAACGTAGTTCTGCGGTTGGAGGGCACTCTGTGGCTGCGTGGCAGACATTGCGACTGATCTGTTTTACGTGTATGGATGTGTGACAATGCCACTCGAGCTTATTTCCAGACTTCTTGCACTTTAACTTTGAGTAAACGGCGTTGATACCAGGTTACAAAGCTAGGTACTTTCGTGTCTTCGTGACTGTTGGCGTTGAATTCCAAGCCCAAACGCGTTTTTTTGGGAGCGCGACAGATCCACCGCGTAATGCCCGCCAAATAATGGCAGATATATGTCACGTGCACATATTCGCGGTTGGCAACTTTTCCGAAAGCTGAGTTTTTGAAAAAAGTTCAACGGTCAACTAGGATTCTCCACGAGGCTCTTCACCTTGATCTCACTAGAAGATGTCATTCAGACTAAGCCTTGGACTCCTTTCGGGCCTCTCTCTCCCTCGAATCCCAGAGATCAGGATTAGGATCGACATTCAAAATCCTTTTAAAGGGGGAATTTCAACACCATCAGCTTCGGTCTCTCCTGAGTTGCAGCAGCGTTTGCAGGACTTCCTGGACAATAGACCAGTTGAAGAATCATTCTTCATAGACAACGGATTGCTCAAAGCGGTTCCGAAAAAAAAAGTTTCTCACCAAAGAAAGAGAACCAAACAACTGAAATCGACGCTCAAGCAGCTACCATATCTCCACCACTTAAATCGTTGCCCTTCTTGTGGACACACAAAGAGAGCACATACTCTTTGCATGCACTGTGTCACCCAGATCAAAAATGTTTGGAAAGAGGATCTTCGTTTGACTCAGGAGCCAAAGGTTGTCGAGCAACTGCTTGATGAGACAGACAAAAAAGTGTTGTACCCAGGTAAGAAGCAGAGTGACTATGAGAAAGAGCTGGCCAAGAAAGATTACATTGATCGCCGTACAAGAACACTTCCCCTTTCAAGAAAATGATACTGTTCGGTATCTAGTGCAGTGCACGATTGTGTATATAGGGAGCAGAGCCTGTGCTATTTCCATACTTGATTGATGATTACATGACCACTTTTTACAAGTATAGCTTGCTCATAGAAGATGCTCTTACAGTTTGTTACCGGAAATGCGGTTCGGCTCTTGGGAAATTAGGCAGGTTGTGGATTAAAGTAAGATCCTCTTATTGTCTGGCGTTATTTCACATAACCACACAGCACTTGGATCCGTCAGACTTCTCTGAAGGAGCAGCCTCAGCAGGCGAGGCCTGTGTCTTTCTTGCCTTAGAAGCGGCAGCAGGAGCAGCAGCAGGTGTAGACTTGGTGGCCTCTGTAGAGGAAGAAGTTGTCGTGGCAGCAGACGAAGAGGTATACTTCTTGGCAACCTCGTAGAACGAAGAGCCCTGTGTTTCAGCGACGTCGAGCTCCAATTTGGAAGGCTGTCTAGAACCGTCACCGCCAGCGAAAGCGCCAGCACCCCATGGAGAGCCACCGTGAACTTCATCCAAGTTGGTAGCCAGAGGGAACGTGTTTTTGTATCCTAGAGGGACGTAGATCATGCCGTGGTGAGTGAACAGAGAAAGGGAGTTTCTGATTGTAACCTCCTGGCCACCACCTGGAGTGCTTGTGGAGACGAAGATACCGTATGGCTTACCGTGCAGCTTTCCACTGGCCCAGTGACCACCAGTAGCATCCCAGAAAGCAGAGAATTGAGATGGGAAGGAACCGAATCTTGTAGGAATACCGAACAAGAAGGCGTCGTACTCCTCCAAAGTCTGCAGAGTGGCAATTGGGATGTCAGAAGGCTTTGGAGGAGCATGAATAAGGGCGAGAACCTCATCGTTGAGGGTTTCCGGGATCTGGAAGATGGTGGCCTCACCACCAGCAGCCTCAATACCCTTTTGGACCGACTTGGCAAGGGTAGTAACGTGACCGTACGTCGAATACTGGATGATAGCGATCTTGACCATTGTGTCTAATTGTGGGAAGTAAATCTAAAAAGTCCTCCTCAATTGAGTGTTTGCACTGGCTCAGTAGCGTAAAGTCAAATGTGGGTGATTATTTTGTTATATGTCTCTCCCAAGTTCTGGGGCGGGAGAGTTGCCCAAGGCGCGCAGCTTGCAGTGTAAAATTACAAACTCCCGCTTAGGGAATGAAGCCCGACGCTACAGTATGCGTGTATTTCCGACCCTAAACGGTGATTGTCAACAATTACTCAGTATTCCACTGTCTCTGGTGTGAATTTTGTCAGCAGGTTTTTGCGTGAGGGGACTGCCCCATTGGTCAGCCTGCCGTAAGCGCAGAATCCCAAACGGGATGGGGGATCCGCCGCTGACACATGATTACACACGGCTGCTGTTTGCCGAGCGGCGGTTCTCAAAATCGACGAAAAAGGCAAATAAACTTGCACTCCGAGTACAACAGTAAGATTGTCATCTTAATCATCTTTGTAATCTATCCGAGTTCGCTTTCAGGTGTAATTAATTTTGTAGTTGTGGGTGCCCTCTCTGCGGCGTAGATCGCGAGTCGCCCCCTAGACTTGACACGCAACTGTGTGGAATTGTGTGGAAGGCAAATTTAATTGCCATCCAATTAGCTAATCGTGTGCCGTAATGATCAATTGCGATCTTACTAAAGTCTTCCAAATACGACAGAGGAGCGAGGGTGCAGGCGCGCTCACCTCTGGCCCGCCAGTATTCATGCAAGTGCACACGCAAACTCCCCCGGCGCAGTATATAACTGTTGGCTATTTCCCCTTTCCGCACACACCTATACGCACAAGTTTGGAATTGCGCTGTTAAAACAGAACAACTACAATCTAACATAAACTTAACACACAATGGCAGTCAAGGTTGCAATTATCGTCTACTCCATGTACGGCCACGTTGCCAAGTTGGCCGAGGCCGAGAAGGCCGGTATTGAGAAGGCTGGTGGTGAGGCCACCATCTTCCAGGTGCCAGAGACCCTCAGCGAGGAGATTTTGCAGAAGATGTACGCTCCACCAAAGCCAGACTACCCAATTGCCACTCTGCAGACTCTGGAGGAGTACGACGCCTTCTTGTTTGGTATCCCAACCAGATTCGGTAACTTCCCAGGCCAGTGGAAAGCCTTCTGGGACTCTACCGGTGGTCTGTGGGCCAAGGGTGCTCTCCAGGGCAAGGTTGCTGGTACCTTTGTTGCCACCAGCTCCCCAGGTGGTGGCCAGGAGGTGACTGTCCTCAATGCTCTCTCCACTTTGGCCCACCACGGTATCATCTACGTTCCATTGGGTTACAAGAACACTTTCCCACTCCTGACCAACTTGGAGGAGGTTCACGGTGGCTCCCCATGGGGTGCTGGTACCTTCTCGGCTGGTGACGGTTCTAGACAGCCATCCGCTCTTGAGTTGGAGATTGCTGAGACCCAGGGTTCCACTTTCTACACCACTGCGTCTAAGTTCTTCTAGGTCATTACCTTAATGAATGTTTAAGAAAACGAGTGTCACAAATGGTAAAACTAGGCTCTTGATAGATTGTAGCTTTTGATTGGGTTTTCTTCGCAGAGTTCCAAATGCGCGCAGCTTTGCTGCCGAATCGCTGGAGATGAGTAGAGAGACAGAAGCATTTTGTTAAACTGCTACAACGCTGTCTTTTCGAATCGGGGCAAACACAACGCAATGAGTCAAATCTTAGATCAGATTTTGGTTGAGGATGTAAGTCAGTCAAGCCACTCTCAAGCTTCTCACTTTTGGATGAATGGCCACTAATTACAAACAAGATAGCCAAGTACTGTCCCCAAAAGTTTATAACATATCACCAATGTATCCATGCCAACAAAGAGAACCCCATGATATGCCTTCCGCAACAACAGGAGCTTGCGATATGTATTAGAACAGAGTAAGTTCCCGTCAAACGTTGTCGCCGACGGTTATTGCAGAGTATTAACTACGAAAGTGTGCCAGCCTTCCAGAAAATCATCAACAAATGTGGGAGCTTGCTACAAGAATACCAGCTATGTCTCCAGAAGAACATAGACGATCAAAAACAGTGTGCATCACTTTTGAAGGAGATCAGAGGGTGCGCTTCCAGTTGTGTCGACTTGGAGAGAGATCCCATGAACAAGATGAGCACTCAGTGAGGGAAGAGGTGGAAAGATTTCGCATCTCAAGCTCCAAGAAATCATCAAGACTTTTAGAAGTAAAATCAATTAATTAGAAAGTTCAGATAAAGTAGTTCCGGTAGACCAGGCCTTAACACCGCGACAAGCCACGCGCATGAACGGGCGGGGAGATTGATTTTCCAGCTCAACCCGGCTCATCTCGACAGTTGATATCTTAGAAAGCTCTTAGACGCATTGATTGTGTTTTTTTAAGGGTTGAGATCTATCACAGACTATTGTGGAGTCGATTTATCTTGAACGAAAGTCAATATTCAGCATCAATAATCGGCACGCTTTCCTGATTTGGCGTTGTGTGCTTTCGATAAGCATCTGAAGAGCAAATAGACCGGCCACAACTGCAAATTCTACCCTCAAAGTCATCTGATCCGATTACGGACCTGGTAACAATGTCACAGAGCCTTGAAAGCCCCGGTTTGCCCCGCATCTTACTCAATGCTGGTTCTCCCTCACCCAGTGCCCCCCAAAGTGTGGACGCTTCCACACCCACGATACCGTCATCTCCTTTGCCGGCTCTACAGAGAATGCGCGAGGAAGACAGATCTCGTGCCTACAAGCACATAAGGGTAAACGACCCTGGAGCATCCAATCCTTCAGCCATAACGGCGAGTCATTCATGGAAGCCTTCGGTCTCATTTGATGCTGTTGCGATAAAGGGTAAAACTTGGGGGTTGCCAGAAGAAGAGGGAAGAGGGCGTTCTGTTTCACGTTCTAGATCATCTTCGAGGCACAGAGGTGAGGACTCGAATATCGACAATGTCATTGATCCTTATTATTCGAAGTGGCAAAACGCCAAAGTTGAGACTTATCACAGTCATTTTAACTCTGATGGATTCAGAGTTGATTATCCTTCTGAAAGTGCAGTCAAAGGAGAATTCTTTACCCTAAACCTGAGGCAAAAGGCAACGAGGTCTCAAGATAGTGTGAGATGGCTTGTCTATATATCGGGGAGAAAACACACATGGATCGCACTAGACTACGTTGTCGCCAATCTTCTGAGTAATGGAGATACCATTGTGGTTCTTTCCAGAACTCCCGAGATCGTGAAAGAGAAAGGTCTGAGCCCTCAGATTTTCAGGGATAAGGCCAACAGGATCAAAACATATGTTGAGAAGATTGCAAAACCCAAACTGTCCTTCACTCTGTCTGTGGATTTCTTCGTTGCTGAAAGTACAGAGAATGTAATTGATGAGTGCATTGACATTTATTCACCTCATTTCATTGCAACTACATTCAAGCCCAGTACGAAATTCTTGGAGTCAAAGTCACTATTTACAACATCTAGAGTCTCCCATAGGCTCATGAAAAACTTCTCTGTTCCAATAATTGTGGTACCTGCTCCGACTTCCAATGAATTCGAGGTCGATTTATTCGAGGAGCTCAGTTTAGCAAATGACTGGGAACTGAACACTGATGATCTAAAGGAGAGACTGAAACATCCGGACGAGAGTAGTGCGACGATGCCAGATGCTCAACTTGACGATTTACTGAAGAGGAGGCTCAAAGAACTCAAAGATCAGCGCTCAATGTCTCCTCAATCTGTGCGCTCACTTCCTAGCTCAGCCCATGAAGATGCAATCGAGGATACTGAAGATAGCAACTCGGTCATCAGCACTTCCTCCTCTGACTCTGAGTCAGACTCGGAATCATTGGTTTCGAGTTCGATGCCAGTATCGAAAGATCGTTTTGTTCAATTGACTGAAGTTGTCAAAGAAAGAAGAGAAAACCTTAGAACTTTCTTCGATCCGACTGCCACAAGGGCTTTGTCGCCTTCTTGGTTCATTGACAGTCTTTGCAAAGTGAGCGACGAGACATCCAAAGTGGCATCAGAGCTCGAAAGGGCAGCAGGAGACAGCGACACTGAAGACCTGGTCCGTACAATAACGGGGTTACCCAAGCTGGAAAAACACAAGTCCATGCTCGACGTCTTGGGTAATGATGAGGATACGCCCAAAACTGGGAAAGACGCTCTTTCTCATCTTAAAAAGCAGTTGGCCCACTCTGGATCTGCATCTGGGTCTGCATCTGGGTCTGGGTCTAGATCAAGTGTGCCACGCAGCAGCGCCAACTCCTCACTAAAATGGGATCTGGGCCCTTCGCCGAGTGGCGGACTGCATTCAACAGACCTGAGAAAAACTAAGTCTAATGTGGTTGATGGGAGGAACGGTAGACCTTCTTCTCCTTTGTCTTCCGTTGAAATTGCTAAGGAGGATTCTTTAGGCATCAACAGAGCAGGTGGCTGGAGTAATCTCAAGAGCTCGATATCTAACGACTCTAATTTGCGCCTCGAAAACATGCATAGAGCACAAAGTGAGTCTGTCGTTCCAACCCTGAGTCAGCATCACGACAAGGAAAAGAAGAGAGGCATGTTTCGGAATCTTTTTAAGAGGAAATAATCAACCATGGAAACGCCGATTGCATTGAGATGGATCAATACACTGCTATGATTAGACGTTTATGGGCTTCACGCTTTCCATTACCTGGCCTAGAAATCAAACTGGTACTTGCTTAGTCCGGATTGCGCAGTTAAATCGGGTGGTGGTTTGATCTCTGTAGGCGGCGTAGCACTTCACCAGCCAAATCAAGCCCCGGGATTGCCAATACATCTCGCATATGTGGGGTCCGGCTCCCGGAGATTGCCAGCCGCAGGTTCCGGGCACCAGCATAGGGCGAGCGCGTAAACCACTTTGCTCACTCCTTTACATTCTTGGGCAATTGCTCTAAGGTGGGATTATTTCGATCCATAGGCTCAATTGTGTAGTAACAACATTTTCAATGGCTGGTGGCGCCAATATTGAACTCCGCGGAGCGTACTAATACAGACGCACGCTGCCCCGGAGCTCGCGAGGCGGCTTTTTCTTTACCGGTCCCGGATTTTCCCCTTCTCCACACTTCGCATATAAGACCGCCTTTTGCCCCCTCTCTACTAAATTCTGCCAAACCCAGTCATCAGCTTCTCAGTTATAAATTATAGAATCCACTGAGAAACTGGCGCATCATCATAATACATCCCGGAAGGTTTTTAACAATTGTGCTACAGACCTCAGCAGTTATCAAGCAGGGTTATCTTATCAATCGACAACATCAGATATAAGCAATGTTCAGCACAAGACAGCTCTTCAAACTATCTGTGAGATCTCTGAGATCCTCTGCGAGAAATTATGCGACTGCAACAGCTAGCAGTCCAGCATCTGGAGCCACAACTGCCTCAATTGCTCCAAAACCTGTCAAACGTGTCGGCGCCTTCCGTGGTGGTCTCTTGGGGTTCTTCGGTGGGGTCAGTATCACGTCTGCCGTTGTCTACTACTACGTACTTGACGAGTATAAGAACAGCAGCAACGTGATCATCAAGGATGTGTTGAGCTTGACAAAGAATATCAGAGTGTTGGAGGAGCACGTCAGGGTCCTCGAGGAACAATCTAAGAAGTAAAGCAACAATCAACCAATACATCAATCAGGTGATATTCCGGAAAAGTCTCTAGCGGAATTTGGGCTCCTAAGAGTCACGCCAGTCGAATTATTGGAATCATTGAATAGAGAGTGGCAGTACTCCCTCATTCCTCAAAATCTATTTATTTACCCCAGCCAAGTTCTCTGCTTCCATTTGCCTTGGTCTGTTTTGGTACTTATTCCTACTCATATTTTTAATACCATTTACAGTAGCGCCTTAATCCTATGAAGTTGGTGGACTCCATCAAAGCCCCACACTTGACGCTCTCTGCGAACAGGCACATTACGACGACCGGGCGAAATTCTTAATCGGCAATCAAGGCCGGCCCGCGACCGCTAATTGATTAACAATCAGTCGGGCAATCGCGCTGAACGGCTAAGGTCCGCGAACAAAGAGTCAGAGTTGTTGACGTGGTGGCGGTCTTCACTTGAGATAATCAACGCTTGACCAAAATCTAATCCAAGAGAGACTGTCTATCGATATTAATTTTTGCTAAGAAGTATTCACGCTATTACATTCACAGAACTGTTGATCTTACTGCCTTTCTTTTTCCTTGTTTTTCCTGGACACTCGTTCTTATAGACACCATCTTGGTCTTGTGTTGAGATTGCAGAGAAATATATCGAGTATCAAAATTGCCATGAGCTCCAACCGCAGACCTTCTATGGCGGAAAGACGGTCCTCCATCACCCAACCGGATGGGCCTACATCTCTCAGAAGACCTTCTGTTGTCCCACACCTGGCCGGTATTGAAAAGCCTATTCCGGAATCGATTCCAGACCAATGTGACGTTGTTATAGCTGGTACAGGTCTAGCTGAATCCATCCTTGCTGCAGCACTTGCGTGGCAGGGTACCAATGTTCTCCATATTGACGCAAATTCCTACTATGGTGACAGTACGGCAACACTTACTATTGATCAGTTGAAGCATTGGGTACAAGATGTCAACAGTAACAAGATCCAAGGCTACAAAGATGCCGTTCTATACATGCCGAGTGGCAATGAGATGTCTTCAAGAGACTACGGTATTGACTTGACTCCCAACATTTTATTTTGCAAATCGGATCTTCTTTCTCTTCTCATAAAGTCAAGAGTCTACAAATACCTCGAGTTTCAGCCTCTAAGCTCTTTCCACTTCTATGAAAATGACAACTTCGAGAAGATGTCGAGTACAAAGCAAGACATCTTCACCAATCAAACGCTCTCCCTGGTGACTAAGAGATCACTCATGAAGTTCATTAAATTTGCGCTGGAGTGGGAGAGCCAGCCCCAGATCTGGGAGCCTTACAAAAAAAGATCTATAGAGGCGTTTTTGGCGGAGCAGTTCAAGTTGGAGAGGGCACAGATTTACGAGCTTATCTTTTCCATCGGTCTCTGTAACAATAATGAGATCTCCACACCAGAGGCATTGCTGAGAATCAAGAGATACCTTGTGAGCTTCGACGTTTATGGGAATTTCCCCGTTATGTACTCCAAGTACGGTGGTGCTGGTGAGATATCTCAAGGCTTCTGCCGCAGTGCCGCTGTTGCTGGTGCAACCTATAAGCTCAACACGAAGCTGGTCTCTTTCGACCCCCAAACCAAAATTGCGAAGCTTTCCGATAACTCGTCTATCCGTGTCAACGAGCAAATAATCATCTCACCTTCACAAGCTCCAGACAACTCGAAACACAAGCCAAAGCAGTCATACGAAATTCAGCGCTTGACGGCTATCGTCAAGAAGGACTGTACTCAATGGTTTGAAAACGGTGAATCAGCCGCTATCGTTGTTTTTCCAACTGGTTCTCTTGAGAGCAATAATAAGCAGGCTGTTCAAGCTATCATCATGGGGGAGGGCACTGGAATCACAGCCAAGGGTACTTGCGTATGGTACATGAGTACTATCGAAGTTGGTGACCAGGGGCGTAAAGATTTGGTGGCGGCTTTGAAGAATATGGAAAGCTCAATTTTGAGAGAATCATCAGATTTGGATGCTCAAGACTTCTTTGACAACAACAACGGAATGTTGAACTCAGTGAAGCTAGGCCAGTCGTTCAAAGACTTCGTTCCCAAAGAAAAGTTACAATACCTTTTGAGATTCTTTTACGTACAGACCACATCAATACCTCATGCTGGAGTTGTTGTTCCAAGTCAGTATAGAAAGAATTCAGTTCATCTTGAGGAGGGAATCCACGCTCCAGACAGGGGTGTGATCTACTCCTCACTTCCTTCGAGTGAAATCTCATACGATGGTGTCATTACTGCTGCAAGGGTCCTCTATGAGAAAATTGTGGGGTCTGACGATGATTTCTTCGATGTCGATTTTGAAGATGATGATGAGCATACAAATGTGGATACATCCAACTTGGGCTCGTCTGCAATCGAAGATGACGAACCGGTGGAGCCTGGTGCTGCCCCAGTTGAGTTTGCCGATGATATGGAGCTGTAAATAATTTTTTGAATCTACCTTCTACTGAATTACATCGTTATATTGTAATTTAAGAGCCCTAGTGGTTACCTCAAATACTATCTGTTCGGCTTCGATAAGGGCTACTCTTCTTACCGATTTAGTTATCGCGCCCTAAGTTTGGTGTCTGGTTGTATAATTGTGACTTCGAAAATTTTTCATTGGTTCCCGCACGACCTCGACCCAGCGGTTTTTTTCACACATTTACCCACGCTATTCTTTCACATAGTACTGAGCTCGTTTCGCAAACGCTGTCGAAGAAGTCTACATTACTACAAAAAGCATAAAAATGTCTGACGTTGAACAGGTCGAACAGGTTGAGCAGGTTGCTGTTGAGGAGTCTGGCTCCATCACTATTGAGGACGCTCTCAAGGTTGTCCTCAGAACTGCTTTGGTTAACGATGGTCTTGCTAGAGGTCTGAGAGAGTCCTCTAAGGCTCTTTCTAGAGGTGAGGCTCAGCTGTGTGTCATGTGTGACTCCGTTAACGAGGCTGCTATCGTCACCTTGATCGAGGCTCTGTGTAACGAGCCAGAGAACAAGGTCCCATTGATCAAGGTCGCTGACAACAAGTTGTTGGGTGAGTGGGCTGGTCTTGGTAAGATCGACCGTGAGGGCAACGCCAGAAAGGTTGTTGGTGCTTCCGTTGTTGTCATCAAGAACTGGGGTGCTGACTCTGAGGAGAGAAACATCCTGATCGAGCACTTTGCTAACCAGTAAAGTGGTCTGTCAACTGGACTTGAAAATTTTCTTATATAAGAGATCTTTTCTACAGTAAAAATATCGTAATTAATCATCAAATATTAGCCATAGCATGAATCTCAAAGGAAAACGGGGATATCGATTTCTACTTTGTCCGAAATGTTCATGTCGGTCGTCTCTGTGAAGGTTTCAGCGCTCCTGTCAACAAGTCTCAGCGAACGATCCTTACTTTGTTGCTCCTCATTGTCCTTCAGCAATCTAGCCATTTGTTCCTGTCTCTCATTGAGCTGCAATATCTTGAAGTCAAACACCGTCCCCGTATAATTCTTGGGTAAGTCAGAGCCGAAAAGGCAAAGTAGGTTCAGGCTCAAGACGCTCTGATCCCTTTTGAATTTGCACTTGTTCGACAGCTTCATTGCTCTCAAAGTCATACTGAATATCGAGAATCTGTAGCAACTGATATCGGTCTTAGAGTAGTGGGATATGTGCAACTGATCTAGGATGGATCGATCATTAGGAAGGTAGAGGGATGAATTTCCCAATTCACCCTTCGAAATGATCGCAAGCCTCTTATTCTTCTTGCTTTGAGTTGATGCGTAAAGGTATATGTCATCTGTGTTGATGTCTTTCAAATCTTTGACAGCATCATAGAGAACATCGGCTTTTATCATTCCCTCCATCACAATCTCATCCTGGTTTAAATCAAATCCCATGTTGTTAGTTTCGAAGTCCAAATTGACATAGGTGGAGAACTCGCAACGCTCAGTTATCTTTGAATCTTCGTATATCAAAACAAAAGGATGTCCATGACCTCTATAGAACATGGTGCATTGTATACCTGACACTTGGGTCTTGTGGAACAGACTTAAACTCTCAACTATGGGAACAACATCAACAGTAAATTTTGCTTCAGCCTCCAAATTGGCGCCTTCTGTGTCAGAAGTCAACTCCTCACCCGCTTCCACTCCGTATATCAAATTTGGAGCATTGAAATTGAATGTACTAAACAATCCCTTCTCAAGGGTTAATTCTACTCTGCAGATATGAGCGCTCTCGGTGATGAAATTGAGGCCCTCTTGAGTTATACTGATAACAACTCGAGGGTTGACAGCTGTTATTGCTCCCAAAATACTCGCTATGTGAGAGACAGCGCTTGTTGTGGCACTGAACTGACATTGTGCTTCGTCTAGCATCTATAGTTTTGTCGAAGTTAGTCAAACAATGAACGCACAGAGTGTGTGTGACTGTGGACTAGTTATCAAAATGTGTCTGCCAAAGCGACGGGTAAACGTCTTTGAGAAATGCGGTGGATGGTGCAGGCGTCTGTCTCCACAGAAAACTACCAAACTACTCTACCTGAAACGCATCCTTCCTTACTTTGAAGGAAGGTACCCTGCGATGGATTCTCGTAGAAGGAAACAACTTGGTCTCTTAGGAGGGCTCACTCTTCTTGGATTAGGAGCATATGCACTATACGAATCATATATCAACTGGACGGAATCTACACAACAGGAGCAAAGGTCCAAGACTACCGAGCGTTACACGAGGAAATCTATTACAATTGTTCTTACAGAGTCTATAATAGCCTCTAAGCTCCCTATTAATGAACTACTGACTAAGACGACGGACGTTGTTTTCGTTATGCCCCCGGAACTCACTGCGAATGACCTAAATGAGGAGCTAAACGAGACGGTATCCCATAAAGTGATAGAATGCAGTACCTTCAGCGGTGTCTGGTCTGTTGTGAAGCACTTGGGAGGTGACACCCTGCTCGTTGTCACAGATGACCTTCCAGATGATGTTCCAGAAGGCTTGGAACGCTTCGTGGGCGAGATAGTGGAGTTGGGGCAAAACCTATCAGCCATCAATGAGGCAGTTATTTCAAGGATTATCAAATAGGAGAGATCCCTTAATTCTTTCTGCAACGACTTAATGACGTGAGTATATTACTTTCCTGTAATGTTCCTGCTCTTTCCAAAGACAACCCCTTCAGTACTTTGAGAAGCGCCCTTCATGTAACCATATTCAATTGAGCTCCATCCTCCTTCTTTAAATTGCATTGGCTTCTTCGGAATCCTTGGAGGTTGCTTTTTACTGAGCTTGGGCCCAATAACAGAGATTCGATTGTCTTTCTCGTGAGCGTAGCGTGACAGTGAGATAACTGTCTGCAGAACACTTGCTATATCATTCTCTTCATACAAGTCAATGGTCTGGAACGTCTCGTCTTCTGGAATTCCATAGGTTTTGATGAAGGTCAAAAAATTTGCAATGTTCTCCATCTATATGTGCATGTTAATGATGAAGCCTAAAAGCGGGATTGAATGATACTCACTTGCACGAACGGAAAGTTACTCTCTTTATATCTCACTTTACCTCCTAGGGCATTGCATAATCAGTGGTATTAGTGGACTGCCTATGTGATTGTATACGAACGGTAATACTCACTTTCCAAGTACAACGCCGCTTTTCAAAGTGGCTATGAGGTCTTCATTGGGTTCAGCTTCACCGATGAGCTCGAAAATCCAAGACCTAGCTTGATCGGCGAGCTCTTTTTTGTATTTACTGCGTCTTAGCTCGGTGAGGTCTGCATCTAGTGATGAGACATTTGCCTTTTTTTGATATGGATCCTCTGTTGTTGGATCCATTGATTCGAGCTATTTGGGGAGTCGTGTCAATTCGTGTAGCAGTTGGTTCGAGTAATCTTGTGAATAACCCTGGGTTATCTCCATAGCCCCCCGCCCCCCAGCCGAGTCTCATGTGTCCCGAAACAATTCCATTAAATCCAGACACCCTTCCCCTGAACTCCAGACTGACTGCACTTCCTCGCCTAAAGCGGAAATGTCTAAACAAAAC
Organism: Petasospora adriatica; assembly: GCA_030558135.1. Lineage (NCBI taxonomy): Eukaryota > Fungi > Ascomycota > Saccharomycetes > Phaffomycetales > Wickerhamomycetaceae > Petasospora > Petasospora adriatica. Next base: position 41,654 of record JAJMRX010000009.1, on the reverse strand, counting down.
AAGACGGATAATGATTCTCTCTGACACAACCATTTTTAACGAGGAACTGCGAGGTTGAACACTTCTTGTGTCAACATAATTGCCAGTGAAATCTTTTGATCTGATTCCTATCAATCGGGGGTTGAGGGTACCCTGGCTCAACACTTTTAGCCGTCAAACTGGGAATTGTTTTGACGCTTGACCTGTTCCTACCTAGGGAGCCTCTTTTGTATCACAGCAATCAGATCGGTAGAGGAGGTAAGAATGGAATTTATTAAGTCTCTCTGGCCAAACTCCTCGGCCAATATCATCAACATCCCTCAACATATTGAAGGCGAATTGGAAGATGATCTTGATCTGAAAGTCAAAGCGCTGACCTATCTCTTCAAGCGACTGAGTATTGAGAACTTACCGAACTTTGTCAACGATGGAAACGGGATCTACAACTTCGCCTCAGCAGACGATATTCTCGGGAATGAAAAGCTCGATACTATCTATAACAGAACTGAATTTGAGAGATTCATGGTATCCGATGACCACAGGATCCTAGTTGACTGGTTCAAGAACAGATTCAGATCTCTTTGCATTTTATCTGGTCTTCCCAAAGCTCCATTTGAGAGCCGAATGGCAAAAGGCTTCAAATTTCTCATTTTGAAAGCCACCTCTTCCGAAGATGTCTACATCGACACACTTGTCAATTCTGATCTGTATTCTGAACATCCTATTGAGCTATCTACAAAGAGAAAACTCGTTTCCGATGTTATCAAGTCCCAGCTCCAGCTGAGGCCGAGCTCCAAATCTACATTCAACCGTAACGACAGAGCGACCATCATTTTGAAGTACATGCATAGACTCAGTGAGACTGTGCAGATTCAAAGAATCTACAAAGCCACTTTGATTGCAAGAATCGATGCTTTCAGGAGTTGCAAACTGGGTCAAATCAGAGAGACGATTCAGGAACAGTCTGGAGACACAGCCGGTGGTGAGGAGAATGGCATACACTTGTTTCCTTCAAATGCTTTGAAAACTCCACGATCGCGTTCTCCAGTGAGACGTGGCTCGTCTCTTGAGCAATCTGCTCCCCTTTCTCCGGTTAAGCTGAATAGTACTTCACAACTTCAGCCTCATTCTCTGGCTGGTAAGGAAACGCCTCTTCAGTCTCCGACGCGATCAACGGGATCTCTCTCTCCGTCCAGAGCATTGCGCTCCAGATCTTCTTCTCCGGCGAAGTCTCTAAAAAAAAAGGCTTCAATGACCCTTCTTAAGATGGACAGGTCTCTTTCTGATGCTGAAGAAGGCTCGCTGGCCGACGATGAAGTGATCACGAAAGAGGAAATGAGTGCTATCCAGTTTCAGTCAGAGCAGGCGGTATTGTGCAGGGTAGAAAGGGAACGCAGGCTCCTGAGGGCAACATGATTGAGAAAGGAGCTGTCCGTTTCGTCTCACCTCTAGCGCTAAAGTCGAGCATTTTCACAAATCCATCACATCCGCTTATCTCACACACATTCCATGTCTTCATTGTCCACGCTTTTTTTACCATATGGACATAGTGAGTTCACAATCTACTTGATATTTATAATCCCAAATCTCATTCTTCAATCGGTCGTTACTATTTATGGTGTGTATATACATGATATCAGCATTTTAAACTCTATGTCTAGCTGATGGGTCAACATGAAGCGGAGACCAAACGCCTCTTACCGAGTCGTTTATGCTCTCCACCTTGGAGTTTCGCTTTCTCAGTTGTTCGCCGCTTGCGGCTCTCAAAAGATTTAGCTTCTCTTGAACATTATCGATGCTAAGATTGCGAACGCAGATCGCCTTTTCTCTGCCATTTGCATACTCTCCTTGAATCACAGGGTGACCGGCCTTTTGGACGATTCTAAATTCGATGTTTGGATTCACTCGAGCATAGCTGTCGAGTCTATACTTGAGGAACTCCCGCAGGCCCTGGGAAGATCCACCAGCCTTGTCAAACCTCAAAGTGACACGCTTACATGGAAGGACAAAGGCTCCAATACCGTTTCGAAGTGCAGGAAGACGAGGAACTGGTTTGATTGGCATGATGAATAGCGATATCAGTGAAGAGGTTTGAAGCGGACCTTTTTTTTTTCATCTGGCCCAATCGCGAGGTGCGGTGTGCCCTCCTCGCCCCACAACTTCGCAAACCTCCTATAGTTCAGCCCTTAATCGCATGATGCTAGTAAGAAAGCCTGCTTTGGATCTGCTTCATTTACGCCATTTCTCTTCATCAGCATTAGTAAGAAAGGACTCTGTCTTTTCTGCCTTGGATGTGCTCGCCGATGCCTCCGCCCCGCAAAATAACATTCAGACTGTCACTGAGGACTCTATTGTCTTCTCTTCGGGACATTTGGTTCGAAACAAGGTCTCCTTTTTAATTTCAAACCAGGTTCTTGAATATGAGCCTCGCTACGAAATCAAGAATGGCTTCATTGTGGAATTTTCGCCGGAGTCTTTGCACTTTCTTAAGCTCATAAATCCCCAGCCGGATCTCATGGTCATAGGCTTGGGGAAGGCTAGCAGACTTCTCAGTCAGATGAATCTTGAGGTGCTTCAAAGTCTTGGTTTGAGGATTGAGGTATCGGACACCAGGAACGCAAGCCGAAACTTCGACCTCCTTGCTACGGAGAGACCAGGTCAAGTAGGTGCGATTCTCCTGCCACCCGACGTCTAAGAAAACACCACGAACGACTCTTCCATGCTTTTGTTTATTTATATATTTATTGCTTTATTTATTGACTTAACTGTCCATGACTACGACCTTGCTTATAATCTAATAGTACAATTGCATGTCTGTTCTAAACACCCAAAATATTGCCACGTTGCTAATCACCAGTCGTCATCGTCGTCCTCTTCCTCATCGCTGTCTTGTCTTACCTTTCCCTGGCGTGCTTTCAAAAGTTCAGCGATTCCCCCAGCCAGTTGGTTCTCTTCTTGCTTCTTTGCGAGCATTGCAGCAGCTAGGCCGCTGCCGATGTCGGTTGAGCCATTTGCGACTGGTTGAGATACTGCTGCGGGTTGCGAAGCCGGTTCGGGTGCAGCAGCAGAAGCGGCACTTGTCTGCGGAATTGAACACTCCACGACATAAGCGCCAGGTACCCAACCTTCCTTTGTTCCATCCAGTGTCTTCGCCAGCCACCACCCATTGGCCTCCTTTCTGAGAATGTAGACAATCGTGTCCTTTGAGATCGGCAGTTCAGAAGCTGCGCCACTGCCGGCGAAGTCATATGCTGCCTTGAAAGTTGGAAGATTGGAAGGAGCTGCAGGCGAAGCTGTTGGAGTTGACGTTTGAACTTGCTCTTGAACGACAGGCTTTTGAACAATCGGCTTCGGCTTAACATGAGCTTGTGGTTTTTGTGGAGCAGCTGGGGGCACCTTTCTCTTAGCCACCTGTGGAGCCGCAGGCTTAGGGTTATAAGCAGCAGAAGCTGCTGCTGCTGCTGCATTCACAGCTGGCTGTTGTCTTTGAGTAGGTGCTGGAGGGGGGGCCTTTCTGGCTGAGCGTACCGGAGATGTGGTGGTAGCACTCACAGCAGAAGGAGCAGGCTTTGCATTCGACTTGTAAGTGGCTCGTGGTGTAAAATCTAAGGCAGCTCCACCGAACTTCTTCTTGGGCCTTGGGTGAGATCTGGAGGCAGCTGGTCTTCCTGGGCGCACCGTGATAGTTCCCGATTTGTAAAGGTCGCCCAATGCTGGTGCGGTACCGCTCGATAGTGACTTGACAACATGATACTTCCCTGGTTTTTTCTGATACTTGATAGTGGTGTCTATCTGTATGGAGATACTGCCGTTCAACTTCTTCAGGTGTGTAATAAATTCCGTCTTTGACCAGAGATTGATAAAAGCATCAATCGCCTGTGTCTTTTGAGAAACAGCAACCCAGTCATCTTGTAGGTTAGTAAGGCCAACGTAGCTGATGTTAGAAATTGAAATTGACATCTCAGTTGTGTATGCGGCCTTTCTGTCAACGAGTTGATGAGCAACGACGTAAATCGTAGAGTTCGTGACAAAGACATGTCTTGAAAGTCTCTGCGAAGATCTGCCGAATTTGGAATGCAGTACCTCACATTCACTCGAGAATACAACGCGGTCCTTAATACCCGCCTGATTCTTTATAAATCCACCCTTCGATTTCCTCTCATTGGCATTTAGATAGTCACCAGTGTACTGTCTGAAGCCAAGCAAAGACATCGAGCGGCGTTCCTTTCTTGAACCGAGCAGATTCGTACCATAGTCACGAAGCTGCTCGTATTTGTTACCGCCCTGCTTCTCCCTCCAGAACCTTTGGATTTTGATGGCACTGTCAATTTTCTTTTTCATGAATCGTCTGAGTGCTCTCTGAATTCTTGCGGCCATATTGTGCCAATATCTGTCTCTCAAAGACTCGAGGCCGAAAAGCGTCTCCGGAGTTTTGATAAACACCTTGGTTGTACCCATCTGATACTCCGAGGCGGGAATTGCAGAGTCGTTCAAAATGTGCATCACAGCTTCTTTGATATCTCCAGTCCATGTGTAATCACCCGCATACGAACACTTCGAGGAAAGAAGATAAAATCTCTCAACAAATTTCTCGAAGGTTTGACGATAAGCGAAGCCTGCTCTTCTTATTCTGACGTTCTCCTTCAAACCCAGATACTTGATTTGGTGGAGAACTTGCTTGTCGTCGAACTCTGTAGCAGATCTGTTCTGGTTCGGCTTGATCGTTCTGATATAGGATGGCTGGGCAAGTGACAACGTCTCCACCAGCTCGTTGGCAGATTTTATGATCTTGTCACCTGCCGTCGGTGGTCTCTTTCTTGAGCCATGATCAACAGGCTTCGGGAAAAGGGTGTGGACAAACTGGTTTTGGGATGAGGAGAGCATTTCCATCAGATCTTTTTGCAGCTGATCCTTATTTTTGTCTGTCATCTGCGATATATCGTAGGACACATCACCAGCATAATGCTTGACAAGAAACTTTGCCTGCCTTAGCTCAAAATGCTGGTTTGAGCTCATCAAATTCAATCTTTGAGCAAAGGAAGCATCACTCTCATCACTTTTGGCATGAGCTGTAGCACAAGCATCATTCAATGCTGCAAAAATACCAGGTGGTCTTTTGGCCTCAATGAGATCAACAACAACCTTGTTGTTAAAGAATTGGATCTCAGTCCACTGGATCCTCTCACGCACATACTCATCTTGCTCCGATTTCAGGGTCAATTGAATGAAAATTTGCTGCAGCTTCTCGTTCACGTAGTTGATGCAGAGTTGCTCGAAAGAATTATGCTCGAAGATTTCAAAGCCATAAATGTCTAAGATTCCAATGGATTTGGACTTCTGGCCTTTGTTCAGCACTTGGTTGAGAATAGCGATTATGTAATCGAATAGCTCAGAATATAAGGCAGCGGCAAGAGCATTTCTTACAGCAGTGGCCTGTACTCTGTTAAGAGGAATATTGTAGGTCTCAGACATTGTGGTCATTGTTCTTGTGTTCAAAGAATCAATCAGTGTCTGTTCATCGACAGCCAGAAGGTAAGCAACAAACTTCGTTACGGATGTATCTCTAACCTGTGCTTGGCCACTATCATCCTCGACGAAGGTGACATTGCCAAGCCATAAAATAGCAGCCAAAATTTTAAAAATCTCATCCTGTTGCGCCTTTTGGATCCCGATCGTTTGCATAGCCTTGAGCGTATCTTTAAAGTCGTTCACATCATCAATTGAGCTCACTGATGTAGTCCCTGATGTGTACAAGTATTGTTCAGGACCTTGTATACCGTATGACTGTCTATACTCATCCGGTGCGGCCTTGGTCAATTGATAGAAGATATGGAAGTTTCTCTCGCTCTTATTCTGACCAACGACTCTTTGCTTCTCAAGTAGATAATTCGTGATTTTACCACTCACCGGCTCGTATTGCGCATTGAAGTTTATCTCAAGATATTTGCCGTGTCTGGATGAGTTGTCATTACGCAAAGTTTTGGCACAGCCAAACGATTCCAAGAGGGGGTTTGTAGCCAAAACAATGTCCTTCACTTCCTTGATGGCTTCATTTGAAGTGGTCTCCGCTGTAGCAGCTGCAATGTACTGCATGATTCTCTTCGCTGCTTCCGTCTTACCAGCGCCAGACTCACCGGAAATAATCACACACTGCGACTCATCGTATGCCTTCATGTTATACACCATTGATTCGGCGACTGCAAAGACGTGTGGAGGCACTTCAAGTCTGTTCTTGCCTTCATATGAACGAAGCACTTCGTCAGTGTAAATACCAAGGTCACGGAAAGGATTGACAGATATAAGCACATGCCCGATGTAAGTGTAAATGGTGCCATTCTGGAAGCGCTTCTTCAAATTGTCATTGATGGCGTCATCAGTGATTTTGGTGAGCAGTGTCAAGTCGGACACTCCGACTTCTCTCTTCTTCCCCGTATCAAATGTTGCCTTTTGAATTCCATTACGTTTAGGCGGCTGCTGCTTTTGAGCGGACTTAGCAGATCTCTTGGTGATGGCCATTGCCTCAAATGCTCACAATTGGCTTCAACAGCTTTCAATGGTGGCGCTGGGGATGGGTTCGGTGGTCCACGGTTAAAATGGTTACTTAGTTCGAGAAGGGCAGTGCGGTCTAAGCGCTGTCCTGTTCGCGGGATTCGGTCCGAAATGCCGAAAGCCGCTTACTCATCAATCACGTATCCGTTATCACTTCGTTTGTACCGTTCAGCTAGCTGATTCTTTCAACTACACTCAAGGCGTTATGCGCACTTTAGATACTAGCTCGTAAGGGCTATTTAACCTTCATACAGATCGGCATTATAGTCCTTAGTCGGAGCAATCTCAAAACCAATGCCCGGACACCATTTTACATCCGCACACCTTGATATATCTTCATTTCCTTTAGTGAGGCTGTTGATCATCAAAAACGCAGAAAAAAGTGTCATCGAGCTCGCTTTGCTCTGTGTTCACGTAAAATGGATTATCTCGTTTATTCTGGGTTGAGTTATACTCTTTGTTTAGTAGTTGGATGCTCATTTAAATCCTTCTTGAGAGCTCTAGATCAAATCATGACTTTCGCTGAACCATGTCTCATCAAATTGAAGTAGCTTCGATCAATCCTATCCAGATATAGTCGATATGAACAGCTCATGGGGTTAAATTATGTACCTACAATGTAGCAGCCATTTAGTCATGCGAAGTCGTTTGAGAATTATAGAATTTCAATTGGTAGCGTTCCGACAACTCATCTAGTGCGGATGATACCAGCAGCTATAAGCACCTGAATCTTCTTGGCAACTTCAGGGTTCTTCATGTGTTCCTGAAGGGCAGCTGGGTTGTCTCTTGCTTGAGTCAAAATGGAGTTCATCACGGGGTCCTGCAAAATCGCTGCCACTTCGGGATCCTTGGAAACTCTCTCGTAAGTCTGCTCCGGCGTCTCATTAGGATCGGCACTCTCAAATCTTTGTGAGTATGCCTTGTAGTACAGCTGATCAATTTCGTTCGCACTAGCGCCGTTGTTGGTGGCGGCATCCTTTTCTTTAGCTGTTTCCAAGGTCTTGATTGCGGACGCAAAGTCCTTCACAGCGATTTCAGCTGTAGCCTTACGGATATAGGCTCTGACAAAGTTAGGATCCTTCTTGATGGCAATTTCGCAGTCTTTGATGGCGTCAGGGAAAGACATTAATTTGGCAAGAGCAGCAGCTCTATTGGAGTAGCCACGGGCATCGTCTGGTGAGCGCTTTACCATCTCTGTATATGCTTTCACTGCATTAGGCCAGTCCCCTTTAGTGAAATACTCTTTTCCCTGAATTCTGGCTTCCTCAGCCTTCTCTGGGTCGATATAGCTCTTAGCCTCTAGATCTTTGATGAGCTTCTGCAAGTTTCTGAGCTTAGTGAGAACCTCAGGAGTTCTATGCTCGGTCAAGGACTTCTCGAAGTAGTTGACAGCATCCTCGTATTTCTCAAGCTTGGTGTAAGTGGTACCAATACGAGCCAACGATTTAGCAATGACCTTGTAATCAACATGGTTTTCCCGACCTTTCTCAATTGCCTCTTGACAGGTGGCAATAGTAGTCTCATAGTCGCCTTTCTCAAATTCAGCAGCAGCTCTGTTATTCAAGTATGTGACGTCAGCGTGAAGCCCAAATGCTTCGTTGTATTTCGCAATGGCTTCATCGAACTTTCTCTGCTTGTAGAGTTTATTTCCCTCTGCCTTGGCTTCGTCAGCAGCACGCTTGCTGTCATCTGCTTCAGACTTCTCTTCGCTGATTTCAACATCTCCGTCGGCATCCTTCTTCGACTCCTTTTCTGCCTTCTCATCAGGCACCTTTTCATCGAAGGTGTTTTCAGGAGGAGTTTGGAAAGAGGATGAAGCAGGAGTTGCATCAGGAGTAGAGCCACCAGCAGCGCCAGCGTCGAGATCAATTCCTAGGATCGCACCCATCAACTGGAGAAGTCGAGGATCCGACATCATCAATCCAGCATTTGCCTGAGGATTGGACTGAATCGTTCTCAGCTTCTCCATCAAAGATGGATCCTTGATAAGCTCAGCCGTTTTAGGGTTGCTCTGGAGCTTCGTCATCAACTGAGGATCATTGAAGATATCGCCGAGTCCACCAGACCCCGGACCAGCACTGCTTCTGCTCTTCGCAGCCTTAACAGCTTCGATTCCATCCTTTGCCATCTTGTTGATAGGATCGAGCTCTAGGGCCTTTCTGTAAGAAGAATCCGCGTCGTCCAGCTTATTGAGGCCGAATTGCGCGGCAGCAACACGCGAGTAACCTTTAGCCCAAGACGGGTTGATTTCGACAGTCTTCTGTGCATCTTCAAGGGCACTTCCGAATTGTTTCAGCGAAGCGTAAGCAGCAGAGCGGTTGGAGAAAAGTACGTGGTTCGGTGTCTCCGAGGCTTCAATAGCTTTAGTGAAATACTCGATAGCCTTCTCATAATCCTTTGCAGAAAAGGCAGCATTGCCTTGGGATTTAAATTCCTCTGCAGACATTCTTCTTGAAGATAGATAGTACTTTCTGACAGTGGGTGATTCTCAAGATTTTATAGTGCGTACAAAGCGATGGAGCCTTCTAGAAAAACACGGCGGGCCACACAGTGATGAATTTTAACCCGGACATCTTTTCTGCTGAAGCGATGCCTGTGCTCTGAGCTGGGTGTGAGAACTCATAGAAGTTTGCATCTTCGGGCATGAACTTCAACGACGCTACGAGGCACTTCGAACAGTGGATTTTGCAGTCAGGCTATGATGTGTCACCGAAAGTGAAAATTGAAGATTTGAGAGAACAATCACAGGGCCGTGGACTTATTGCAATAAGTGACATAGAAGAGAATGAGGTTCTGTTCTCGATCCCGAGAGAGGCTATACTGAACATTGAGACAGGCCAGCTCTCAAGTTTGAGTACAGAGAATAGGGAAAAGTTACTCACGCAGTACGACCATTGGGAAGGCTTGATATTGACCATTCTCTTCGAGTTGTCCTTGGGAGTGCAAAGTAAATGGGCGCCCTATTTTAGGATTTTACCTAATGAGTTTCACAACTTGATGTTCTGGTCTGAGATTGAGGTGAATAGCCTCAAACCCTCTCTAGTGATTTCCAGAATAGGCCGGGATAAGGCAGAAGAGACCTATCACAGACTGATTCCATCCGCATTGGAGGATCTAGGGATTTCGCATATCAAGGTATCCCTTGAGTGGTTCCATCAAGTTGCTAGCACGATCATGTCTTATTCTTTCGATGTTGAGAGACCAGACTTTAATGAAGATGAAGAGGATGACGAGCAGGTCAAATATGATGGTTATTTCAAGTCGATGGTGGCGCTTGCCGACACACTCAATGCTGATACCAAGCTCTGCAACGCAAATCTTTTCTACGAGTCTGAATGCCTGGTCATGAAATCAGTCAAAGGAATCCGGAAAGGCGAACAAATTTATAACACTTATGGTGAGCATTCAAATAGTGAACTGCTGAGACGTTATGGATTCGTTGAGTGGGAAGGCTCCAAGTTCGACTTTGGAGAAATACCAATTTCAGTAATCCATGAGACCATGGTTTCATACTTCAGCTTGAATTTCGATTTTGTTGAAAAGGTCATTGAGCTCATTTCACAGTCAGAGATCGAAGAGCTAGAGGAGGAAATAGTGCTGGATTCTTATGACGTATACAGAGATGGAGAGGTGATTCCAGAAGCGCAAATTTTGATCCAAGCACTTGCGACGGTCGCTCAAATAGTACCACTGGAGAATTTGATAATAGCCTCTGATGATGTTCTTTCAAAGACTATCAATAGAGTACTGAAGAAGTGTTACCAGCTGGTTGAGACAGGAACAATGACGAAAAACGCTGCTGTGGTATGGGAGCAGTGCGTGACATCCAGATTGAACGACTACCCGAGTTACGCGTTCAGAGATTCAGTTCCTCCGCAAGGTGCTGAGCGCCTGAACAAGCTCAAAATGAGTGAATGTATTCTCAAGTCCGAAGTTAGCTCACTCCAGGCATGCAGAAAGACATTCTCTCAAAAGTTCAAGCTGATAGACGATGAAAAGCTGATCAGAAATATATTAAAGAGAAGATCGTCTAACGCGGAGGCATCTAAAAAAAAAAGACAAAAAGTCTAAGGTTTTAGCATCAGCATCAGCATCTAGACTTCTAGAATGCAACATTATCATAATTCATTAAACCAATGAAGGTTTCGGGGTGTACTTTGACTCGCCGTAGAACTCGTCCAGAAAACAGAGATAGAGCTTGGAAGCTGCGGCATCCGTAGTGACACTAGTGGTGGGCATGGTCTTGAAGCTGTCATCACTTGTAGCCACAGCTAATATACTCCGGCCTCTAGACTTGAAATCAAGGCAGGCAACGCTTTGATCGAATTTATGGAACGAACGCAGTCGTTTGCGCATGAGATGATCCCATAGAAGCACACTACCATCTGATCCCCCCGTAAACAAAGTCCCGTAATTCTCATGGAAACTGAGAGCATTCACCGGATAGACAAGATTCATGTCAGATGCGCTCACGACATGTGCCTTCCACGCGAAGCTTGAATGCGGCCTTTTGTTGAACTTCTCAAAGTACTCAATGAAAACCCTACCATGAATTGTACTTTGAGCATAGCCTTGACCATCTGGCATACTCTTAAGATCCCTGATCTGGAACTTTATGTCACTTTCGCATTTCTCGACCGGCTTCTGAAGCTGTCTGACGTCGTAGATATTTGTCGTGTTACTAGATAGAGCAACCATGACTCTGTCACCCGCAGGCGTGGCATCCATCGCCACAACCTTATGACCAAGTTTAACCTTGCTGAAAGTCGTGTGAGTTCTTGGATCAAGGAAGTGCATCGATCCATCCCAGGATCCTGAGACTAGAGCAGATGAAGGAGAAGATCCCAGTGAAACCAAAGATTGAACACCCGATATGTGGGGGTCTGAAAATGCTAATGATGGCCTGGAGTTCTCCAGGTCAATCTCAAATACTTCTCCGCTGGTATTTGCAGAGAAGGCGCATCTACCTCCCATTCCCCAAGTCACGGCAGTAGTCGGCAAATCCGTCTCTATCTTTCCAATCAGGGGGGATATCTCAGAGTTTCGAAGGGTATCTAAGGAGCTGTCATAGATTCTGATGCTTCCATCCCAAGATCCAACAAGAAGGCGATCGTACGCATCAGAGAGCTTGATCGAGGAAACGATGTCTTGAGGTGAGTCAGGTAGTTCGACTGTTTTATATGTTATTAAAAAACTGACTCGACATTTCAAGTTACTTACTAAAGACAGGTTCTCTCATGTCTTTCGTGCAGCGTTCCCATGAGCTGCTAACGAAACGTAAACACACAAGTCGCGTAGATTGTTGATCTGTCTTGAATATTCGCGAATTGACGCAGAGAGACCAAGCGCGGGGAGAGCTGTTTAGCTCTTGTTAGAGCAGACCTCGGCTAATTCTTGGTAGCGAGCGAGTCTGGAGCCTGAGATTGACTCGTCAGATAAGGGATTGCCAAAAATTGTCGAGAAGACACACTGGTTCACACAAGTGATAGTGGAACTTTAGTGTAAAGTTTGATTGCTCAAGACACGTGATCTGCGCCCTTCCACAAGTTGCTAACTGGAGCCATGGATGTCTCGAGCTTTCTCAAGTGGGAGTCCAAGGACGACGACGAGTCTCCCACGGATATCATGAAGCATCACTCATCCTCAACATTGTCCTTTGTACAAGACAACATATCGAATTTCTTCAGCCAAAATTCCACAACGGCTGACGAAGAAGCACCTCATAAAGAGGCATCAGATTCCGCTTCAATCAACTCCAATGACAAAGCAGCTTCATCCACATCTTCTTTTGCGAATTTTAAGGCCAGACAACAGTCTCAGTTGACGGATATATTGGTTGAAAAGTTGATGGCAATGGCATTACCACCAACTACGGAACTAGGTGTCGAGAAAATAGAGGGAAGGGTCTTGGCGGGTAAAACAAGGCCCAACTTGTCAGTTCAGATTATGAGCAAGAATTTCATTCAAATGAACTCTCGTCTGTCTGCTCCATTCGAATTTATCGATAATGTCATCAGGTTTTTTTCCTGGGAGAGTCCAACCTTGACACTGACTCTGCTCACTCTGTACACACACATCATTCTCAGACCGTTACCGATGGTTATGAGTTTGCCATTTTTCTTCATCGTCGTATACATAATGTCCCCAGCTTATTACACGAAGCATATACCTGAGCAACACACAGCACTTGGAAAGTCAAATCCGGTCCTGGCTGAGGGTCCAGAACTTCAAAAAATGGAGGCACCCAAACCAGCTCCGGAGTTCTCTAGGGAGTTCATTTTGAATTTGACGGATCTGCAAAACCACATGGTATTGTACGTGGTCGCATGGGACTTCACCGTCAACGCCTTGAAGAAGTTTGCTTATTTTACGGATCGATCGGTATCTCCCTTCTTTTATTTATCGTTCCTCAGCTCTGGTTTGTTTTTGCTATTCTTTGGAGAGTTCTTTCTGAGGCTTTTTCCTTTCAAATTTTTGCTCATAGTTTTGGGTTGGGGGGTCACCACCATATTTCATCCATACTTCTATGACTACTTTTTTAACCTTGTCTACTCCGAGGGAACGAGGTATTACATTTTGGGCAAGACAAACAAGTTTGAAAATTTCGTTCACTATCACTTTGACCTAGAAGAGCCACAGGAGCAGAAGGAAGTTGAAATTTTTGAGATCCAGCAGTTCAACAAGACTTCGAAGGAGTGGAATCCACTATTTTATTTGGATAATGATTTCAGCAAGGTGTCAGAAGCGAGGTTGAATTACAGTGAATCACAAACTTTGGGAACTGCCACAAGGACGGAAATCAAACCACCACTGGATTGGGATTTTATCTCGTCTGACGACTGGAGAATTGATTTGTCACCCAACGATTGGGTCAAGCTCCATCTGATTTTAGGCGTGGTCAGAACCGATAACGAAACCAAGTGGGTATACGATTTGGCTGATTCTCAAAATGGCTATCAACCTCAATATAGGAGAAGAAGGTGGACTAGAACGGTGACGAGGCATTCGGAGATTACATATAAGCATACTGATGACAAAGAATAAACGTCGTTTCACATTTTCATAAACTCATCCAAACTCATAAGGCTTGATCTCTGCTTTTCTTTCAGTTCTCCTTCCTTTTTATCGCTCAGCAAGCTCGAGAGATTAATCTTGTTCTTCTTTCTCTTCTTCTTGGCCTGCTGCTCTTCAACATCTTTCTTCATCGCCTGGTGTGATTGGGCGACATAAGCTTCATCAGCAAGTGATTTTGTCTTCTTTTGCTCGTTGATGGCGGATTTAGCGGGAGTCAGCAAATCGTAATCTGTAATCTTATTGCAACACAAGCAGGTAAGCCTCAGTCTGCGAATCCGAGGGGTCCAATCTTTGCTTGCCTTCTTTGCTACCCTTCGTTTGTTTTTCTTCAAATAGACTATACGCATACTCGTGCTCACTCCAGGTATAAGTAGCGTACTACAATGCTGACAGTACTTTACACCTTGTGAGATTTGTGGAGGGAGTAGCAAACCCTTCTCGTTGAACGCTGTTATAAGCTTCGAAGTATACACGGCACCAATTTCTGGTACCTGCGGTACGGCGTGTGTCAGATCATAGAGATGTTTCAAGTTTTTCGTATTGGCGTTTTCCATCACTGGTGTGTTTCCTCAAGGAGTGATGCCCTTTTATTAGACCGAAAATACGACCCTTCGCGTCTGGCCTGGTCTCGCGGATCGGCGCGCTCAGTCATTGCCGGGTAGCGCGGTCGTGGTTCTCTGCGTAAACAAAGTGCGAAAAAGTAAACAAGGCCTTCCAAGACACACCACCAGAGTCCTCACAAATATACACGAGGCTGTACAGGAGACACGCAATAGCATAGAACATACTGGTTTCACTCAAGCTAAGAGAGACAACAAGCTTATTCGCTACGCCTACTGGTTTTGACGTTGAAGCAAAAGAGAATATAGACAGGTTGGATTCCGCTTTGTTTACATACACCATTTGGAGGACGAACACACCAAGTGAAACCCCCGGAAAGCTTCTCCTAACATCACCTAGTTATGGAGAATCACAATAACATTCAGGGCAATCACCATCAGGCTGCTGCAAACCCAAACCAGTCTCTCGATTACGATTCGTGGGTCAACAGCCTGGGCAGTATCCAAGATGGAATCTTCCAAAATACCCCAATGACGAGTCACATACTGCAACAGGGTCCTTTCAATGGTATGCCGTTATCTGGCGGAGGTACTCATCACTCTTTTCAGTCGCAAATTCACGAAGCTGACCTCTTTTACAACTCTCCTGAAAGGTTTTACAGGGATATCATAAATGAGTCTCCAATAATTTCAAGAACTCCCCAGGTGGGTCGAACGCCTCTGAGAAACATGAGCATCAATTTCAGCACACCCAACTTTCTCAAGACTGTCGATGCTTCTCACTTCTTTGGAAGTGCTGCCAAAGGACTCACGCCACTAAAGAACCAACAGTTCAACTCTAACCAGATTTTTCAGACTCCATTAGAGGATAAAGAAAACAACTCTCATAACCACGGTGATAATACTAATTTGAACTCATCGCCAACTACAATCAAGATGGGATCTTCTGCAGTGAAGGCGGACATCGGTTCTCAAAGCGCAAACAAAGGACTCCCTCCATCTCCTACGCCGGGGTCCAAAGTAGGTCTCAACAATTTCCACAGAGACTCAAGTATAGCACCAGTGCCAAAGATGGGATGTTTCAAAAAAACACCTGATGTCGATTCAAAGATAAAGTCCCTTTCCAGTGTATCCGCTGGAACATCCAACTTTCAAATTATCATGACGGATGTCAACTCCTTTACTAACAACACCAAACCATCCCGCAGGAAGAAAAAACTGGCTAGATCTTCATCGACCATAAGCGCATCAACCAAGACTATTACAAAAAAGAGTTCACTGAAAAGAACTCAGTCGCAGCCTCACTCCAAGCTCGAACAAGTGATATCTAATCCAGTGATGGAAGGCTCCTCGTCTCTCATTGACCCGCGAAGAGAGACCTCTATGAGTCACCAACACGCGCAGGTAGACACTGCTACACATGTACCAAACCCACGTTTACAGTTACCACCGCAGGCCCCACAGGGCTCAACGCAACAACAAATATCATTTTTTGACGGGGAGTCCTTCTCAAGGTCGCCGGAGGGTACGATAAAGCGCTCCTCACAAACCGCAGGAAGGAACCCTGCTCCCGAGTCTGCGGGTGATCTTTTTGGTGAGAAAGGTTCAGATACAGATAGTCTGTTGAACATCACCAATGAAAGATATTTCTGATCTTTCACTTCGCTGATTTGCTTATGGTCTGGATTGTGTTTTGGGTTTAGTTAGGTGGTTTTTGGTTTCGTGTTATTTAACAATTCGGGAGGTTTTCTCAAGCTTTATATATAAAGGACAGTTTTGAAATGTATTCGCCGGCTTCTGCGTAGCTATCTAGTCACCAATCCACTCCAGCACTCTCACAATTTCACCATGAATTTCTTTGGTGGATGATCTGATGTTGGTGTTCTTCTCAAAATGCCCGAGAATTGAGTCCCACAGTTGAAACTTGTGCTTATTTGCCATGCTCGAGAGGAGTTCATCGCGTAGTTGAATTGTGCTCAAGTATCTGTTAGTTAGTCCGGTGGTATCTCTGCTTGCGTTTTGTTGCTGTTTTTGTAGCTTTGTTACAATGATGTCTGCAACCTCTCTGATCTTGGACTGTCTTTGCTGGTATTTGGCAAAGTTGTAATACACCAGAGCACAGGCTGCAGAGATCAAACCAGCAGTAATTAGATAGGCCTTATTCGCCTGAAATTTTTCATACACCTCTTTTTTGAACTTACAGGACATACTTAGTTTTGTGCCCGAAGTCGATCTGAAAAGGATCGGCTGGTGCTGTGGAAAATCTTTCTTCTCTTGATTGTCATTGGTGGAAAGGTCGTCGTTGGTAAATCCTGTATCGTCATTTCCGGTAAGTTGAAACTATATGTCTGTTAGTATTCGATGAACGTTGAAAGCTTGAGTTCAAACTTGCCTTACCGTAATTTCAGGTTCCTTCTCAAGATCTTTGAGAACTTTGTTCCAGATGACATTGAAGTCGTCGTCACTGAGCGATGGCTTCTTGGAATTATAGAAAAATTCGTAAAGCTCATTGTCAGTTATACCTGCCTCAAAATCCTCACCATCACCGCACTTTATCTCAGCATTCCTTTGGGCGAGAACAGCCAGACTTTTTGACAACACCTCATTGAGCATGTTTTCCTTATCTTTATCCTTCACGCAATAGTCACTGATTGGCAGAAGCCCAAATAGCTTGTACCATGGCTCATAAGCAATAAAGTCCTCTTTGCATTTGAGTTTTAAACTTGGGAGACAAACAGCATTTGCGGGACATTCGATACAAGACGGCTTTAAAGTCTCCAACAATTCATCTGCTGCCAATAAATACTCATTGTCAACATTCGGGAAGGTAGGATGATATATTTCAGAGCCACAAAATCCAACCAGAATCTTTTGCTCACGGTACCAAAGAGCAGCAACCACAACAGTCACAAAGAAAAGGAATGAAAGCATTTGCTGCAAAAACGAAAAGATCGCAAACCAGTTGATCATCGGCGACCTTTCAATGGTATCATCTGCCACATCCTTGCTGGATTCCAAGCTCTCAGGCTCTGGATCCATATTGAGAATATCGTTGACCAGCTTGACAGCATTTTCAGTTTCCTTTAAGACCGTCACATTCGCAGAGTCAATCTCTCTTTGAAGCCGGGAGAGTCTGGAATCGTCATTCTCTTCGTAGCCCTCCGTTTGCTCCTCTATTTGTTCTAGATCACTATCTTCTTGTGGTTCGCTGTCATCACCAACCTTGGAGAAGTCCTCGATAGTCTTAGCGAAAGTCTCACTGATCTTGAACTTGGACATATCGGGTATCACCGACTTTCTTGTAACAGAAGATGGCTTGGAAGGGGTGGAATATGGCAAAGCTGGAAGAGAAGCATATTCAGATTTAGCTTCATCTGAAGAAGTAGACGCCTGCTTAATCACACTGCTCTTCAGGATAGGAGTGCCTTGAGAGGTCATATCCATTGAGTCTGGGACCAGTGGTTCATTAGCAAGTTTATCAAGGTTAAAAATGTCATCCCCGGCCTTCCCCCCAAAAGCTGGAGGTGAAGATTCAAACTTGGACACTGTCAAAGATTTCTTTTCCGGAGACTTGGCCGTAGATGGAGGCGCAGGCGAAGAAGAGAACACGGTTTTTCTGACGGTTTTGGTCGATTTTCTTGGTGACTTGGTGGTGTCTGCTCCACGTTTGCGAGGGATCACTTTCTCCTCCTTGAAATCAGGCGAAGAAGGTAATGAGGATTGGAAGACGTTTTTATCCGAGAATGAGGCTTCCGCGTCGGGATCGACTTTGGAATCCGAGTTTTTGGTTTTTGTCTCTTGGTTAGGGGCATTGTCGATGGTGTCATTCGACTTTGAAGTAGAATCGTTGTCTCCTTTCAAAAGAGGCTTTCTTCTGGGCGATCTACCTCTCAACGAAGGCTTTTCGACTTTCGTTATCTTCCCTTTCCGTGATGTATTGTTGACAGAGGACTTGAGATCTGGTACAGCGCTTGAGCTCAAGAGCTCTTTACGGGCTCCATCTGTCTGCTTCGATCTGCTCACCTTTCTTGGTGATCTTCTCTCGCCAATCGAAGCCTCAGGCTTGGGAGGTTCGGTGGTTGCGCTTCTTCCCTTAGAAGGAGACCGCGATTTCTTCCCTTGCACTATTTCAATACGATCGTGAGATGGAACCACGGCCTGCAGCTCTTTCAACTTCTGGGAGGCACCCGGTTTCACATGCTCATTGAATAAGTCGATCAAGTCTTGCTTTTTGGCGTTTGAGGGGAAAGAGACCTCATTTTTCACAAGGACTCCCCTCAATTGTGCAACTTTGTATTTCGATGGATTGAAACCTAAAAAAACGTGTTAGAACAATTGTTGACCCTTTATATCGCATCGGCGACGGACAATAAATACGTACCAGGCTTGAGATATTCATACTCATCAGAATCCATAGTTATTGAGTCACGAGACTTTGGCGTGAGTTCCCACTAGCTGGCTCGTGAGGGAAACTTTTGAGGCCAAAGGTTGTTTTGATTTTTTCTGTGCGACAGTTTGTTTACTTTTTGAAGTCGTGTAGAAGCGCCATCTCTGACCCAGTAGTCCGGGTAACACCTTGCTATACGTATGATGTTCGGGTGTCATTTGGCTAGGCGCCGCGAGAGGGGCTCGTGAGCGTGATAATCATGTTCAGCGAAGAGCAAACAGCGTGGCAAGTTCACTTAAAGGGCCACAAAAAGCTACGAAATCACACAAGAAACAATGGGAGAACATGAAGAAAAGCCCGATTTCAATCCTCCTGGGGGAAGAATTGGCAAATACCAGATAATCAGGACCCTGGGTGAGGGTTCTTTCGGAAAGGTCAAGCTGGCATACCACTTGACAACAGGCCAGAAGGTGGCATTGAAGATCATCAATAGAAAGACATTGGCCAAATCAGATATGCAGGGAAGAATTGAGCGCGAGATATCGTACCTTCGTCTTTTGAGACATCCTCATATCATCAAGCTTTACGACGTTATTAAGTCGAAAGATGAAATTATCATGGTGATCGAGTTTGCAGGAAACGAGCTTTTTGATTACATTGTACAAAAGGGGAAGATGGAGGAAAACGAAGCACGCAGATTCTTTCAGCAAATTATCAGTGCTGTCGAATACTGTCACCGTCACAAGATCGTCCACAGAGACCTGAAGCCTGAGAATTTACTCTTGGATGATCAGTTGAACGTCAAGATTGCTGACTTTGGATTGTCAAACTTCATGAGTGATGGTAACTTTTTGAAAACAAGTTGTGGGTCTCCAAATTATGCTGCACCTGAAGTCATCAGTGGTAAGCTCTATGCTGGCCCGGAAGTTGACGTATGGTCTTGCGGTGTGATCTTGTACGTGATGCTTTGTGGACGTCTCCCATTTGATGACGAGTTCATTCCTGCACTTTTTAAGAAGATTTCCAATGGTGTGTACACAATCCCTAACTACCTGAGCCAGGGAGCTAAGAATCTCTTGACGAGAATGTTGGTTGTCAACCCTTTGAACAGAATAACGATCCATGAGATCATGCAGGATGAGTGGTTTACATCGAACATTGCTGATTATCTGGTTCCTAACGACGTTCCGAAGAAACATGCAGAAATCGACGAGAACGCGGTGAATCAGTTGATCAGAACGATGGGATACGACAGAGACGTGGTGTTGGAAACCCTGAAAAACAACACCCAAAATGAAATCATGGATGGTTATCTACTTGTCAAGGAAAACAAAATGCTACTGGATGATATCAAGAAGAACGGTGGCGGCGAATCTGACAAATTGGATGCATTTTTGAGTCAATCGCCACCATCATCATATGAACATAAGGAGCACGGGCATCAGGGCAAACGTGTTAAAGAAGAGCTACTCTATGAGGCACTCTCACCCAACTCCTTGGGCCAGAAGGATATGCAGAGTACTATCGCTATTCTTCCGACGTCTCTTCCACAAATTCACAGAGCAAACATGGCACAGTACGGTCCTGAGACTGCTGCAAAGATTAATCCAATCAGCACAAAGAGATCTAAAACAAGATGGCATTTTGGAATCAGATCGAGATCGTACCCTCTTGATGTTATGGGCGAGATTTACAGAGCATTGAAGAATCTCGAAGCAGAGTGGACGAAACCAAATGAAGACGAACTCTGGACTATACGTGTTCGCTGGAAGTACTCCCCAAATGCTGCGAGCGCCGGCGATGAGGGCAGCGTACCAGATATGATGAAAATGATCATTCAACTGTTCCAACTGGAGCCAAATAACTATCTGGTTGATTTCAAATTCGAAGGCTGGGAAAGCAGCGATGGAACAGTGAGTAACAAGGAGCTCAACAAGAACGATGACGAGATCAGCAGTTTCTCAGCCTATCCTTTCCTTCACTTGGCCACAAGGCTCATTATGGAGTTGGCTGTCAACAGCCAGGGCGGTTAACATGAAAAGATAAGTCGTTCTATAAGTTTTGGATGCTATGAAATTTATGCCCTCTGTAGATGTACGCGCTCCATTATGGCACGCGTCAAGATATTTACCCAATTGGGAAATATGACATACAGTAACCACAGCAACGGGAAGTGGAGAAGGGGGAAAGTAAACAAAGGGAATTCAACTACCGACGCGTA
Organism: Petasospora adriatica; assembly: GCA_030558135.1. Taxonomy (NCBI): domain Eukaryota; kingdom Fungi; phylum Ascomycota; class Saccharomycetes; order Phaffomycetales; family Wickerhamomycetaceae; genus Petasospora; species Petasospora adriatica. The sequence continues at coordinate 20,884 of JAJMRX010000009.1, read as the reverse complement.
CGAGAAAATCTTATAAAAGACCTTCGATCATAGCCTAGCTACAGCAGCCCTCACCATGCAGCAGCAGAATACTACGGTGTTGAGGGGGACAGATGATTGCCAGGCAGTCTTCTCCCGAGTCAACAAAGCGAAGAAGATGATAATTCTCACAGGCGCTGGAATATCTTGTAATGCTGGTATTCCCGACTTTCGATCGTTCAATGGGCTTTACAAGAAATCACAGAATAAAGCAAAGGGTAAAGAACTATTTGATATCGGCGCTTTCAGATCTGAAGAATCAATCAAGAATTTTGCATTATTCATGTCTTCATTATACCTTCATAGCAAAAAAGCATCACCTACGAGGACACATCGATTTATAGCCGAAAAGCTTTCACAAAAGAAGGCACTCAGATGCTATACGCAAAATATAGATGGAATTGAGTCCAAATGTGACCTCGAGATGGACTTTGAAGCACAAAAATCGAATGGGGTGATACAGAAGTGGAAGGCTCTGGACGTCGTTCAACTTCACGGCAATCTAAACTCGTTGTCTTGCACGGTATGCTGTAAGCTACAACAATGGACACCAAGTCGAGTCGAAAATCTTCAAAATGGCGAGCTACCAGAGTGTCCGGGGTGCGTTGAAGTTGCAACCCTTCGGGAGCTTGCAGGAAAGAGAAAGACTGGCAGAGTAGGCATGCTCAGACCGAGTATAGTACTCTACGGGGAAAATCACCCACATTCTGAGGTCATCACTGCAGGACTAAACTCCGATATGAAGGCAAAACCCGATATGCTTCTAATTATGGGCACCTCCTTAAAAGTCCATGGGGTTAAGCAGCTGGTTAGATCTCTGGCGCATACAGTACACGCTAGAAGGGGCATTGTGGTACTGGTTAACAAGGACGTGATCTTGGGATGGAATGGGGTTATCGATTACCAGATTGTGTCAGACTGCGACGAATTTGTGAAGAGCTGCTATGACTTTGAAACGTTAGCCGACATGCCAACACCCCCAGCAACACCCAAAAAGTCTCGTTCTCGGGATGTCTTAAAGCCTGTTTCACCTAGAAAGTGCACAGTCAAGAGTCTATTGAACACCCCATCACCGAAAAGATGCCGCATTGAAAGCGTCCTCAATACTCCAGAACCAGTAAAAAGAAAGTTCGAGATATATCATGAAAATGAGCAGTTGGTTATGACTCCATCCAAGAGAAGGGTCAGAAACGTGCTGTCCACTCCAGATGGCTCGCCAAGGCGGTCATCCCGGCATTCTACCAATAAGCCAGGAAGCAAGTCCACTGAGTGCATGGAATCTCTTCCTGTTTGAGAAATAGAAACCACTTAATGGGAAGACGCAACACGTGTAAACGGATTGATCCGCACATGCGATGCACCTAAAGTTCCGTATGTCGTTATTATTCAGAGTTGTGTTAAGCACTCGTTGTTGCGTATATGCCACTACAAAAGTTCATTCAGACGATAAATCCAGTAGTCACGTATGAATTTGGTGGACACTCTTATTTCCCTAGTAAATCGATAAAGTCTATACGAGTCCTTACGGGGACCCCTGAGGTGAGGTCTTGATTGGGATTTATTATTTGATCGAGCACGTTTTTCATGCAGGATCTCACTGCACGATTACTACCCGTAGCGGAGATCACAACTCTAGCACATGCTAATTATACCCAATTCAGGCCGGAGTAACGTCAAAGTTATGCCGAGGATGTCTCAATTGAATGCAACGGATGTATGGCCGAGTCGATGTTCTCAACTCAGTCTATATAAAGTCAGAATATCACCTTTTGTCTCCCTCAACCAACAATGAAGGTTTCTGCTGTTCTCGCCGTGGTGCCAGTAGCCCTTGCTGCCTCACAGGCCCCACGCTCTAAGCCTTACCCACAGGAGTCTGATGAACAGTTCAACGTGTTGAGATACACCGGTACCACTGGCCCTTACATGCCTGCTAAGGGTTACGGCATTGACACCGAGGTGCCTTATCAGTGTTCTGTCACGCAAGCGCATCTCTTCATGAGACATGGCGAGCGTTATCCAACTAGAGGGACTGGTGCTTCAGAACAGCGTGTGTTCGAAAAGCTCAAAAACGCTACAGCGGAGATGTCATCTTTTGAGGGACCGTTGGCTTTCTTCAAAGACTATACCTTCTTCGTTGAGGATTCTGCTCGTCTCGAAACCGAGTCCAATTCCGGATACTACGCAGGTTTGACGACCTGCTTCAGCCTCGGTTCAGAACTTAGAGAGAGATACAGCGACCTGTTCGACGGTGAAAGCGTTCACCCGGTCTTCACAGGTGGCCAAGCCCGCGTTGTGGAGTCTGCACGTGCGTTCGGTAAGGGCTTCTTCGGTTCGAACTACACAGACCTCTGCTCAATACAGGTGATTCCGGAGCATCCGACTCAAGGTGCCAATACCTTGACCTCACACGACGCATGTGTCAATTACAACGGCTCTATCCACTCGGATATCTATGGTGCATTCAACGAGAACACAGGTTACCTTGATAGAGCCGCGGCCCGCTTGAATTCCCTTTCACCAGGATTCAACCTCACGTCAGACGACGTGAACACTTTACTCAGTTACTGCGGCTTCGAACTCAATGTGAGAGGATACTCGGAGGTGTGTGAAATCTTCACGCAAGAGGAGTGGCTTCACTTTGATTACTCCAAGTCCCTTGAGTATTACTACGAAAACGGCCCAGGGCACAACCTTTCGGTAGCACTTGGCTCTGTGTACGCCAACAACACTTACACTTTGATGAAACAGGGCTCTGAGTACCCACATAACCTCACATTTTCTTTCTCACACGACACCGATCTCATGACGTTCGCTAATGCTCTCGGACTGTACGAACCTGACTATCCACTTGGAAACTCTGAAGTTGATTTCGGCACCACTTACAAGTCTGGTGAGATCGCTCCAATGGCTGGCCGCATAATCACCGAGAGACTAGAGTGCATGGACGTGCTCACTAATGAGACAGAAGCGTTTGCCCGTGTCATCTTCAATGACGTTGTCGTACCAATTCCAGGCTGCCAGGAAGGCCCGGGATTTTCTTGCCCATTGGACGGTTACAGGGATGTGATCATGGAGCGCCTGGAAAACTCAACTTACATTGAAGCTTGTGGCGTTAACAGCACATACCCGCAGTTCACCTCTTTCTACTGGGATTGGGACGTCACATTTGACGACAACTAGTCTCTATAAGTTATATTAAAAGTTGTAATAAATACACCGTTTACTGTTCAGGAATGTCGTCGTGGAAGTACTTGCCCTCCAAAGTAGGTTTGATCACACCCACTCTGATACAGAAGTCACCGAAGTGCTCGCCATCCTCTCTTTCCAAGGCCCATCTCTTGAACAGAGGTTTCAAGATGTTGAGAACCTCATCCTCCTTGATACTCTGTCTGTAGATCTTGTTGAGACGCTGGCCATGGAAACCACCTCCAAGCATCAGGTTGTAGACACCATATGCTTTACCAACGAGAGCAACCTCAGCAAGCCAAGGTCTGGCGCATCCGTTAGGACAACCAGTCATTCTCATCACAATAGAGTCGTGTCTTAGACCATACTCCTCCAACGCTTCTTCAAGTTTGGTGATAAGTACAGGAAGATAACGCTCAGACTCAGCCATTGCCAAGCCACAGGTTGGGAAAGCGACACAAGCAGCACTCGACAAACGCAAGGCAGAGAAGTCAGTGTTGTCCAACTTGTACTGTGCCAGCAGACTCTTTACATCCGCAAGCTCACCATCAGAGACGTTGGAGATTAAAACGTGCTGGTTACCAGTCAGTCTGAATGTTCCCTTAGAACCAGATCTCGAGGCAAAGTACTCAGCAACCTTCTTCAGACCAGTCTTCTGGGGTAACTCTGGAGTGTTCTCGACACGACCGTTCTCAATGAAGCAGGTGAAGTGGTGCAAGTTCAGCTCGTCAGTGACCCAGCCAAAGTGATCCACGTTGTCCTTTATCTCATAAGGACGTTCTGGCTCGAACTTGCAGCCCCACAATTCCTCAACCTTGGCCTTGTAAACGTCGACGCCGAGTGCATCGACGGTGTATTTGAGTCTAGCGTTCTTTCTGTCCTTTCTGTTACCATGGTCTCTTTGAACGAGCATGACCTTTTCACATACGGTGTGAATGTCCTTCACGCCCACGAAACCGAAACAAGAACCCGCTCTAGGGTATGTCTTCTTGTTGTTGTGAGTAGATCCCATTCCACCACCGACAAGGACGTTGAATCCCACGAGCTCGTTGTTCTCAACAATGGCGATCAAACCAACATCAGACGACCAGACATCAACGTCGTTGTAAGGCGGAACCGCGATATTGATTTTGTACTTTCTTGGCAGGTAAGTAATACCGTAGAATGGCTCATTGTCGACAAGAGCATTACCTGCAACAAGTGTCTTGACCTTCTTTGGTCCCTCCTTTCTAGCATTGAACTTGTCTGGCCACGATGGATCATCGTCCTCGGCATCTGCACCCTGCAACCAGATCTCATGATAAGCTGTGGTCTGAGGTAGAAGATGCTCAGAAATTTTGGTTGCAGTGGCAGCAACCTCACCATGGATTTTAGCGTTGCCTGGGAGAGCACTGATCATCACGTTTCTGTTGACATCACCACAAGCACCCAAGGTGTCCATCAATGCAGCATTCATAGCTCTGATACTTGGCTTCAGATTGTGCTTAACAATGCCGTGCAGCTGGAAGGTGGCTCTGGTAGTGAGCTTGATAGTGCCATTGCCTCTCTCATCAGCCAGTTTGTCCAAAGCTAGCCACTGCTCTGGGGCAGTGATTCCACCTGGGAGTCTTACACGTGCCATGAAAATGTAGAATGGCTCAAGGCCGGCAGCCTTTCTTGCATCTCTGAGGTCACGGTCATCCTGCATGTAAATACCGTGGAACTTGGTCAATTGCTGGTCATGGGCAGAAATGGCACCCGTCGACTCATCTTGCAACCCCTCCACAATGGTACCTCTCAAATAGTTGGATGCCAGCTTGATATCTTCATTCGTAATTGGAGGAGGTTCGTCAGCTGTCTTAACATCATCGACACCAAGCGCTTTCCAAAGTTCTGCCTCCCACACATTGTAACCCGTTTGCCACCCATCAGCATCCTGATCATCACCAAGGCCCAAAGGACTGAGCTCCTTGGCATTGAGGAAAAGCAATCTATTGAATAGGTCCTTCGCAGGCTTATTATAGTAATGCTTGTCCTGAGCTCTTGGCCAGTACTGAGAGTCACCTAGCCCAAAGCAAGATATCTTGGAGAACTCCAAGTCCAATTCACCAGAATTTTTGATGGCATCCCAGAAATTCTTACCGTTTTGAGGGAATTCACCCTGGCCCGAAGTCGAACTGATAAAGACGATGTTCTCCTCTGATGGCAGATCCTCAATGATGATGTCATCCATGGAGAGTGCAGTGGCCTTAAGGCCTCTCTGAGAAGCTCTCTTGGCGAGCTTCTTGGCAACGTTTTCAGCGGTACCACCATCAGAAGCGAAGTAGATAGAAATTGGTGGCCCAGACAAACCGTCAAGCAGCTGCGCATATGCCTCCTTGGCTCTTCTCTCTTGCTTTTGCTTCACCAACGAAGTCTGTGATTGAGCTAAAGATCTAGCAAACTGTGGGTTCTTGGAAGACAGAAGAGTCAACTTGTTTTCACGGTCCAAAAATTCCTTCAAGTTTTCTTTGATGACAGTCGAGTCGAGCTTGAAGTCTTCTGTTACAGGGTTGTAGCGATACAGCGGGATGTAGCCAGTGTCAACAGCCTTCTTGGTGTTAGTCAATATCTCCAAAGGAGTATCATCCTCGCTTTCGATTGGAAGGTAAGCGAGGACAATGGATGGTCCTTCAAATTTGGAGGCCTCGATCAGTGTAGTCAAAACTTGAGTATAGGAAGAGTAGATAGCGATCGAGCCAACGTAGGCATTACCGTAGTTCATTGCATAAAGACCAATGTCTTTCTTTCTCAGAACATTGTAAGATTTTTCCTTTCTTTTTTCATCGTATGTTTCGTTGTCAATGATCAAAAGATTAATATTCTCTCCAGATGCCAGAGCATGATGGACACCCGAAGACCCCAAATCATAGGCCCAGCTGTCAGAGCCTATCAACCAAGAGGATTTGAGGTAGAAAAATTCCTTCAAAGATAGAAGATTCTTAGAGGTGTCAGAATTATCACTTCTCAAAATCTCTATGATTTCATCCGCGAGACCGTTTTGCTCGTCTTTGCCTGAACGAGATTGTACCAGCCACTTGGTGAGTGTGTCCACAAGTTCTGACGATCTTGGCGTGACGAACTTAGACTCAGCACCATCAAGAGATGCGTGTACCAAATCAACAAGCTTTTTCTGCTGTTCCTTGCTGGAAATGTAAGAGCCAAAACCATACTCAGGAGAAGCGGTGTCAAAGTCCGCATTGTTGAATTGGTTCAACACATTAAGCTGTTTCCCAAACAGCTGGTCTAGGATACTAAGGTAACTCTCTTCCAATCTTGTGACCTTCGCAACAGAATCCAGAACTTCAGACGAAATCACAGAGATTGACTCCACAGAGTCTCCGAAAAACAAGTTCTGGATAGGATTCTCAATGTCCAAGTTAGCCAAAGCAAGCTTCACAACAGTTGCAATCTCAGGATTTTTGCCGAGAGAGGAAGCTGCAATTTTTGAAATCCCTCTCTCCACTAAAAGATTTGGAATTTGGAAGAATTCCAGCAAAAATGGTGAGAATCTGTGGAGAGACTTGGACAAAGCCTCTTCGATCAACGCTACTTGTGTAACGGAAGATGGGAGTGTTTCGAAGATCTTCACAGTATCCAAAGGTCTGAAGACTTTGAGGGACACTGTTGGAACTCCGGTAGATGAAATTGGGAGATACTGAGATCCGAGGTGAATAATGGCAGTCTCGGAGTTTTTCGACCCTGGAGAGTACGCAAACTCAGAAACCTCAAATCCGTTGGATTTCAAGAGGGACACAGACTGAGCAAAGTGATCATCCTCAAAGATGCCCTGGTTCAAAACCTTGGTAATCCGATCAGAGTCAACCTTCAAAGATTCAGTAATGGCACTGTAGTCAATGAAGTGCAGGACGGGCTTCTCAAGATTCTTCACCAGAACGTGTGAAAGGAGAAGGAAGTTGACGAGATCTTCTGAAGTTGTTGAAATGAAAGTCGGAAAGTCCAGGTCCTTCACCGCAATGATATTCTGGTAATCAGTCAGGGAAACGTTCAGAACAGACTGTGACAACTGTGCCAAGGTCGGGAGGCCTTTCACCAACGTTTGGTCATTGAGGAATACCACGACTGGCTTCTCACTTGTCTGCTGTACCTCAAGTACAGTAGCCAAAGGTTCCGCAGAGTCCAAAAGCTCAAGATCCGCCGGAACGATGGAACTTGAGGATCTCACTGGCTTGGAGACGATGACCGTATGGTCGGTCACCGTCTTGTAGAACTCAGCGACTATCTCAGCCATATTAAGTATATTCCTGAGAAAGTGGGAAATGGATCAGTCGCCCAGTTTTGATAGAGAGCGTGTTTTTTTCAACCAGTGAATAGTTTGACCCCAAGGCCTATCGCATCGGGCTTCTAAACCAAGCAGCGATGGGGGTAAAATTGCCACAAGTCACGTGCATGGCGTCAAGTGTGGCTAGTGCTTACGAACCGCGCCCTCTTTATTGGCTATCGCGTATTGTGTTCCCTGTGTAACTACTATCGATCTACGTGATTTTTCGTAAACAACCATCCAAGATCGAGTGGCCGTTTGTATCAGAGCAAAAGGACATGGCCCTATGAGTGCAAATGTGGCGTTTCCAATCATTCGATGTTGTCCTCCAGCTGATGTAGCGAAGCCCGCGCCTGCTGCGAAGCCCGCCATGTGTGGCTGATATGCCAGCTGGTATAGCGACCGGGGTTTGAAATGAGGCGCGGTCTTTGAATTTCAAAGCCCTTCACTGTGGCTGGGGGTGAGGCGCTGCTCTCTTTCAGCCACATATGCGCCACGCATATGTGGCGCCCATGTCTTTGGCTTGCAGAGTATGCCTGTGTCAAATTCAATGTCAGGAGTAAGCCTTTTCAGCATAGGTGTCCACACTCACATGCTTTGTGCGTTCTTGCCAAAGCTGCGATCCGCCTTTCGCTGAGAGTTGATTGCTATCTAAGGTAGCAAACATATATAGTCATCAATGAACAATTGAAAGCTAGTCATTCCACAATCCCACGGCCAACGATGAAGAAAGCCAAATTGGACTTCTCCAGGTACACGCAATTCAAGGATAAATACTATCCAGCTCCGATATCGATCAAAGAAGCTAATAAGTGGAACACCGGTAAGCGCCAGTCGCCGATCAAAGTGTTCGAAGATGCATACAAAGTATCCCCGATAACTTCTGAAGAGAAGTATCTAGTGCATTGGTTTCGAGCCGATCTAAGAGTACAGGACAACACTGCACTCACCAATTTAGTCAATGAGTGCAAGCGTATTGGGGCTCATCCTTGCTGCGTTTATATCATCTCGCTCCCCTTCTGGCAGGCGCATCTAGAGGGTGCCTTCAAGGTAAACTTTATCTTGCAGTCTCTTGAACACTTGAAGAGTTCACTTTCAAGATATAACATCCCGTTGTCTATTGTTTACACAGAGAAGGATGTCACTCCCCACTGGATGAGGAAGCTGATCAACGAAAGATTCAAGTCCAATACATTGTTTTGGAATATTCAGTATGAATATGATGAGTTAATGAGGGATGTGGCTATCCTCAAAGAGAGCGGTTTGAACGTGAGAGCCTTTCACGATCAGTGCGTGGTGAAGCCTGGTGAACTTGTTACAGGGAAAGGTACTCAATATACGAAGTTCACTCCGTGGTACAAGAAATGGAAAACTGTTGAATTTGAGCTATGTGGGGTCGATGAGAAATTTCCTGAAGACAAAATCCCAGAGTTGGAGAGTGATGATGTGACCTTACCACCAGAGTTTTCGCTGGACTCTAAGCCGGTGTACGAAAGTGCTGAAGCAGTTCTTGATGAGTTTTTAGCCAAGGCAGGCCGTTATAAAACTGATAAGGACTTGCCGTCAGAAAAGTCAACTTCGAGATTGAGTCCCTACATTACAGTTGGGGCAATTTCTCCACGGCAGATCATTACAAAGTGTAAAGAGGAAGAGTTTGTGAGGGAGGTTGCTTTCAGGGATTTCTATCGGCACATTATTGTGAACTGGCCTTTCTTGATGATGTTCGTGCCTTACAACTTCTCAGCCTTGGATTTGAAATGGTCCAATGACATCTCCTTATTTGAAAAATGGTGTATGGGCCAGACTGGGTTCCCCTTCATAGATGCATCCATGAGACAGCTGTTGAAGACGGGGTACATGAACAACAGATGTCGTATGGTTGTTGCCAGTTTCTTGAGTAAAGATTTGGGTCAAGATTGGAGGATGGGTGAAAAGTGGTTCCATCATCATTTAGTGGATGCCGATCTCGCGTCTAATAATGGTGGCTGGGGATGGTGTTCATCCACAGGAATCGACGCTCAACCTTGGTTCCGAATCTTTAATGTCTATACCCAGAGCTCCAAGTTTGATCCAGACGGAACTTTTATCAAAAAATGGGTCCCTGAGCTGAAGGGCACCGACTCTAAGGCTCTTCATGGTCCGATTCTGGATCATGAGAAGTATCCTGAGCCGATTGTGGATCGTTCAGCTGCAAGGGAAGACGCATTGGAGCGTTACAGGGAAGCTCTGTAAAGGGTCATAATCATTAAAGTGTCTGTGCAATAATTGACAATTCATTCAACATGGAATCATCAAAAGAGTACTTGCTTAGAATTAAGCGCGTGTAAAATATTAGGGAACTCAAAAATTGGGGATCTGATTCTTTTGCGAGCGTAGTGGTGATGAACTTCAGTGCGTTCTCTTTGTTAGGTTGAGTTTGGCCCATCTTGGAGTCATCTTGGTAGAAGTATGCCCAACAGGTGATGATGGACAAATAAGCGGAATAGGACAAATGCGGGATCTTGTAAAGTAGATCTTCGTGGTTAAGTACTGTCTTCAGTATTATGCACGCTTGAATCACGGCGTACTCTCCATCTCGTGATTTCGACCAAGCTTTGATGAGAAAGCGCCTTTTTGATGCTTCTATGGCGTCAAATCTCAACATGCTGTATGATCCATTCCAAGAGAAACCCTGTTTTATAACGGCTCTTGAATAACTTAAAAGCATACCAAAATTGCAATATAAGCCCATGAGCCCTGCGTGAAAGAGAATGACATTACCCCAAAATATCGGTGAGGCATCGTAATTGTTCAGTTCAGCTCGCCCATTGGCATGGAACTGCAAATATGTCCTCCAGCTGATGAAGCCATGCTCCACCTTTGCTGCATAGCCAATGTCGAAAGATGTACTTGAAGACCGTAGGTGTTTGACCAAAGATATCAGACCATGAACCAAGGTCAACCGCCCATATAGCGAAAAACAATCGAAATCATACTCCTTATCATTGAGTGCGACTTTTCCCTGAGTTTGAAGACATCTGCGTAAGCTCCAAAGGAAATTGGGCCAATGATTTTCAGACTTTACATTAGGAATAAGGTTTCCATTAGCAAAAACGTCCTCGTAGCGGCAGCTCTGCGCTTGGATATCTAGATCCAAGGCATGCTCACGATCTACCATTTCCCTTGGTAGCCTTTGATATTCTTTAAGGAAACTCACCATATCCTCTGCCAACCAGACCGAGTCTGAATAAGGCAGTTCCAATTGTATGTCAAAGATAGAGATCGATGGTGTCATCCCAAAGAAAAATGTGGCTTGTGAGTCCACCATGAGAGCGAAGAACACTATCCTTTTGAGAGTTTCATAGCGAATCCATTGACTCCAGGTTGCGAAGTTGAAACTAGATGGGATAACGGGTGGTTCGACCAAACTAGCAAAAATTTTCATCTCTTTCAACACGTTAATAGTGACTGTGTGATATATCCTGAATGTCGAGTGCTGATGTTGTTCTCCAAAATACATATGGAATATGTCGTTGATCAAAAGCGCTTGTAAAAGCTTCAAAGGCATGAAGGATGTATCACATTGGTCCATCACTAAGTAAAGATGGTGCCTGAGCTTGTTTTGAATCTTCACTGCCATTAGTCTCTCCTCGGTATCGGTATCACAAGAGCACATTATTCCCGTAGAGACTAGTGATAGCAGGAACGTGACGCTGAGATTAGACTTTTCATAGGTGTTGGCGTCAAATGTAGCCTTATGTATCACGGGGAACATCGGATCGAAATGAATCCAATACTGTGAGAGATAGAAGTCAACCCTTTCAGGGGAGAAACTTTTATGAACTTCAACGTTTTCTTCTTCTAGGAAACTCATGACCTTCAGCATTGTCTCCGTTGAAATCTTATACTCAATAGGCTCCTGAGAGAAGCTTGGTATTGTGTGAAAGAGCTCAAGATCTGTGAGGTCTAGTAAAGGCTTCCAGTCTCCCTTCAATGGTGCTTCCATCCCTGTGCCAAATAACCAACCCAATGAATCCTCCATGGCATTGGCAATGTGCGCGATGGATGGCGAGTCAAGGGACTTATCCTTCATGGCTGCTCCTTTCGATGCAACTTTGTCTAGAGCATCTCTGTGTGTTTTGGATCTTCGATGTTTCTCTAGTAAATCTTTACGAGCGAAAGAGATGGGGCACATCTCACAGGGAAACGGTCGCACATTGAAGTGATTGGACTCGTGCCTCGTCAGATAGTCGTGGCGCTTGAATGATTTCTCACACCCAGGAAATGAGCAAGAATACTTCTTCGTTATAGCACCTTTCATAAATTACTCGGTAATTTGACTTAATTCTTGGGTAGGTGAAGCGGTCACGAAAGACCCGCTACGTTCACTAAAGTTTCTCCCGCGCCTGCTTGCTCTATCGCACTGCGTTACTGAAGGAAAACGGGAGGAGCACCAGCATCGTGTTTGGCCAAACAAAGTCGGCCATAGCCAACAGTATGGCTTGCGCCTTACACTTCGTTGAAGATGTTTTGGAGGGCCAAATTGAACAATTTTCAGGCAGCAGATGGTGCCAAGCGCCTTGCATGTCACAGCCGCAGTGCCACCTCATAGGGCTATCGCGGACTAAGCGAGCTCGTCTTTTAAGCTTTGGACGCCGTTTTAGATTCGACGGCGATGACGAATGGCTCACAATATTCTATACGCTCCTGGTGATGACAGCTTGCCCAAAGTCCTAAATTGGAAACCAGTCAGATGCCACTAAGCGGCCATGATGGCTTAGTTACATGCCATGAACTGATTATAAGATCGTGAAGCAAATGACCTACCCATGCGAATGGAGGACTATCACCATTGCTGTGCGTGGCATAGTCGTGTATTAACGATGTCGGTGTCTTTGAAGCGACACCATAAGGCTGTGATTCAACTGCATGGTATAGACCATTCATCCTCCATGAGCCGCTCCACTTACATGAAGCTGCCTATCGAAACGCGCTGATGACTCCAGTAAATCATAGATTTTCAAATCTAATCTTAGTGTAATCCTATTACAGCGGTTGCTCCTTGAGTTCCCAAACCGTCATCCACTCTTGGGGAAACGTTAATAGGTGTCACGGACGCTCAATTTATTGTCAAGAATAGAAACATATTTTCTTACATACAAACATGGTTCAGAAGCTTGAACAAGTAGTATTCAAATCACAACCATTTTAAAGAAGGAAAGACAACATCATTGCCACAAGCGAATAAGAGATGCCTCTCAAAGTAGCAGCACCTTCAAATTCTGATAGCGTTGCAGATGTGGAAAGGGTATTGGTAGAAGCCGATGGGGACAGCGAAGTTGATCCCAACCCTGAAGCGGCTGTTGGTGAACTTGTAATTCTCAGAGTTGAAGTGATGGTTGTGGTAGAGTCGCTGTACACCGAGATTGATGGCGCACTCGAAGTTGACACAGTTCCGGTCTTGATCGAAGAGTCCTGGTGCTCTGATCTCGAATCCGTGCGAAGAATTGATAGTACTTCTGGTATAGTTGTCGAGACAACGTGAGCCGCTGTAGTCTCGGATGGAGCGCCTGGAGTGTTGATAATGGAGATCTCCGATTCATCTGTGGTGGTCAATGGACAGTAGGTGGTGTACTCGGTCACAATTCCAGAAATGGTGGACGTCACGACAGTCAATCCCGTAGTTACAGCTGTTTCACTGCAAGCATTGTTTGAGCAGGAAGTTATTGTGACAACTGTAGTTGATGCTGCCTCAGTAGTGGTTAGCTGTTGAATCTCTGAAGTCAGCGGACAGAAAGTTGTGAAAATAGTCACACCGCCTGAAATTGTAGTAGTCACCACAGTAAGTCCCGTGGTTACAGGAGTCTCGGAGCAAGCATTGTTTGAGCACGAAGTGACTGTGATTATTGTGGATGACGGACCTTCAGTGACCACCGAGGTGACCTCAGACACAAGAGCGGGGGAACTGAGTAAATCTTCGTAAGGAGTGGAAGAAGCAGCAAAGGAAGCAGCTGAAGAGGCAGTCAAAAGAGCTTCTGATGCCGTAATGGAAGATTCAGAACTAGTGACACTATACGCGTCGTCTGAAACAGATACAGCAGCCTCAGTGATGGTATATGACAAGTCCCATGATTCAGTTGCTCTCTTGGATAGTCTTCTAGCATCTGGCGTAGCCACTTCAACATGAAGATTCGAGGACCAAGAAGTACCTCCCTGGATAAAGGCACTTATGTCGATGACCAACTCCTCCAAAATTTCAATCTCGAAGTCAATGTCTATAGACACTGAAACCTGGGAAACAGACACCAAGGCTCTTGAGGTAGCATTGGACCCACTAACAGTCATTTCAACGTCACTGTATCTGAAATCATCCTCAACGCCCTGAGAGACAACGACTGATACATCGGTCCATGGTCCAAGACCACCTGGAATGTGTAGTCTCCAGTTCAACTCTGAGCCGTCTCTTGTACCTGTAACATATGGCGCTAAGGCAGCAGAAGTTGGTGACCCGGAAGAGGCAGAAGATGCAACAGAAGATACAATAGAGGATCCAACGGACGACTCTGCAGGAGACTCGGTTGTGATAAGAGGCAAAGTTGAAGACTCTGTGGCGTATCCAGATGATGGCTCGCCCGATAATGATGCCTGAGAAGCATACTCGACACTAGCAGATGACTCTGGAGTAGACCAAGCACCGAAGGTTGAAGAGGCAACGGTGCTCGAGACGCCAAGGCTGGATTCGAAACTCACTGAGGCAATTGAACTCACAAACTCAGTAGATTGTTCATCTGGCAAAATTGCAGACGACAAGCCAACCGAGGATGACTCTAGAGAACTTGGACTTACCAAGTCTGATGGGGACCCAGTGGTTTCAATCGAGTAAGTAGCAGATGGTGTCGAGATCGCAGATGAGATAGAAACTTCAGAAGCAGCGGAAACAGTGCTGGCCACTGATGTTTCTGTACCATCACAGGTGGTTGCAAGTGGTGCAAAAGTGAATGATGGATCAATATACGTTTGGGATACCTGGATATTATCCGTCAATGTGTAGGAGTCAGTAGTGCCAGAAATCTCGACATCAACGACCATGTTGTTTGCATAGTAGTAAATCATTGACTCCCTCACTCCCGCAAACTCGAATCTCAAAACCTCACCCTCAGAAACGGATTGAGTAGTCCTGTAGCTAATGAGACGAGGCTCACACTGTTCTGAGTCAAACGATGCATCGACGAAGGACGTGGCATTGTTCCAAGCATCAAGATTGGATCCAACACGAACAACAGAGCTTGAACAGTCAATTGAATAGTCAAATTGTACAACATTCGAACTCACTGTAACAGCATCCCAGGCACCAAGAGAGCCCGGAACATCGATATTCCAGTGGACTGTGTCATCCTCGAAGACGAAGAAAGAATTTCTATATGGCTGATCCACCGGTTCGGACAAGAAATCAATAGTGTAGCCGAGCTCATTCTCAGAGGTTATGACACGGTACTCGTATTCACCTGGAGACGTCACGCGGTCAATCTGATCTTGAGTCATCCGCATACTGAAGGCAAATGTTCCACTGATGCCAAAGGAAGCGAGTCTCCAACCCCATGTGATAGTCAAATTAGTACCAGTTTCCTGGAAGTCAGCTCTCACGGAGCCTAACTGTTGGCCACTAAAGTCAGAAATCGAACCAGGAACCCAAGCGCTGTTGGTAAGACCCTCCAAGAAGACCCAAGATGTCGAGTCCTCAGCAATAGGGCTTTCGGAATTAAAGTCCAAGTACACCCAGAAGTTGTCTCTAGGATTGTAAGCACTCTCATTGCCGGTGTAAAATGCGTTCACCGTAACACCAGATAAAAAGTCAACAACACCAGTGGCTGTTTCCAATACACATATAGTGACTGAGGTGCTTGAGGACGAAGTTGACGATGTTGGTGGTACAGAAGTTACAATAGACTCCGAAGTAGAGAGTGTGGCACTCGAGGTCGAGATTGCAGATGAGGTGGCAGCTGCAGAAGAAGCGGAAATAGTGCTGGCCACTGATGTTTCTGTACCATCACAGGTGGTTGCAAGTGGTGCAAAAGTGAATGATGGGTCAATATACGTTTGGGATACCTGGATATTATCCGTCAATGTGTAGGAGTCAGTAGTGCCAGAAATTTCGACATCAACGACCATGTTGTTTGCATAGTAGTAAATCATTGACTCCCTCACTCCCGCAAACTCGAATCTCAAAACCTCACCCTCCGAGACGGATTGAGTAGTCCTGTAGCTAATGAGACGAGGCTCACACTGTTCTGAGTCAAACGACGCATCGACGAAGGACGTGGCATTGTTCCAAGCATCAAGATTGGATCCAACACGAACAACAGAGCTTGAACAGTCAACTGAGTAGTCAAATTGTGCAACATTCGAACTCACTGTAACAGCATCCCAGGCACCAAGAGAGCCTGGAACATCGATATTCCAGTGGACTGTGTCATCCTCGAAGACGAAGAAAGAATTTCTGTATGGCTGATCCACCGGTTCGGACAAGAAATCAATAGTGTAGCCGAGCTCATTCTCAGAGGTCATGACACGGTACTCGTATTCACCTGGAGACGTCACGCGGTCAATCTGATCTTGAGTCATCCGCATACTGAAGGCAAATGTTCCACTGATGCCAAAGGAAGCGAGTCTCCAACCCCATGTGATAGTCAAATTAGTACCAGTTTCCTGGAAGTCAGCTCTCACGGAGCCTAACTGTTGGCCACTAAAGTCAGAAATCGAACCAGGAACCCAAGCGCTGTTGGTAAGACCCTCCAAGAAGACCCAAGATGTCGAGTCCTCAGCAATAGGGCTTTCGGAATTAAAGTCCAAGTACACCCAAAAGTTGTCTCTAGGATTGTAAGCACTCTCATTGCCGGTGTAAAATGCGTTCACCGTAACACCAGATAAAAAGTCAACAACACCAGTGGCTGTTTCCAATACACATATAGTGGCTGAGGTGCTTGAGGACGAAGTTGACGATGTTGGTGGTACAGAAGTTATAATAGACTCTGAAGCGGAGAGTGTGCCACTCTCGGTAGTCGCAGAGGTGACAGCTGTGGTAGTCTCTGAAGTCAGAGTGTACCCATCTGCTTCTGTGGCGTTTGTCACTACTGACGACGAAATGAGATCACCACGAGCTTCACCAACTGAGAACGGATCAGAGAGCAGCAGCTGCCAGTCATCATGATTCTCATACTCACCCCAAAGTTTCAAAGTACGACATAGAAGCCTGTAATAACCTGGTGGGATAACTGTTCCGTTGGCAAATGCATCAAAGTCAAAAGTGCTGACTTCAGAGAAACGAGCTGGATAAGTGATGGGGAATAACGTGTGAATACCGTTGATATCTGGTTGCGTTCTGATCGGACCCAAGAATCCATTTTCGCCGGCCAAAGGTGGGAAGGCATATGACCCAATGTCGTAGTCTGCATCAACAATATCGAAGGAGTAAACTTTGAGGCCGTATCTCAAATTGAAGTAGACACTTGGAGAATCGTTGCTTGAAGGATCAAAGTCCCTTACTCTGTCCTCATTGGTAAGGTTGTACAAAGAACCATCCTCTTCGTCGTAACCAACAACAAGAGGTCTCTCAATCAGAGGGGTCCACTGAGTGGTATCCACTTCAACACCCATGTATGGGACAGCAACAACGTCACCGTTGTCACCTGAAAAGGCAATCTTGCCGGCAAAGATAGTTCCACTCTCACTGCTTGCATCTGTAGGAGGCTGTATGTTGACCTCAATAGTGACGGACTCACCAGGACCCAACGTCACAGAAGACTCTGATAGCTGAACACTAGCATTCAGCTGATCATAAGAGGGGTAGTAGTACAGCGGCATCCATTGGTCGCTCGTTCGCGAATCAATTGAGGTACCAGGAATGTGTGTAACTTCATAAGAAACCTGTACATCGTTGTCATTGACAATGGAGATCTGGAAGTCATTCACTCTATGCGACGTATCGTTCAGTTCAAGAAAAGCATCAGAAGTAAGCCTGGTTCTTTGATCCATGAGAGCAGCGGCAGATATCATGCCAGCACCTTGCTGGACTAACGGTGCTCTCAGGTCTGAGCGAACAGTAGATAAATCAGTTCCAAAAGTATCGACATTGTTGATATAGAGATCAAGTTCGTAGGATGTTGACATGAGATACTTGCGGAAATCTTGCGGTGAGGTACCTGCATTTTGAGACAGATAGAGGGCCGCAACACCGGCAACATATGGACAAGAGAAAGAAGTACCTGATGCGATTCCCCATTGGTTGCCAGTATTGGCAGTAGCACCAAACACTGAGCCACCAGGAGCAGTGACGTGAGGGTAGAACGAATTGAAGAATGTAGGACCCCACGAGGTATAGAAGTCAAGTTGACCAGCGTTTGATTCATGCGACTCGAACCCTGTAGCCCGTTGCTGCTCGAAAATCTCGATCGTAATATTATTTCCAGCATCAGTCTGATTAACAAGCCAGTTTCTGAAGTCATATTGTACTTGACCAATCTCGCCAAGCATTGTATCAGTAATCTCAACACCGAAGTAGGAGAATGGTTCATCCTCACTGTTTAAGGTGGCAAATACAGCATCATATCCGCTTGTCGCAAAAACTGTTGCGTAGACACCTGGGGAACAGTAACCGAGTCTGCCGATCAAAATTTGATTTCCTGTAGATCTCTGATCTGTGACACACAAGTTTTGAGTAATAAAGTCCACAGTGTACAGACCTGGCTCAAGATTCATAGGTGAACCGTTATTGGACACATAACCGAACTCGTAGGTCTCGTTAGAAGAAGAGAAAGCACGCGCAGTCCACCCACCAATCTGGGTAGCATGAGCAGAGCCAACAGCAATGACACCCTCACCAGATCCACCATTGGATGCATAGAATACACCAGTGTCACCGGAGTTACCAGCTGAGAACATGATGGTAATTTCTTCAGCTATTCTTGCGGCTGTAGTTGCAAGGGGGTGAGTATCGTATCCGAGATCAGCACCCAGAGACAACGATATAACGTCAGGTCTGTCTTCGTAGGCACGGAGCATAGCGGCAAGAATGTAGTCATCACTGGTAGTAGACGAACATCCGAACACTTTGTAAAGGGTGATCTGAGCATCAGGAGCAACACCGATGATTCTGTCAGAGTCACCAACAATCAATGAAGACACGAAGGTACCGTGTCCAACACAGTCCTCCAAGTCTCCTTCAACTGGGTTGTTGGGATCGTCCATGAAGTTAAAACCGGTAATAATCTTACAACTGTCACCAAGACAGTTACCAAAAGCCTCATGAGTGTAGTCAACACCAGTGTCAATGACAGCAATACGGACTCCTTCACCGGTGATATTGCGCTCGTGCAAAGCGTGTACACCGGTGACAGCGTGAGGGTTCCACTCTGGAGTCTGGGCCTGGGTGTAATTACCATCCTCAAGAGTCACATAAGAGACTTGCCATGCATCCTTGACCTCGGGGCGAGCCTTGATATCTTCGATAGTCGTCTCGTTGTCGTTGTGAACAGTAATAGAAGCACCGTTAAAGAGTGTATAATCGAGTTCATTATTCACGGATACAGTGATACCTGCAGAGGAGAACGAGTCTAGGAGACCCACGGAGAAGTCTCTCTTGGACAGCCGGGAAGACGTTTCTGGGTCATATTCTATGAGAAAACGACCAGGAACAAATTTGTTTTCGAAGCTTGTAGCAGAAGCTCCACTGAATGCGGATTCAATTCCCTGAGAGTAAACGAGTGTGGCGAGCGATGACACAACACCCAGAAAGCGGTTGAGTGTCACCATTCAATTGAGTAATGAGGGTTAAGAATGAACATCTGGGGGGTAATAAGCTGGTATTTAAACAAATATTGGTCAACTCCGACGCGTCGAGTTGCGTCAACGCCGCGTAACGTAGAAAATCTGAGTAGGTTTTCGACCGGCCACAATCTCAGAAGAGAACAAATAGCAGAAAGTATTTCCGCTTAAGTGAGGGAGGCTACAGCTCTATCGTTCCCAGCTCTACTCAAAGGTACCTGCTTTCTCCTCCAAAACTTGTAGAAGTGTCGGAAAATCTAACAGATTTATATCCGCTCGATGCGATGCGATGCGAGCTTGTTCCTGCTCGGCAATTCGCACCTAATCTTTTCGATCTTTTCGGAGATACCGAGGAGAATATCAATAACGCTGTTTTTTTCTTTCACAGAGCCAGAGAACCTTTGATGGATTATTGATGGGCGGCCGCTAGGTTGAGGGCCCATTCATTGTTGTCCTACTATAGAAATGTTGCAAAGATCGGTCAGACGCTCGACGAGATGGAGATACGCGTTCGAATAGAAATAATGCACACCCCAAAGTGGAAAGTGGCGATATCGGACTCTTGAACGAAAGTAGCGACTTGTTGTCCACTTCTGGCTTGGATTGATGGATCCAGGTGTAGCTTTTTTTCCATTTGTACTTTCGGGTGTAAAATAAGTAGGGGCTGTGAAAGCTCCTTTACTTTGTTCGGGGTGATCACGTTAGTCACGTTCTTGTCGAAGCGTGCATGGCGGCACTAGCTAAGCTATATGCGAGCGATCATAGTAGGTATGTCAGGGAGAGTCCCTCAATGTTTATAGTCGATGTGCTAACCTCAAGGTTCACTTACATTCAGTCGTCTCCAGGTAGACCTCAAGCTTCCATCACAGAATCCTGTAAAGGCTGTGGCCTCCAAATCTTGAAACGTGCCTCGGCTCATGCGGCAAAAATCTGACCTACTTGTGAATAAATTTCAAGAAGATGTGAATCGGAACTCTGTCTGCACCTGCGTAGAGCCCCGCGTCAGGAGGTGGGGTGAACGGCTCAAATCTTCAAAGAAGGTGCACACTTTTCCGGTCGCGACGATTGTGGTGGCTTTCGATCGACAACCTTTGGAAGCAGGCGTGTACTTCGGCCCAATCGATAAATAATTTGTTACCGTCCAAGGGCTAAGTTTGAGCTTTTCATTCACAATAGATGCAGGGCGGGGCTGTTGCAAGGAATGAGACCTAAGCGGAAGACAGACAAGTCAGACTGGGTGTAACAAAGATTTCACGCATATATGTTACCGTGTACGCTCTTTTCGCCGAACCGCAGGTTGCCTTAACGAACTCAACGGGGAGCCTATTGCGTGGAAACCAATTGAGAGGAATTGGTCTACTAAGCTTTCGATTCTTCGAGGTATAAAGTGAGCTTCAAAACTACTCTTGTGAACATCCGCCGTATATTCATGAGTCATAGAACTAAACTCTCACCGCCACCCATCAGGAGCACACTCTGAGTGGGTGTGGCTGCTCATCAGAGAGTACCGAGGACGCAGACGATACTCTGGACGAGCCCCCACTGAGAACGTCCAAGCGCAGAATGTCGTACTGGTTCCAG